>CM031879.1:6851472-7020077 GCA_018697195.1 Certhia americana
TTTTTTTTTTTTTTTTTTTTTTTTTTTTTTTTTTTTTTTTTTTTTAAGAAAATACAAGCTGTATGAATTTACAGTGGGAATCATAACATTATTTTTGAATTATCTCCACGTTCCTGGGTCTGCACTCTGAAAGGAATGCCAATAACAGGTCTAATGCAAACCCCTTGATGTCTGTGGGGATCTTTACTCTGAGTATAATAAGGCTTGAATCAATCCCATTGGAGAAGTGTGCATGCCTCTGCACTATGTACTTATGCCTAGTCACAGTTTCCTAAATGCTGCCTTCACTGTTGAAAATATGTAAAAAAGCTGGTTTGGGAGGTGAAGTTTGTCTGGATGCCATTCTATTACAGACAAAGCCAGAAAAATCCTGAATGAGCTCCAGGAAGAGAGAAATTTGCCAAGACACTAGCTGAAGCAGGAGGTTCCAATTTGTTTGGACACTAAGTAATACGTGCATGCGAGCTTCTGAGGGAGCAAGAAGAAGGGAAGAGAGCACAGGGTACTCTAGGAGGAGTGAATACAATACAATGATTGCTTTTATCTCTTTGAACTCTTTAGCTCCTTTGAAATATAAAACATATCCTTGGCTGTGTTGATGGCGGTACAGCCATTGAGGTGGTGGAAGCTGCTGTGCACCTTCACAGACTGCAAGGAAAGAGGACAGGTGCACTGATAGCCCAAAACAGGAAAACAACCAACCTGGAACTGATATCTGGATAACCCAGAGATGGATAATTACAGATTAATTTTCAGGGTGTGTTTTGCCTGAAGTAGCTTTAGAGACCATGAAATAACATGAATTCAGTGCTCTGGGCAGGTGGGGTAGGAACACTGAAGAAGGAACAAAGAATATATTGACTTTAAATCTTTCTCATCTAAAAATAATTTTCTTCTATAGTCAGAATAAAGCACCAATCATCTCAGAGAATTATTAATTCCTTATAAAATAGGTATTCTGGATATGTGAGGAGCAACACTTTATAGCCCATCCCTTTTCTCCCCTCTGTGGAGGAAAATTTGACATCTTGCTTAGATTTATCAGATGCATTTGAAACAAAGCTAGCCTTCAAGACAAACTCTATTTGAATGAAATGAGATATAATTAGCTGGCTGTTTCCTTATTTCCCTGGAATCATGCTCTGTGTTCTAATGTATGAAAGTATTAGAAGTATTTCAATGAAAGATAAGGATAATACATTCCTTGGAAAATCATATTTGATTTATTTGGGACCCTCTGAAAACTAAGATTTTTTCTGTGGAGAGCTTTAAAAGAAAGAAACATGGCTAAATGTGTCTGGTGACTCCTGTTTTTCATGGATGTACTGCTTTGGTGGGGCAGTAGGAGAGAAGATGCTGAGGAGGATGAGTAAACCACTTTGGTTTTTACAAAAGGTTGTAACTGCAATGACTAGGCATTTATTTAAACTTGTGACAAAATTCAATGTCCAGAAGTGTGAAGATATTTGAATCTTGCCTAGAAGCAATTGGAAAAGGAGATGGAATAGAACAATCTTTCAGGAAACAACAGAGAGGAGCAAAGGAGGTTTTCAAGTCTCTGATGTTCTTGAACTTGGAATGTCCCATCTTCCCCTGCAACAAAGATGTCAATTAAATTAAAAAAGGTGTAAGGAAAAGCAGCAAGGGTTAGTAAGATGGTAAAGGCAAATGGAAGTAAATAAATATTGCAATTACATCTCTATCTATGTGGAAAAGATATATGCTATTTTGAAATTAAAACCTTTAATTTAGACAGACTAATACTGGCATGAAGTACCATGAAGACTTAAAGTAGAATCCATGTGGAAAAAGCTGCAGAGATGAAAAGAAAAACTTGATGAAAGATACAATAATTTAATATTGAGTGAACAAACTTTATTTCCTTCGTAAACTTTCTATGTTTTTGCATGGGATTTTTTTATCGAGCCTACATTAAGCTTTAATTTATCATTAAAAAAAAAAAAAAAAAAAAAAGCAAAAGAAAAGAAAAATAAGGAAATATTACTTTTTAAAAGTGAAAATAAGTAAGAAAAAGATGCACACTTTCTTCAGGAAAATAAAATAATTTCCATAACTGTTGTTTTCATAAGGGTTAAGAACAGAACTTCAAGATTTTCATGTGCCTTGGCATATTCTTCAGTGGTTTTGCTCAATGGTAGAGATCCATCAGAGATATTTGTTTTCCATGTCTTAATTCTGAAGACTTTGAAACAGCTTGTATAAAACTACATATGGAAAGTTATAGCTGCAGAGTAGTCAAATGTTATGGCTGATCAGTTGAGGTTCTTTTAGCTCCAAAGAGGTTTCAGCTCCAGATTCAAGAGAAAATTCTGTGTGGAAAAACAATTCGGAAGTGAGAGGAAGAAAAAGCAAGATATCAGTGAGCAAGAAATTGAAAACTTAAAGCTTGAATAGGAACAAGGAAAAATGGGAACATAAAAGAGAGGCAAAATTATGCCTGGGACATAAGGACAGGGAGTAAGTGAATAAATGAGTAGGAATTGGAACTTCCATTCAAAACCTGAATGATATCATATAATGATAGCAATGCAAGAGATCTTAAAATGAGCATAGTCCAGAGATACTCAGTTAGAAAAATAAGCAAAAGGCTTTAATGAGATCTGAGCAGAGATGAAATGAGTCTGACCCCATTCAGTCAAACCACCAATTCCTCTTGGAGCCTGAGCTGAATCTGGAGTAAATTCCAAACCTCAAGTTTTTCATTTTGGTTCCAAAATATGATCTGGCAACTCTCAACAGGAAAGGATTTATTTTCTTCACTACCCCCAACAAGGAAAAAGTCAAAACGTGAAGGCAGAGTGGGGGATGTTGAAGGAGAGCTGGTCAGTGGAAAAACAGAAAATAATTTGGTAGAAACTGCAAGAGGAAAGGGTCAAAATGAGAAACCTCTATGGGAACCCAGGCAGTAACACACCACTAAATTATGAATGGAGAGAGAGGAAAATGTTATGTTAAAGAAACTGAACTTCCTGTGCTTTCAAGTTGTGGTCATAGCAAAATCTGGACTTACTAAATAGGTTGCATTTGCCTTGTAGGGTTCCACGACATAAATTAAATGACACATGTAACATGCCACTCTGAAATGTGAAATTATTGTAGAATGAGAATTTGAACAATGAGAAACAGCTTCCGCTTCCACTTGAAATTTCCTGTGCAAAAAGGCCTCAAGATTTGTTTCTTTTTATAACAGTTACATGTAAATAGGTCCTAGTGTCTTAATCAAATTTCTGGTTCCATAAACTTCAGTAACTTCACATATGAGAAGTTTTTAAGTAGGGTTGAAGAAGAATTAAACATTATGATTTTATTTACAGAAATACCAATATTATTACTTAAAGCACCAAAAGAATTTTCCCCTGATAACATCAAAGAAGTGAATCTTCAAAGAGACAGAGAATTCCTATATGTAGTAAAACTGAGAAAATCCTAATTCCTAGCTAGCAGAGCTATGTTAATTTAAAATAGTTAGAAACTGGCCATTAATTTGTCTCTCCCCTTGTAGATTTCTGTCCTGTAAGAATTACAGAAAGCACATTACTGTTGAAAAATACATAAAGCCCTACAGAAGTATGCATTTTGTGACATTTAACTAAGCTTGTGGAAGTCCCACCTTGTAATGTAATTATAAAAACTACTTCTTGTCCTGAATTTGCCATCTATAAATCACTAACCACCTTCCTGGAAGACAGTATCATTGCCTTTTGACAGATGGTGAGACTAAGGAGTAATAAAATATAGAAGCTACCCAAAGATCATCCCAAAAGAACACCAACTCCCACTGCCCATCCAGTTCAGAAGTCATATTAGAAAATATACAGAGGCAAGGTGGCAGGGGTGGTCTGAAGCATTCTGTCTGCAGAATTATTTCTACAAATTCGTGGTGGAGGTAGAGAGTGGTATGTGCAAGTTTGGACTGAGAGAAAAGGCTCTGCTCCTCTATGCAGGCTGGACCCATCCTATTAGTCTGGATTTTAGCCACTTTCACAACAAAGAAATATATATAACAGGGGCTACTGAAGGAGGAGGAGCGGGAGGATTAGATGTATGAATCCTAAAACATAGTAACATGCTTTATATACATTTTTACTCTGAAAGCTGAGCTTTTGATTTTTTTGATGCAACTGGTTTGTGGCAAGAGCTGAGCAAGTGACGTTTATCAGCATTACTAAGAAGCCCAGCAATAATTCACTGCAGAAATATTTATTACCTACTGGTAACCGCTGGTAATTGCTGAAAAAACAACCTGAAAGACACGTCTACGCTCTTGCTGGAACGACTCACCATGATGTAATTCCCTAAGCACCTCCACTAGGAGACAGTAGTAAAAACTTATGAACATGTTCTCCCTGTTAACATTCTTTCCTTCTCCTTTTAATATAGCTGGAAAAAAAAAAAAAATCTTTGTGCACCCATAAATTCACTACAAAACAAAATTGGTTGCTCTAAGTGGGCATAGCACAAGTACATGTTAGAAAGTCCCATAATGCAACAGTATTGCAATTTTTTTCATCTTCTGTTGTCGAGGAGTTTAATTCACAAATATGTTCCCCATTTAATGTTTAAAGACATTAGCATGGAAATGGACCCAATTCTCTAATTACTGTAATTGTCAAGCTGATAAAGAAGCTACTGATGAAACAATGCAAAGTCCCTGTTTTGAACAATATTCACATGGTATTTGAGCAGCTCTCAAGAAATTAATGCATCTTTTGCAGCAGTAAGAAATAACAGAGAATTGAGGCTTGGTGAGATGCTGTTCTCCCCTGCCTGCAGCCTACAGTTCCTCCCTTCAGTGCTATTCAGTACAGGGAGCAAGGACTAAACCTCCAGGTTTAGAACAGCTAAAATATCAGATTGGCCAACATTTTGGCAAAATTGCAGCTGGCGAACCTGGTCTGTTACCTCTCAGAGGCAAACTGTTCTCCTAACAGGGCAAGTCTTTAATTGCCATTCCTCCTCCCCCTTCTCGCCCCTCACAGCACACTCAGTAATTCCCAACTCATCTGGCTAGTTTCAAACCCATATTTACACCAACTGGTTAGTTTTGTTCTATTAGCTCTCAGACCATTTAAACCATCTGGTTTTCTTCTAGCATGTCCTAGACCCCTGACCTGAGTGATCTCTACATTTGATGTTCGTCCATGTCTGAAGTAACTGTTTTTAAAGGTGACAATCCCAATTTCACTCACTGGTGTGGGCATGGTCCCAGACCACGCTGTGTGGTTACATGATGCCTGTGCATCTTCTCCCCTGCACCACCTCCTGCCATGTTTGAGACAGGGTTATACAATCCCTGCTACACATGGTACATCAATATGGAATATGCACACTTTGTAACCACAAAAACAATCTTGAGTTCTAGTGTGCTTTATGTCTCCTTTGCTATTTAACCAACTACAAAATTGGGATATTTTTTCCAGGAACAATCTCACAATAGAGTGTGCCTGGGTTTGATTTCTAGGGATTCTTGCTAAAATTCTTATGTGACATCATCTCAGGCCCTCACCCAGAAATCTGGGAAAATAAATTGCCCTGTCTGGGTGTTCAGAAAAAAAAGGAGTTCCTCATTTAAAAACAATAAGTTTACATAAAGGGAGTTAAATGAACAGTTTTATCAGGGGGACAGGCTTTCTAAAACATTGCCTTGGGAAACTTCAGTAACTGACAGAAGGTGAGACTGCTGTCCCCAAGGCCCAGCCCTGGTCCTGAACTCTTCCTACAGCAGCAAGGGGTGGTCAAGGCTATGGGCACTGTCCTCCCCCCTTCAGTTAAATCCAACTCACACAACTCATTACCCAGGCTCAAAATCCAATTTGAGGGCAGTTTAAGTCTTCTGGCCCAAGTCAGAGGCAATCAGTTTGCAGTAGTGTGTGGGCTGTATGGGATCCTCAAAGGCAGGTTATTGCATAATAGGCAGCTTAGGAGCAGGCAGGGGGTGGGATGAATTGTTCTGGCAGTGTTGAGCTTTCCCCCCAACTTTACATTTTCCCTCCATTACAACTTTCTGCATCCTTCTCCCCATGAGTTTTCTGAAAAAAACACACAGCTTTGCTGGACACAGATGCACTCACTCAGTGTGTAACCTGAAATTCTGGGACTGCTGGATGCAGCTTGATCAAACACACAGATGTGGCAGAGAGATGTGTCACATAGGCTTCTGCACCATTGCTTTCAAGGAGTGATCACCACTCCTAGGAGGCTGCCCCACTCTCTTAAGAGTTGTGTAGCTTCTGTGAGCTTTCCTCTCCATCCCCAATAAAAAGACCAGGATTCTTTTTTCAGAGAGGAGGTGTCAATGAAATCCACAGGTTGACATCTGCTCCAGGTGAATTCCTTTGTTACACAACCAACTCGCTGAGAATCTTCTACTTACCACCTCATCTCCTCTTGTTTTCCCATCACAGCCATGTTTTGCCATGGTTCTGCTGCCAGATAATCAGTCTCCCCAGCAATGCAAATGTCCAATGGGACAGTTCTTACAATTTCTTGAGAATTTTTAGACAGAAATCAGAGACATCTTAGGGGAAACTTTGACTGAAAATTAGGGTAGTTTTTTTTTTTTTTTTTTTTTTTTTAAATGCTAAAATCTTTTAGTTTGCAGTTTTAACTTGAAATGTTTCACTAAAGGGAGGATATAGACCCAGTTTCAAAAAAAATTCTGTTCTCTTTTTTTCTTATTTTTTATTCTTCTCTATTTTTATGAAAAAGGTATTTTCTACATCCTGTAACTCAGGTAAATCTCAGTATAATTACATGTGAAGGAAAAGCCCTTTTCTAGCCCATGAGAAAATCAAAATGTGAAAATCAAAGGCTTTTTTGTCCAAAAGGAAAAAGTGAGAATATTTCCATACAAGGTCACAGTTACCTAAATAAATCACAGCCAGCTTCACACTCCAGACTGTATTTATATTTTGAGCCAGGGAACATCTGTTTAATAGTGGGTGGTCATGTAACAGTTTCATAGACAACAGGACCATCCAAATACTCTTGGAGAAGTCAGAAAGGGACTTACCCTGAAGTCAGTGAGGTGTAAATGGGAGGAAAGTAGGCCCAATATTCTGGAAAGTTCTTTTCTCAGAAGCTGAGTAAAACCACATGCCAATAACTACGTGGCTAAAGACAGATTGTCCAGAAAAATTCTTTAAAATGTAAAGTACAGACTAGTACTCCACAACAGTTCTTCAATAATAATTGCAGTATTTTCTGCATAAATAAATGAGGAATACTCAAGATATGTCAGTGACTTCCCAAAGCAGTGGAGTTCTATCTAGCAGTATCTCCCAATGATTGGATGAGGAGCACAGGGAAGGCACAGACCCTGATCATTTTTACCTGTACCTTACACAGGTTAGTCACCTTGGTAAAGAATTAGCACAGAAGATAAACACTGTATAAATTTGGATGTTATGAGACTAAGAGAATAGAACTAAACACTATTATTGTCCCCAGTCTGTTGTCCCCAGTCTGCTGCCACTGGTAGACACATCTAACTTCACTGACTATTGAAGGACCTTAGGGGAGTTATATCACTTTCCACAGCTCCCAAGGAACCAAGAACATGTGATGCCACAGGGAACAGAAGAAGAGACCATTGTTGAACACTTCCTTCTGTGTATCTGAGATCCCTCATTTATTTGTCAGATCGTGTCTGCCTTCTTTTAGAATTTTTCCCTGAAAGTCTATGTCTCCTAATTTCACTTCAGGAGGTCAGAGAAGACAGAGAAAAGGCAAAAACGATACTTATAACAGAGATGCCTTTCAATCAAAAATATTTCTGTTGAAACCCTCTTCTGATATATAATTATCCTTATACTTGGCCCAGTCCTTTCTCCTCCTGAAGGGGTCAAATCTACCCTGTCACAGAGGGTCAATGTATTTTTCATCAAACTGTCTTTGATTAAACAGCCTTTGGTAAATAAAAAACCTTATGTTTTCCATCACTTTTACCTCAGGTGAGTGTCTGCTACTAGGCTAAACAGTGTAGCTTTCCCATGCTAAAACCAAGCCAGGTGATCCTTTCCTATCTCATCCAAAATGCAGGCATTAAAAGCATCTAATTGCAGATAGCTTGTTGTTATTAATTGTACAGTAGGGTTGTGTATTTGAATTCATTTTACTGCCTTGAGAATTGAAAGCCCATTTTGTACAAGGCCCGAATTCTAAGAAAATACTTCAAGATTGAAGATAAACCCTTCACTTTCTAAGAATGCCAGAACTGTAGGCATGAAAAGGACAGCTTAAACTGTTCAGTGTCATGAGTCCTGAGGCATCCTGTTACTGCCAGACTCAGAACTGAAGATTTTTTTTTTCTTTTTCTTATGAACTTAAAATGTAGATGTCTTCTAATTTTATGTACAGGCAACTCTCATATATGTGTTTTAAGGCTCATTAATCCCTAACTCTTGCCTAATTTCTTTCGAGTGAGTAAGAAACTTCATTAACAGAAAAGAACATGCCAGCAATCTACCTTCTTATACTGAGGGGGCAGTGAAAAATATACACTTGTGAAACAATTCTATGGGGTGGAAAAAAAAAAAAAAGAAACTGCTATGAAAAGAAAAATATTTGTTCATTTTTTATGTTTCCTTTGCTGTTTCAGTTACCTGGATATGAATGGGCCTTATTGAAAAATTAATAACAAGAGCTTAGATGGGAAATATCCATAGGATTTTGTATATAAACCACTCTTGTCTAAAGGTCCTGATAAAACAGCTGGTAGATATTAGGGACCAGCACTCCCTAAACATAATAAATAAGTACTATAGTATCCTATATTGGTATCCTAGAATACTGTAGTAATATTGTTTTGGGCTACATGAGGATAATCTCAGTTCTTATAGGGCATCATAACTATATTGATCAATGCTGATTTAAACCAGTTATGGATCAGACATAAGAAGAGGTGGATTTACCTTAGTTAACTCAAAACAATATTCCACAATAATCACCTGGCACAAGATGCAATTTGCTCTACCTCTTTTAGAGTGCAGATCTTTTAGATACCTCCATGGGCTCCGGCTTGTTGCCTTCTTGCAGTGCCTGTTTCTCACCTTTGACCATGAAGGCATCCCAAGGAGATCAGCTCAAATGCAGGCATCTGCACTGTGGGATGTTTCACTCTAAGTAGAAAAAAATGAAGTCAAGATTTACTGAGAGAATTGTAACAAACTCATCATTTCTGAGTAGAAGTCCAGCAAAGAGTGGGTAAGCATTATTTAAGTTCTACTTAAACCTCAAAGCAGAGGCTCAGCCGGCATGCACATGAGCTCACACATGGGAGCCCTGCACTTGAGATCATTTCAGTATGGAACAAGTAGCCCTTCTCTCCTGTCTGCATAGGAGTGGAACATGCACTATTACAAACCATTGTTGTGATAACAGGGATTCTCCAACCATCTGCTGCAGCCAAGCTTCAATAACCTGGGAGAAGCCACATGAGAAAATCACCCCTGACATGTACTGGTGTGGTTAGGCTGATTTTGGCCCTATGCATGTCAGACAGAAGTTTGTAATAAGGTTTCCTTGTTCACTTCTCTGACAATCTGCTTCAACCTTTCTCAGAAATAACTGCTAACGGCAGATTCACTCCCACTGTTCAGCTTCTCTTTTTCTTTTAAACTGAACCAGACATGAGAGACAATGTAAAACCCTCAAAGTAACTCTAGTCCATTTCCAAAAGATCCTTCAGATTGTACAGTAGTCCAGGATTCTGTTTTGAATAAACCCATGCTCATGCTCTTTGCGACTGAGTATTTCTAATGTAAGTGCCTGCGAGGAGGAGGGGAGAGAGGTTCATTAATAATCATGATGGTTTCAGTGTTGTTGCATAACTCTGTCAATTTGATCATCCGCTGGGCTTTATCAGGTTTGTTTTATTGCAGTTTGCTTGTGCCTGTGCAATTCCCGTTTTGGGGAGCTGTAGTTCCTGGGAGCTTTCCTGCTGTCCCCACTTTCAAGCGCTGTAAAGCGGCGGCCTGCTGTTTTAATCACGCCTCTCTTTCTCCAACGTTGTTTGCGCCCTGGTACAACCCATCTGCCTCGAATCGAGTGCTCCACTGGGGCTGCACACATCTGCCAGCCAGATTACCTTCATACACAATTACTCAATCCACCGTAAGGCTCTTTAATAGGAAACAAGTGTGACAACGGCAAGCCTTTTTTCTCTCTCTCTCTCTCTCTCTCTCTCTTTTTCCCTCTCTCCCCTCTCTCTTTTTCCTTTTTTTTTTTTTTTTTTTTTCTTTCAACTACATAGTCAAACTGCCCTAATAGAGATGAAGCTTGATAGATCCACCCAGGTGTAGGTGAAATGGTAGAGCCTCAAGCGTAATAGATGCCGTGCTCTTGTGCTGAAGTTCAGCCCCATGTCCTGAAGGCTTGTCTGGCAGCACAGAGATGGGTCGCTCCTTGCACAGTTAAAAAGTCAATGCTCTTCCTCCAGCTCACATGTATGACTAATTTAGAAAGCAACCTGGATCTAGGTGAGCACTGCAGAACTGCCTCTCCTCTTCAGTGCACGGACAAAGCACAGCACACAGTAAGTGGAAAATTTGTATTTACTTATTTTGCTTGGAATTAATTAACTGTGTTTACTTTTGAGGGAATCCCCCACAGTCTGGTGCAGAAATGAAGGAGAATAATGTTTGCATGCAGATCCCTTGTGTGTATCTTCCTGTTTCATTTTACACTGTGCCCTTGTCCTGCCACTTCAGCCTGATTACTCAGACCATACAGCTGGGATGAAGCAACTTAGTTATATAAAACTGAGCTATATAATTCTATCAGTAACAATGGTTCTATTTCTCTGTTAAGGTATGCATCTGTACAATATCTGATTTCTGAACAAAAGTAGGGCTTAATCACTTTTATTCAAAATGAAATACTCCAAAATTCTTTTTCTTTTTTTTTTTTTTTTTTTTTTTTTGGGGGGGGGGGGGGGGTTTGGGGGTGAGGAGGAAAAGGAGGAAACAAGAATTAGTAATGTTAGTTATTAAAAAACGAAGTCATTTAATGTGGAAAAGAAAGCTGCATTATTTTGTTTACCAAACCATTAATTCAAACATACTGAGAATGTGGCCGAACTTACAAACTGTATCAACTACAGTGATAGTAAAGCTTGAAATAAGAAAAGAAGGTTGCTTGTCTAAAATGCAAGAGGCATATTAGAACCAGATGTACAGAATCTCAACTTTGAATACTCAGTCTTTCATGCTTGGTTTAAAGCAGCCTTAAAATTGCCTTTACTTTGCATTTACAACTTTGGATTCGCTGTTAAACTGCACTTGAACTTGAAGTCAAGATCTGATCTTAGCAAACACGTATTATTCAAGCCTCCTACCAGAGATTTACTTTGCTATTGGGAGTCTGTTTACTACTGTACTGTATATCCTGAAGAACATTAACAAGCTTTCTCTGATGGACTTTCAGGTGGAATGTAAGATGTAAAAGAATGTGTCCGTTGCATATATGGACAATGCTCTCTCTGAGAAATAAGCACATGCATTATAAAAGGGATTTGCAAGCACCTCAAGCAGATGATGATACACTATAAGAATGCATACAAGTATGTCTGAATTTATTTTCTGGGGGATACAGTGAGATGACACTCCCCATTTTAGATTTAATTTATTCTGAAATATTACTCAGGTTGGAGGCTGTTGTCAACACTGGAAGTGGAAGAAATGGGTCTGCACAGTTATGCCTGTAAAATGTTTTCAGTAGTCTTCCTCTCTGCAGAAGAGTTATTTTCTTTGCTCTTGGACAGACAGTTACATATGGTTTTTTTAATTAGCCATGGCTTGGGGGTGCTACAGTTATCCTTCGTGTATGATAGCCATTAACCTGATCTGCTGCTGAAAACATTCAGTCTGTTAACACTAAGATTCTAAATATGTCAATTCAAAAGCTGAGAGTTTTGGAAAGTAAAATAACCCTTTCAGATGAAATATTTTGACCTGTAGTTGCTGGCATCAGGCAGTGGTCAACGTCTACCCCCTACAGGGAGAGAATCTAATTTCATTGTCTCCCTCATTCATGAGCACTGTAAGAGTTCCAACTTTTATGCTCAAGTACTGAAGTTATTCTCTGGCTCCAACAACTGCCTCGTAATGGCTAGGACAGTCTGTGATTAGTAGAAAGTCATTTACAAAGAACTAATAAATAGCATAACTAATAAATAGCAGTAGGCTTTTTCCCTCTCTTAAATTGAACCCAGTGGAAAATGGCTTTTAGACTTTAAAAGCCATAGTCAGCAATGCCTTCTTTCTTAGTTACAAAGTGCAATAATGAGTTCACAAAACATTTCTGCTTACCTTAAGTTGTCTGCATAATGTATGGATCTTGAATACAACTTTGCAACAAGGCACAGATAATACAGTAGTATGTAATGAGCATGTAAAACATGGCCCCAGACGTGGCAGTATAGACATGAGGTTAAGGTACAACCAAGTATAAATGAGGTGACAGAGTTATGGGACACCATATTTTTGTGTCAATTTCGCATCTATTCTAACAAATTTGGAGTGGTATTTCATAATTTGCTTTCAAGGGAACCCATTGCTCTGTAAGGGGTTTAGGGATAGGAAGAAAAAAGGATAATGATGCTACCAACTTATGTTTCAATTTATATAAACATACCTGACAAAATGTAGCCCATTTTGTTGGTTTATTTAATTCAGGAAGACTAAAACACATTGTGTGTTTTGATCATATGTGCTGTGTTAGCTTTTGCACTTTTATATATTTTTAATTCAGACATTACACATTTGCATTTAGGTTACAGTACCATTTACTACTTCACAGGCATTTTTTGCAACAGAAAAACTTTTAAATATTTTAAATAAGCATCATGTGATTCCTTCTCTTCCTGTTTATCATGATTATGAGTTTTGAGTGTGTGCAGATTAACATCCCAACCTATTTTTCTCTCTTTCACCATCTTTTTGATCTATGCACGAACATATACACACATATAATCACAAGAAATAATATGTCCTATGCTTCTCCACACACTGAAATGGAATTCTCAATTTTTCAAGACCTCTTCTGTTGGCTTCGATGCCCAAAATTAATTTCAACAGGAAAAAATAGGGCATTTCTGTATTATAAAGCTGAATCCTGACTTTCACTACAACTCACGACTAACGGAGTTTTGGGTTTATGCCCTTATTGCCCTTACCCAAAGAAGAACAAGGATCCAAAAAAATATCCAGATCATAAAGCACATGATATTTACCTAATCAGACCTAAATTTTTCTTTATTAAGCCTTTTTTTTTTTTTTTTAAATGGATGAATACAGACCTGGGTGTCTTAGTTTAGGCAAACACATTTGAGAATTTTTGCTATATGAACTCCATGTTCAAAATAGAGCCCAATGGCAAATTGTCAGTTGTACTTCAGATTTCTAATGGAACCATAGTGTCTAACCTACCAGTTAGCTATAGTAATAAAGACTTCATTAATTACTCATCAGTCATTTTGCAAATTTTGTTAATAAACATAATCTTACCATACTGTTTACTAACAAAACCACTACAGACAGAAATATTAACCACATCTTTTTTCTTTCTAAAACCAACATTTCAGCAGAAGGCTTTAATTTCACTCCCACTTGCTAGTGTAGTGGAAGCTATAGGTATTGTATGACAAAATGAATCCTGTTTTATCTTCTTTGATACTATTACTCATGGCTGCTAAAGATTTAATGAGTCTTAAACTGAAAAAGATGTAGAAAAAGTGCTTATAGGCATAACAATGTGTTACTGATGAGCATCAAAAGATTACCAGGACATTAGCTAGGGTTACAGGAAAACCTCAAATAATTTATGATCCACAAATCTAAAATATTTTCCATAAGCAATCACTGATGAAAGTTTTTCTTCATCTGCATTGTTATACTTCATACAAAAACATGAATTCTAAGCTGGTTTAGGTCTTTTTTCTGCTGAGTCCAATGTGCTGCAGGTATAGTCAGCAAGCATTGCTAGTGCTATTAACATTAAAATCTCAGCAATCATTTACCAATGCACTGCAAACTTGCAAATTTTACTTTCAAAAGTCATGGGTACTTCTGTGAATTTATGTAGAAGTGAACACAGATTAATTTTCTTTCTTCTTACATTAAGTAAATATCCATGTTTTGATGCATGAACTGCTACTTAAGAGGGCATTTTGGGTACTGCCATGGAAACTAAGCCTTTGATCTAGAAAGCTTAAGTCCAGTGATAATTAGGTTTTTGGTAGTGAATGTCTGACACATAGTTTTAAAATAAGCTTTAACACCAAGTAAGTCTGATTTAATGATAAAGAAATATTTTAGGAATCTGGATACAATTAAGATTTCTTGATGAGGTCTATATTAAAACCAAGTCACCTCAATGATAAAAAAATAGTTTTCAAAATTGTTAGTGGATTCAGACAATGTTATATTTTGTGTATTGCTGCTCTATAGCAACATGAAAGCCTTAAAATACCATAAAACTGTTCTTTTTCCTTATTTAACTCGTTGGTATCACAGTAAAAGAGGTGTTGATTTGTTGATTGTTGATAATTTTGCTCCTAATATATAGACTTGCAGATGTTCACATAAAGTGCTTGTATGAAATAATGCTGTCATTCTGATTTATCATTCTGATACTTTAGTACCAGTTCGTGAAGTGGTTTTTCTCATAATTAATGGTAGGTTGATCTTCAAAGGAACTTAGATGCTGATGGGAGCAGGTACAAATATTCAGGAATAATGGAAGTTGGACTTCAGGAAGAAATAGAAAATCATGCCTTTCTAGAGACAAGCTGCATACTACCCTTTTTCTCCTAAGAGGCATTGGAGTGCAAATGTTATTAAAACAAACAGCATAGGAGTGCATTTTAAGAGCAACATGCCTCTCTCCTTCTTCTAAAAATGTGAGTTCACTTGAAATGATTAATGGGAAAGGCTTTCTGGGGTTTTTTACTGCTGTTCTTTAAAGGGTGATAAAGATATATGAACCCCATGATATGCACAAATCCCATGCACAATGACTACGAGTTTGATTCAGTAGCTTACACTCTGGTGTAAAACCTCAGAAAACAGTGCTAAGGAAACCATGAATCAGAATAATTTATTTTTCACTATTTTTTTTCCTTTAAATTTAAGAATGAAAAAAATATTCAAGTAGACTAGATTCTTTTGTGATTTTTTTTCCCCAAGTCTTATTTTGTATTTACTATTTTAAATTCAATTTGGGTGTTATGTCAGCCTCTTACTTGGGTTAGCAGCAGGGCACAATTTTTATTTTGATTGGTTTTAAAGCAACACCAGCTACAAGTTTTCTTACTCTGACAACTTTGAAATTCAAAAACCTGTAAAATTGGGACAAATTGGCCAATAGAACTGCACAAAGGAAGGACAGAGGTCAAAAATTAGTTTGTTACATTTCCAAAATATTGTACTGGACTTTAAAAGCTTCATGAATGTAAACCTGCCTTTGAAATATTCACACAGCAAATTCACATGGTGCCTGTCACAGATATACCTATCAGTCACACCTACACTAATATTATTACGTAGGTCACACCTATAAAATAATGTTAGTGTTACCCTCAGAATTCACATTGAATAAAATGAAAGGCATTGTACAAAGTAATGTGATTTCACTGGAAGTTTGGTTTTTGGTTTTTTTTTACAATGGTAGGTTTTCTTACAGTGCAAATGCACCCTTATCTCTGGGGAACTGATACATGACACAGTTTTAGTAATGTTGGTTTTTAAATCACAGGCCCCATACATCCACACAAACATAGATTTTCTTTTCAATTCTGTGACAATATGAGGGGAAATTTCCCCCATGTTTTTCTAATTTTTGCCTTATTTTATGTAATTCCCAAAGAACTAATTTATTATTTAAGTCTGAGTATATTCCTGTTCAATAGAAAGTCTCGTATTTGGCTAAGGGAGGTCAGTGCCTGGCAGACTTACTCTCCTAGGAAAGATTCTGAAGAAGACAAAAGGCTCTTTATACAAACACAAAAGTTACAGAAGAATACGTCACCAACAACATCATCTCTGTCCCGTGTGCCTTTCAAAAAGTTCGAAAAAGTTCTCCTAATCCAACCTGCCCTAACACAAAATGGGACATTCGTCTCATGATACCAGACATCATACATTAAAAATGCCGTTTAAGCAGCTGAAACACAGCCTTCACAATATTTCTCATGAATCAAGATAAAAACAAAACAAAAAAATAGTCATGTTTTAGGGTCATAGTGTTGCCATGTGATGACTTCTGCCTCTCCAAGCCAAATAATAAGCAGAAGGGATATGAACAGGGCCTGAAGGCAATGGTTTGCAGAGCTTTTTGCTCTGTAGGGAAAAGCATGTTTTGGTTTGTTTTGATCACCGAGACAAAGACTCATCCCTAACAAATCTTCCATTGGCTAATGCACAGCTGAAAAGTAATACAGCATTGTGGTGTGGATGGAGAAGGATAAGATAGAACAGAAGTAACAGATAATCACAATTCCAACTTTATTAGTGGGGAAAAATCCCACCCTTAATTTAATAGAGACGGTGTTAATTTCCCTTTGATGAAATAGACATTTGAGGAGGCTGTGCAGATGGCCAGCACTGCAGAGAACAGCTCTGTCAGGGCTCCTTACGCATCCACAAGAGCACAGCATGCCAGCAAAGCTCTATGGTCCATGGATCAGTGCTTCCACCTCCTCACGGGCCAAATTTCCACAAGCTGATGAGTGCATATATGAGGTGGCAGGGATATACCAAACTAAACAAACCCTGTTTGTTATTTCATGGAACTTCTTGTGGTTCATCATTTCTCCAGGTGACCTTACTTGGCAGCCATTTTAGCAGAAGAAAGATTTAATGACCTGTCAAGTGAGCTACTCTGTTATCACTGCCATGGCTCCCCTCACACCAAATTTAGGCACATTAACAGGATATTGTGGGAGAGCAGACACAGCTGATGCCCATGCAGGATTAGATCTGTGAAACAAACAGATAGCTGCCGTCTCCAGAGGGAAATATCTGCCAAAATACACACTGGCTTCCATAGTGCATGGATTTAGCATATGGTTTTTATTTAGCGCCTTTATAAAAATTTAAATAGATATATACTTGCATTCATAAAAGAATATGCCAATTACACTTCACATCACTAGATTTAAAATCTTGTAGACTACAAATTTACTTATTGTTCACATTTATCAGCATTTTCATGACCAACCACAAATTTGATGAGGGTTGACAACACCCATTTGCAGCAATTAATACAATCTCATAGAAAACACGGGTTTATGAACCTGATGATCTCAAGTGTTCTGGATTTGTTTGGGTTTAAAAATGCCAGTGGCTACTTGTCAAACTTCATTTGTAAATCAAATCTGGTTTTCAGTTCTACACCTGCAAAACAAGTGTTCAAAACTTGTAAACTTCTTTATGGATATATATTCTTGGCCTTCAGATACGGTGGAAAGAGTCCAAGACAATTTTTTATGGCTGAATTATAAACACCTGAAAAATGGTGTTCAAAATGAAAATGCTGACATAGCTTTAATTATTGCAGCATGAATGATTTTATTATACACTATCCACAGTGTCTATACATACAAAGTACATGCTCCAGTGTTCTAATATTTCATTTAAGAAAAAAGCAATTACTTAGCAGATGTAGAGACCTACACATAAATGGGCTAAAGCAATACCTTGATGCTGTTTGAAAACCTATATGGAACATTATTACCACATAAAAGGGTTTATACTTTAGAAGACTTAGAGGTACAGAGAACCAGCTAAAGCAATAAACTGCTCTGGAGTGCTTAATTAAAAAGCTTCATGTTACTGAAGTCGATTGAAAAACAGAAGGTTTGATTCTTTAGGGCAATTTTGTCCTTTTCTATTAAGGGCTTATCAAGTGTTAAAGAATTAAGATGCCGTCCCAATATTTTCAACTGAGAATAATTTGCTTTTCTTCTATTGAAGGCAATTCTTTATGCTGTCAACCTAGACACATGTAATGAAATGGGCAATATGAATGTAATTGAATGACATAGTTGGACTCAATTTACCTTTAATTAAACAGAATTGTAGAAAAAGCAGAAAAATTTGTATTGAGACATTTCAGAATATATTTTTTAATGTCAATCTCTTTACATAAAGCTGAAAAACTTTGAAAAAAAAGAAAAAACAAACCAGAGAAATTACTAAAATATATTCCAAATTTAAAGCACAGAATGTTAGAGTGGATTTTGACTCAGTCACATAAAAGACCAACCTCCAAGCTGGATTTGTTAGTGAAACTGAAAGGCCTATGAGAAATAATTGATTTTTGTGAATTATATCCTTTTAGTGACATTCTGCGTGATTATAAAGAACTCAGTGCTTTTTCCTCTGTTTTTTCTTTTTTTTCCTTTTTTTTTCCTTTTTTTTTCTTTTTTTTTTTTTTTTTTTTTTTTTTTAAATTTTTTTCTAAAATGGCAGTACAGCTTCATGGAAATATCTTTTTTTGGGAATTCTGAGGCTTGCAGGCACTTTCTCAACAGATGAGTGTGGAATATATATATCTGAATGAAGATTCTTATGGTTCCCTCTCTCTTGAGCAAGGTCTGCATTGTCCATGGCATGGTTTGTGCTGTGAGGTGATTCCAGGTGATTCCAAGAGCAGGCAGAGAACAGCAGAGCCCTGGACCCCATTCCCAGGACACACTCTGGAGCCAAAAGCCGTGAGATGAGCCCATGATTTGGGCTCACCAAGCCAGCTCTGTGCCGTGCTCCAGGAACATCCACCTGGAGAGAGCTGCCAGTTCCCAAGGCTTTATATAGAGAGTTCAGCACAGCACAAAGAGGCAGAGCACAAATCTGCTTCATCTGTAAAAAATAGGAATTAACATAAGGATTATTTGCTGTTTCTTTGTCTTTTGTCAGTGCTCATATTTTATTCTGAGTGTTCAGTGTACAATTCTGTGCCATTTTACCCTCTATAATATGTAGCAATTATATATTCAGACAACAATATATATATTCAGTAAACACAGACAATAAGGAATATCAGGAATATATAAGAACACAGTTTGTTGCTGGCTCAAAAGAATGTCTAGGTCCCATCTGGTTCCATGGTTTTATGTCTCAAGAGAACAGGTATATTTAAAATTTAATTTAATTTTAATTTTAATTATATTTTTATATTTTTAATTTTAACTTTTTAATACTTGGAAGGAAAGAGAAGAACTTGGTGGCAGTCAATTACAAAGTTGTTTAACCAAACTCATCGGATATAAGATTGTATTCATTCTGTGTTCATTCCTATTTCAGATCTAATAGTCACAGTAGAATTAGAACACTTGATAAAAAAATCCAGATTACTACAACAGTTAATTACCATTGCTGAATTACTGATTTTAAATTTTCTAATTCCATTTCTAACTATTCTTATTTTTTCATATTAATGTCCATGAAATTTAAAGTCTTCCTATCTTTTTTTTTCTAAAATATTGTGGTGTTTTTTACAGATACTGCTCTCAGAGTCCTTTCTAGTTATATAGCCTCCTAGTTATATATACTCACCAAAGGCAGGTTAGGATATCCTCTGAAAGATTACTCTTTTAGGTTGATACTGTTGCCCTCTGGACATAAGTTCTTCCACTGAAAGACCAGTAGTAACTCTAGACAGACTCTGTAATATTCACTTCTAAGCTGGAGATGCCTGTATTAGGTGTTTAATGATACACATGATAAATCTGGAGATGGATTCAATATAATGTCATACATTATATTCTCCATCTCTTTGCTTACTCATGGAAATCCTCAAACATGGGCACCAGAACTGGAAACAACATCCAATGGCAGTTACACAAAGGAAAAAAAGAACAGAAGTAATTTAATTTCAGCAACTCGTACTTCTTTCTTTGGTTTTGATTACAGCCCTTCTTTTCATTTCAAGACAATGAAAATAGTAATCCTATCAGTTCTGCTTGTTGTAGAGGTGTGGCTTGATTGGTTTTCGTGTGACTCACATTTTACATCAGATCATGTAAATTAGAATCAGGCTCTGTATATATAAAATTCTGGATCTCAATGAGTTCAGATTTCATTTAGTCCTAACCTTTTCCTTTAATTAACTGTATTATGCCCATACTACATAATGCAGCATAATATTTCAATCTTTAAGCTGGTTTCATGAGAGGATATTATGTTTCTTCTGTATGATATATATTAGGTGAAATCAAATATAGTAAAATCCTATATAGTTCACATTCAAAATGAATGTCTACCAAACAATCCAGCAATCTAACTTGTAACAAGGATGCTGACTAAATTTATAAATAATTTCTTTATTGTTGTCACAATGCTGGAATGCAAACCAACAGTGGGGCACATTTTCAAGTACAGTATGGATTTTACACACACTAGAAAGTAGGAGAGGGGGAAATGGCATGATGAATGCAAGGCAGCAATATGATCTTAACATAGAAAAGAAATTTCCTGTTTTTCAGACAGGTACATTTATTGTTGTTACTATACTATGTTACAGTGAAATAGTTGTTACTATTTCACTGTAGTCATGTACTGAAAAACTTATGGGCACAGAAAAATAAGTAAAGCTTACTTCAGAATACTTAAAAACAAGCAAAAATTTAAATAGAGTGACAGCCTAATATTTCATTTTCCACTGGCTACAATGAGTGTAGAAGCAGGTCAGTAAGGAACAATGAATCCACCCGTGTTCTCAGTTGTCCTGTGTAAATGTAGAAGTGTTTCTTTCCTCCAGAGGTTAATGCCAGAGAACAGCAATGCCATCAAACCCCTGGCATGTGTACAAGCAAGGAGTCAAGCCTGAAAACAATGAAGACAGATAGAAAAGGGGCCAATTAGCTATATCATTGATAAAATTAAATATGACACAAAGAGAACTAATTATGTCCTTGCTCTCAATTCAATTTTATTAGTTTGGGAACCCTTGGAGGTAGCCTAAATTACATGTATTATGTTTAGTTTGATGGGATTTTTTACTCTGCTTGCTTTATGTCCTCATGGGCTGGATCCCCAGCTGGCACAGAAGAGTTGCTATTACCTTCGGTAGGACTGGAAGCATTTACACAGAGGAGGAACCCCAGCTGGATTTGTTGGCTGACTGGACCCTTGGATAATTTTTTTCTTCTTTTTTTTTTCTCCTTTTTTTACATATGAAAGTATTTAGGTTTTAATCTCACAGTGTTTCTCTGTAAGCTTGAAAAAAATGAACATTAGCATACAACTGCTTTGATGGAAAAGGAAAACTAAAAGTCTCTGTAAGAGATGAAAAACGGAACTGGGAAAAAAACAAAACCCTTTTATTCTGCAGCAGTGCAAATGTGCTCTGTAGAAAAACCTTGATCTCTTAGTTTCCAGATTCTGGAACTAGTTAAAGTTCATGACAGTCCTTATTTAGCATGTGCCTTTCCCACACAAACAGAAACACAAACAGGCAGGGGATGACTTGTATCCAGATCTTGTATGAAGTAGATCTCTTTTATTGTGTCTATAGTGCATAGCACATGGAACCAGGAATAATAGGTCTCAGCTGGCACTTTAGTAATACTAGTTATAATTACACCCCCAAAAGATGAACTAAATGAGCATTGTTATCATTGTTATTATGGTGGAGTTAATCACTTCTCTGCCACAATATCTGGAATCAGTGTCACTTGCTTGCATCCCTCTCATGGTTTGTATTGCACATGCAATACCAGCTTTGGGAAGACAATTTTCAGTGTTTAGTTTTCTCATCTTTGTTTCAATGGGTGGCTGCAGGTCATTGTATAAATATAATATCAAATATTCTTGCTTTGATGACAGAACTCTGAATATCTCAGTGGGTCTTGCTTCTCTATTATGTCATTTTTTTTTCCAGATATGTATTAATATTTACACCTCATTTTTGAAGTAGAAAAGTGCTATTAATCCAATTTAGGAAGGATTCTTCTTCAGCAACATGCTCCTGCAGTTGATATTCATGGCACAAAATATATATTAGATGATATTTGTAAAAGGCAATTACTCTTACAGATTTGTTGTGTCATCAAATGATGTATATAAATTTACTAAGTTTATAAATTTTAATCTCAGAGAGAATATGGAGAAATCTGAATTGGAGTAATTATCCAAAAAAGAAGAAATAACCGTAATCCATTAATGTTGAATTGTGAAATAGAGGTCAGCGTGTAAAGTGAGGATCATGCAACAGCACTGCATTCCCAAATCAGTGTATGTGACAGAAGGTATAGTGATCAGTCTTTTAGGAGACCAGCTGAGAAATAATGACAAATTAGAGAAAATTTTAATCAATTAAGGTGCTGATCCACTAGTGCTCTCCACTGATTCACAGCCACTGAATGAACTGTGGCTGTTGAAAGCATATCTTAAAACAAGAGAATAAAGTGAAGAGATATGAGGATAAATGATAAAATCAGACACATTAGATGAAATACAAGGTTAAGTTAAGAGAAAGAACTAAGCATCAGCATGGGTACTCCATCAGATTTCTTTTTACAGGGACATGGAAAGAAAAGAATGTTCACAGGGAACTTCCTTGCGCTTTTTGTTGTTGGAAAATAAACTTTCAGTTTTTCACTTCTAGGCTTGGTGAAAAGCTCTCTGAAATTCCATAAAATTAGTTTTTTCCATGTGTTTCAGCAAGTTTTGGATCAGAATCTTAGAAAGTAATCTCTGGATCAGGTAGACTGATAGCAGACAACTTCCTGTAAGATGGGTGAATAGACAAGGAGGGATATTCTAAATTTGAGTGATATATACAGAGACAAAAGTTTTGGCATCCACCATCAATCTTTCCCCTTGTTTTAACTGTTTTATTACTCATTCATTACAGAACTTTGCAATGAGGCGATTATATTATATTGGCTTTTAAGAGAAGAGGTTAGGTGCTGCCAATAGTAGTATGCCATTTTCAACACCTGTTGAAAGTTTTCCTAGCTGATCACAAAGGAGGCATTTTTTGCAGATGTTGTTTTCCTGAAAAATTAATAACATAATCTTTCCATAATAACAGCAGCTGTAATAATACCATTAATAACCACTTGTCTGCTTAATACACATCCATGGGTTAGCAGCAGCTTTCCACAATGTTTTTAAGACGATTTAAAACAAAGGAACTTTTTAACAGTATTTTTTGTATGAAGAAAGGGTGAACTTCTCACTTGTACTTTAGAGAGGAGAATGTCACTGCTGATGATAGTCTAACCAGAACCCATGCCTCAAAGCAAGTGATAAGACAGGAGATTGTGTGAAGCACAAATGTAGAGACAGAGAAACTCACACAAGTTTTTTAGGTATTTAGTTCCTCTCTTTAGGATGTTGTTTGGCCTGCTGAAATTTCTGCTCTTCAGGTGAAAGGATCAGAGAAAATTTTATTTCCAAATAAAGGAAAAGGCCTCTGGAGCACAGACTGTTGGGTGAGGGTGTCCATCTTGAAATCCCTCAGCTAGGCTGGTTTGAGAGAAAGCATCTCATAGTTTAATCTGTTTATCATGGACTTTACACATGCTTTGATTGGTTCTGGAATTGGTTCTGGATGTTTTGGTTTGGGAATTTGATCCTTTTGGCGTAAAATACTGTGGAATGAAATCACTGAAGAAAAAGATCTAAGAATTCTATGACTTTTGTGTGAGGGTGTTACTATGTGAGAATTTTCTTCCAGTTAAAGTTAATTTGGATCCTCCTGTCTTTATCCCTCTGTTGAGACTTTCTTTCATCCAATACCATTCCTAGACTGCCCCTTACCAAATACAGTGCCAGCCTGATGAGCAGACATGTTAATTTCCAAAATCTCCATCTTGATCTCTTATAGAAAAAAGCGACACTTTGTTTAGGTTGAATGTATTTTAATGAAAAAGTACAAAACCTTTAAAAAGATAAATAAATATAATATGATTTACCTTCTTTTGTGACAGCGGAACATCACAGCAGGACCTGGATGTATTGCAAATGTTTAACAGGAAACAATCAGCTAAATGTAGAATAAGATCCATTTAGTAATTAAAATTATGAATATTTGTACTAATATGAAGATTATAAAAAACTCCAATCATTAGAAGGAAGGTGATTTTATTTTTTGCTGTGCATGATGAGCATAATCAACATTCTTAAATAAAAGAATACTCCTATTGATCAGTGGAAACCTTTATATGCCTGATGTGGCTGAGCCCCAGTGAGCTGCTAATCCCCAAGCACTTCCTCACTCAGAAGGCAGGAGTGTAAAAGGGAGAAACTCATTGGCTGAGATAAAGACAGTTTAATAAGTAAAGAAGAAATGGGAAAAAGCAGGAAAAAAAATAGATTAATCTTTGGGCAGACGTATGTGACCTCATGTATTCCTGAAAACTCAATGAAAATTGCTGTAGCAAATTCTTATGCTAATTCTTTCACTTCATTTTAGATATTTTTAATTGTGCAAGGATTAATTTGGTAAGATGAATTGCTTTAGTTCCAAAACTTTTATGGCAAAATCAAAATTAATATTTTTAAAGTCATATTTTCTTAAATTTGAATGACTATTACGCTACATATTGTTAACATATCCAGTTTGGAGTAATACAGGAAATAATTTTTTTTGTGAAGGTCTTATAAATCTTACAAAATTCTAAAGGATTTATAGTTTTCATTGTCCTTGAGACAATTTTAACTTTTTTTAATGATTGCAGGGCAAAGAAAGATGCTTTGGTTTCACTTTCTGTCATCAGATACAAAATAACCTAAATCATTCATGGAGACAAAAGATCATCAGCAAATGTAAACCAAAGGTAGTGTGAGGTCAGGGATGGGGATTTTTGCACAAAACTTTTGAAATCTTTGCCCGAAAATTCTGAAAAACATTGATATGCCTTTGACTTTCAGATTCTTGATTCCCTTGATCTTGCATTCTCTCACTGAAAGTTCTTGCATTTTTGTAGCAGAAGCATCATACAGCAGTTATTAATGCCTAATTAAAACCACAGTCATGAAGAAGTTCCCTGAAGAGTTCTTTTAGGGATACCAGTGTATCTGTTCCAGACTTGTGTCTCTTTCTGCTATTTCTAAGATGAAGATAGCTGAGTCACAGTGAATGCTAATTTCTGTAATAACACTGCCTCATGCAGAGGCATTCCCCCTGGAGTGAAAAGCTGACAGTGCTGCAAATGCATCAGCTCATTTAGAAGGACCTGAGCCAGCATTAACCTGTCATGTCCTCCAGGAAACACAAGGTAAGAGCAAAAGAAAAAGAAAAGTCACCTCAACAGACAAGTTGTTCTCCATGAATACAAGCCGGCTTTTTGCTTTTCATTTCAACAGTCTGGGTCAAAAGTGACCCAGGAAAATATAAACAGGATTTTTTTTCTTTTAATTATTTTTTTTTATCACATTTCAGACTCAAAGTCTTCCTCCACTCTGTCTCATGCACCTTCTTAATTTCTTTCTCTCCTGATTTCCTGGACACATTTAAACTTTACTGAAATTCTTAGATATTTTGCATATTTTCACATCCCTTTTTTTGTTTGGGTTTTTTTTTTTTTTATTTGTTTGTTTGTTTGTTTTTGTGGGTTTTTTTGTGGGTTTTTTTGTTTTTTGGGGTTTTTTTTGTTTTTTCTTTTTTCTACATCCTCCTTCTTAGCCACCTTCTATTTCACTTTATTTTGACTTTACTGGACAATTCTTTTTCTGTTTGCCTGGTTTTCCCTATAGTTTGTATGAGATCTTGCTGTCAGTGTTTTTGCTTTCTTACGTTATTCCTTGGTTCTTCCCCTGCTTCTCAGATACCTCTAAAAACATCTTTATCTTTCCAACATCTACTATTTAAAACCTTCATTTTAGTATCTTTTCTATTATTTTTATGGTATGAAATGTCTTATGGTGAAGAATTTGCAGCAGATGCTGAATAAGTAAAGTGGTTAGAGTCTTTAACCAAGGATGTTTGTATTACTGTAGGGGGAAGATGGAAATGAAACGTGTAAGGACTGAATTCTTGTCTCTGGGCTAGTTTATCCTTTAAATTCTTTGTCTTCTCTGTTTAGAAAATACTCAATGTTTGCACAATATTTACTGTGGTGGTGATAATAGTATGGAACATATGAAGGATGAAGTGACTCTTTTAGATCACTAAGAACTGAACTTCACAAAAGATTGTGACACAGAACTATGGCATATTACTTCAGCCTCAGGTGTTGATTTTACCTCCCTAAATTCCTAAGAATATGCTTATTCTTTCTTCCTTGTCCTAATTTCTTGCATATTGGTGTATATACTGACAGGCAGTTGCTACATTTCACCTCAGGGATTTCTGTACTTTAGTGCTTGATGAAGTAATCCCTTTGTCTAGTTTCTATTTAAAATCTCTTGGGATAAAAGGTAACACATGAAGATGTGTAGAATTGCACTCATTCCAATCTAACTGTAAAAAATGGAAAGATATGATAATAAAAAAAAAAAAAAAAAAAAGTGCAGACAATAAAATTCTGTGAGCAAGAGGTATTAGGAAAAATTCCTGAATCTTTTAATTCCAAAATACCATCCATCCACACCTTGATTTTTAAACAAACTTTCAATTGAGTGATTCATCTGCAAAATGTTGAGGTCAGCAAACATTAACATACAGTAAAAATTACTAATGATCACCCGTTCCATGTAAAGTATCAACATTTTGCTTATTGTAAATGACACAGAAGGAGGAAGTAACACAACCTGCATTTTATTACTTGAATCAGATGCAAAAGGTTTTCAAAACTTCAAATTCAACTGAAAGCAGCTGTTGGGAAAATATCATTACATTATACCTTAAGCTACAAAAGCCAATTTAATGGTGACATTTTATTTTATTCAGATGGTTCTTTCTTTTATTCTGTCTAACCCAGTAAAGCCTGTGGAAATTGTATCTGGATGAAATCACCAGAAGGTGAAGGGCCCATGACTAAAAACATTCTTTAAAGATTATTCAAGGTTACAGTCAAATGGAATAGCAGCACTAACGAGAGCAAAGGTCTCCATAGCTACAGGAAGTAATATTACATCATTTAGTAGGGACTGTAAGAAAACACAGTCTTGCTAGTAGATTTGGTTAAATATCAATTAAAGTACTGAATAAAACCATTAGATACTATAGAAAACACAAGTATTTTGAAATGTGGGGATGTGATTTCTCCAAACCAGTGTAAAACAGAGCCTGCAGGTGGAGTTTCCTCACACCTGATTCACTTCCAGTTATAGCCATTGTACCAGTTTAAATCTTTGCCTGATTTGAGTAAATTATTTTTCTATCTTTCTCTCATCTTGGCTATGAACTCATTCATCCTACATGGGGACAGAGCAAAGCATTGTACTTTTACCTCTTCAATAAATGAGGACAATTGTTCAAGTCAACAGAGAATTTCGCCTGTGCCAGTGTTCAGCCCATGACTACACTGGATTGAGAATATTTCCAGGACTGTGAGCAGAAAGTGCCCTTTGGCACCTCCCCTGGCTTCTGCACTGCAGATGCCTTTGGCAGCCCTTAAAAGATTTTGCTGCCATGGAACTGTGTTTATTACCTTTTGTAACTAGTTTAGAATTTTCATTTTGAGAAGACTGTGACAGTCAGACAAGTAATTCAAGTTTTCATTTTATGAAAAGAAATACTACTCTCTTTTGTTTTCAACCTGCTGCCAGATACCTTCATTTCATGCCCTGCTGAACTTGTTGCAAGAAATGCTGAATGCTGCATAATCAGCTATTAGGATCAGAAGAGATTAAAATACAAAACGAAATTAGTCTTTCTTCTATGCTAAGGAGACAAATCCTGATTAGTTTCAAGAACTGTGCCTAAAGGAATAGAAATGTACATGTAAACCAGATATAGAGTCCTTTTAGGAAAAAAGAAATTAAAAGTTGTAAACCAGCAAAACCCAGGTCACTGCTAGATAGACAAATTTATATTTTTGCATCTTCTGATCCAGTAATGCCATCAGTCTGAAGAGATACCTTGATAATGAGATGGTACTCTTACATGTACATTCTGATTATTTGGGTATTTGTGAAAACTTTTCAGAATAAGAAAAATGACACTCTTATTTAACAGAAAACTGAAGATGGGGGACTCTGAAGCTTATCTGGAAATCATCGTAGTTGCATTTAAACATGATCATAACAACATATGCAAGAACATTTCTATACATGCATCTATCTACCCTTATGCATATACATTTTTTATAAAAATCTAACTTGTGATTCAATATATCAGTTTCACCTTACTCATATCTGTGTTAAACAAAACATAACAATGAAAACATGCTTAATTCACAAAGCAAACAAAAATTATTCGATTTTCACTACAAATTCAATCCTTTGAAAATTATTAAATCTTGGGATGCCTGTTGCTTTCAGTTTCTTTGAAATTCCCCCAAAACAACAAAAAAAATCTCATTAGACTATCTGTTATTCTCTGTAGTGTTCATAAAGTTTCCACAAACCTTGAAGTTCCTAATTCATAGTGAATAGCCTCAAATTAGTCCAACCAATGTTTTCTGGAAGACATTAGGTAAACAGCTACTACAGATTATTACATGAAGTAACTCTGTACTTTCAGATGTGTCCTGACAAATAGTTATCCAGTCAGTAGCCACTTTCATATATATTTTTCAATAAACCTGAATATAACTGTTCTTATGTTGTGTGGCTGCACAATCAAGTCTTAAAACAGATTGATTTTTTTTTTTCTGCCCACAAATGAATAAAAAAAAAGATATTTTTACCCATCATCACAACGACTTCTCCAAACATAAGCATACCAGAAGCTTTAATGTACAGACACAAAGAATTCTGAGAAAGTTCAGGAGAGTTGGTGCTGTCAAAGAAATTTTTGCAAAGAGGACAACCTTCATTCAGCTGAATGAAAGTAATGTCGAGGTGGGAAAATTCTTCAAAAATTCCTTTTGATCTAACTTCTCTCTTTGCAGTTAAAAGTTCATTGGAGTGGGATTTGAACTGATGGATAGATTAGAAGGACAGAATCACTGCTGAAATTTGGCAACTGTTATGAAGCATAAACATTAGGAAATTAATTTATTTCTCCCAACTGAATTGCATATGTTGTGTGGTGTTTGAGTTGGCAAGACATAAATAGGTTGGTCATTTTGAATTAGATCATAAAATTTTTTCAAATTATTCTTTTCCCATTTCCCATACGGCATTCCCATTATTTACAAAGCCAGTGTAGTTTTCCCTGTTGTTTTGGAAGTCTTTGTTTGATCAAAAAATACAAAATCATATTTCTTCATGCATGACTTATGCATCTGTTCTAATGACTGTTTTAATACAAAAAAGATGAAGTGAAATAAAAATGAAATTGATCATTTGTGTGCTTTTGTACCTCACAACACATGGCTTTGTTGAAAAATACTGCAATATTCTACTATATTAGGCTAATTTGTTTATACAAATACTGCCCTGTGTACTTACTGCAAATGATGCACACATTTGTAAAACTGGAAAAGTAGATTGACATGTGAAGAAATAATATTTTACCAAAAGCTCTTCCAATTCAACTTTTAAGGACTTATTAAACAATTCTAAAACAAGAGTATCTCTCACTGAATGCAGCATGAATTTGCCAGGTCTAGGTCACTCTGGAGCAAGGCATTTAAACATGGGAACTGGGAAGGAAGGGAAATGCTAAAAAATCTACTAAACCAGAATTTTCATACTATCCTGCTAGGTTGGGGGCAAGTCTTACTCAGCATTTCTACATGCAGTAAGGATGTTTCCCTGCGTTCAAACTTCTTTTTTTTTCAAGCTGTCTGGCACATTACACAGTATGCAAAATTTTATTCCACATAATCTACATTTGATGTCTTTGATGGTAGGCTGTAAAGCCCACCTTTCTTTGAAGTATTTGCAACTATTGGAGAATGCAAAAGGTTGTGGATTGTTAGAAGGGCAAGTAAAGAAGTTTTAATTTGTCTGTTTGCTAGTTGTAGTGCATACTGTTGACATGAAGAATGTCAAGCAGCTTTATGTTCATATCTGCTAGCAAGGACTCCTAGATGCTTTGCTATAAAAGTGCAGCCACCTAGAAGCACATTTTAAAACATTATTGCTAATTAACTTCAGTTTTGAAGTAAATCTGCCTGCAGTGATCATATTTAGTGGAAGTGACTCTCAAAGTATAATGAATAGTTTAAAGTGTGTCTGTTTAGAAAAATTAGGGCAAATCATGTGACATCTTTTTATAGTTTTGCAATGATTTTCAACCATTTAATCCAAGAGGAAACTACACTGCTCAGCTGAATCAGAGAAAACTTCTAGGTCAGAAATCTCATTACCGACAAGAAACAGAACCAAGACTTCCATGTTATGGAAGATATTCCAGTCTGTAGACTGAAGTCTATACTTCACAAAATGTGCAAGGTGTGTTTAGTCTGCACCACACACTCTAGAAGAGGTATAAAGATTTATATCCAATATAAGCCCCAAGCCATCTATAGCTGTAAGTCTTAAAAAACTCTTTCTAAGCACCAGAAAGCAACAGTTTAACACATGCCAGTGGTTTGGAGAATGGTTTCCTGCTGTTCAATTCACTCCTGCACCACTTGAAGAGGAAGTAGTGGATGATGGAACCTGCATGTAACCCAGAATTCTTGCCACCTTGCCCCCTTATCTTTCCTCTTCTCCAGTACCACTGGGTGTCCAAAGGGGCTAGAAATTCTTTGAAGGCTTTCCTGCAAATTGCTGCTTCCCAAGAAATGGTGACAGCTACTAGTACTACGCTAGTCTGGAACAAGGACAAGCTAAAAAAAGATTATAATTACTCTTGTGCTTCAGCTTCTACTGCTAAAGGGCAGATATGGCTCCAATACTGGTGCAGGAACGATACAGACTTTGCTTTCTTCCATGTAAGGAAATCCTTTCCCTGGTGTTTAATGGAACAAATGCAGCTCCAAATGCTTCCTATTCCTGTGCTAGTGTGGCATAGCATCTGGCCTGTATTTGTTAATTCCTTCATAAATTACAGACCCAGATTTTTAGAGGTTGTTGGGATTTTTACACAAATAGGGTGGGAATGTTTCCCTTGAACACTCTTAATTGTTTTTGGCGTAAGAATGATTTGACTGTGATCAGGATCAGACCTAGAAACTTGAAGTAATGAAGCCTTCAGACAGCTGGCAAAAGCACCATTTCTCCTTGCACATTTATCTTATTCAACTTGGGGGGCCTGGGGTTAATTAGAAGAAGGAAAATTCTGTTAAACACGGCTTTGTAAAGTAGATCTACGTTCTTCCTGGATTTAAAACTCATTGGTTCTACTCTCTGGATAAGCATAAAAGAACTATTCAGCTCTTGGTAGACTCATTTCATCTCACCATTGACATTCAAGCAACTCGAACACAGCATGAAGTCAACCTTTGGTGATGAAACTCTAATGAATCTTTAAAAGGACTGTTGATGTAATACGTTGCTGATTGGATAGTGAACTCTTTATTTTTTTCTACTTATATACATGCTGATTGATGGAATAGTTCTTTAGATTCCTTAGGAATCTGAGGGTTTTTTCTTGCTGAATTTTGATTTTGAAGTTTAATTTTTATTTTAGTTAGAAAATTGTATCCCAGAAAGTGAGGGAAATAGAAAGGGTTTAGTACCAAAAATTAGATGGAGCAACACTAGCTTTGACAAAAAAGGAAAAATTGAGCAAGAAAACAAAAATCACCATGCGTAATTCCCTCTTTATCACATTTTCCCACTTATATGGTAAGACTTTAAGCATAATTCCCTGCTGAAAATTAATTATTTGGCTGTTCAATTTCTGTAAAATGATTTGCTATGTCCTGTCCTGTGCTGATGGGTCATTCACATCATTTGCTCAGAGAAGCACAATATATTTTGGCTAACAAGAAAAGTTCAAAAAAGGGTGATAGTTTCACTTTTCCTTCAGTAGTAAATTGGATACATAAGGTTGCTGCATACTGTCAGTTTCTGCTTTGCTCCTTTTTTGTACTTTGAAGAAGTTTTGCTCTTGTCCCTCCTGGCATCTTATCAAATAGTTGTTGATATACTCTGTTTTAAGAAAGGACCAAAATATGTCTCCAGTTTGGAAAGATTAGGATTTTGAAAGAAAATGTCATAAATCCTTAGAGGTTAAAGCTATGCTATAATAGATGTTTACATAGGTAAAAATTCTGCCATTTTCAGCACATAGCCACTCTAACATGTGAGAACAGTGCACATATGACAATGGAGACTGTTCCAATATCCAAGAACAAAAATATTTAGGCAATTAAATCCACTGATGGAATGATTTTTCAATGGCAGCCAACTGTCTCATTTTAGACACTTGGAGGAATCAGGACTGTTTTAACAAATCAGCACCTAGACAGTTTCCAAAAATGCATTGCTAATTATGAAATAATATTTATGGAAATGAAATATAAACTAAAGCCAGGACATTTTTTCAACAAATGCTTACTCTAACAAGGTTATTTTTTCCCAAAGATTTTGTGTATGAAAGACCATGTAATTAAAAAAAAAAAATATATATATATACACATATAAAAAAGATGAGCAAAACAAGGGAAAAGTTTCTGAATTGTATACTTATTTCCTGTTATATTTTCAAGATGATTAGAATTAATACAAAGGGTAAAATAGTTTGACACACAATCAAAATTTGTAGTTCAAGAAACTGTAGCCCCTTTATCAACTGAAAAATCACTTGAGAGAAGACAAAACTGGACACCATTAAAAAAAACCTGCATCCATTCACATTCATAAATCTTTTTCTGTATTTGTCCTGCAAGCAAGTCTGATCATCTTTCTGAGTATTAGTCAGAAAATGTTATTCTTTTTTTGGTAACTTAGTGCCTTTCTTTTGTTTTTAATTTTCTATTATTCCACCCAAAACAAACCAAACTTGAACATTTTAATTGGATTCAAAAGTCTGAATGTGTATATCAATTTAATATGTTACATTTCACTCCATGGAAAATATGATTTCCAGGGAGAAAAGTTCTTCAATTTTTAAAATTTTTTCCTGAGACAAAAGAAGATGTCTTAAATTACAGATGATATAAAATGGCTCTGAAAATTCCATGAAGTCTGCATATCTCTGGGAGTCTGTGTTTAAAATTAATTCTGAAGTGCAAGGCTGAGGGTTTGGGGATTTTTTAGCAAATCTCATCAAAACATTAAACGAATTCCAGCATGTGATTTCTTATTGTTACATATGGTATATAAAACCCAGAATCTTTTGATGCAATACTCTTATTGCAGAGAAAACTGTCTGATTATTCTCTAAACTTTGATACAGCCCCAATCTAGAATGAGTCCAGAAAATAGTATTTTCTAACCCATAAGAGGTGATTTTATTTAGTGACAGTTATGGCACGAAAAATAAGAACTTCTTTATTTAGAGATGATGCTTAATATAAGTGTAGATCATATAGGTCTTATATATATAGCCTCTGTAGTAAAACAGGATTGCTTTTGTTAATGCCTGAGATTTTATCCAGCGCCACATGCCTGGTTTCCTAATAAATGCATTGATATCTATTTTCAAATTATGGTTTCTCCTCTATACAATACAATATATTTTAAGCACAGTTTAATTTATGGTGTATCTCAAATTACATCATCCGTCAGCACATTTTTAAATATCCAAGAAGTTATATTGCTGTATACATCCACTGGGACAAATTCCTCTCTAGTATGCATACCAAGAGAAATCCTGTATGAGGAAGTTTATATCGAAGTCAATTAAGTGGCAATCATTTGCAGCACTTAATTTTACCATTAAACTCTAAGCAGGGACAATAATTTTCCAAATGTGTGTAGACATGCTATGATCAGGAGGTCTCCTTTGGTAAGGGATTAATTCTAGGAGTTATTGAAATACAAATAAGTGACATTCATAGAGCAGAGCAAGAAGATTTTTTCTCAGTGAGTTTCACACACAGTTAGTAATAAATTTTATTATGATAAGCATGAAATCACAACAAAACAAAAATTCAGGAGTACCTTTTCCTCTCTCTCATACAAAACTATTACATTTACATAGTATAGTTGAAAAATAATATGTGCACGAGCAAACTATTTTATTATGTTCAAACTAGTCACCTGTTAATGTCTGGTTCTCTCTTACATGCTACTGAAAGCAAACCAAACCAAAAAAAAAAAAAAAAAAACAAAACAAAACAAAAAAGAGATCCTGCAAAGATCCTAAATAATCTTTATTTCCTAATCATGTGATAGTTGATTTCAGATTCGTGGCCATGTAAGATTAACATAATAAAACTTCTATACATGCTTCTCTAGAAGCATCAGCAGAAGAAGGGAAATATGTGACAGTTGTTAAAGATTTATTTCAGAAACTACGCTTTTTTTTGCTTGTACAAATGGTCAGAGAGAGTGATGAGTGACCTCTTGCTCTGGGTTCAAGCCAGTTGCAAAAGGCAAAGAAAAATGGTACCACTGGTCACTGAGAGATGAACTTCCCATTTGTCAATACAACTTCATTGGGAAAGCAGGTAACAGCCTTGCCAATATCACTGACAAGCTTCCACATCAGCTTTGGCCCACGGTACCTCTGCTTTGCTAACAACTACTGCAGAAATGAGTAATAGAACCTTTAGACATTCTCAAGAGCTAATTTTATTAAACCAATTTATTATCATAAACTACTGCTGAAATTTATAATACAATATTGACAAAGAAGGATGATATTGTGAAAAAAAAGGATAATGAAATTATACAGTGTGGTGTAATACTTTGAGCTGCAGAATTGAGTTAAGTCTCAAAGTACCAAATCCCTCTGAACCTTAGAAAAGGCAGAGATTTATATTGAATAGTAGCTTCTTTAACTCCAGTTTTTATGCTAAAGTAAAATCCAGATTGTCAGATTAGTTAGATAAGTTATTACAAATTGATATATTCTGAATTTCACTCAGCTGTTTGACATAGCCACTTGCATCTTTGACAGTTACAACACACAAGATGGAAGGAAAATTCAGTTTCCTCCTGCCATGGGATCCCATCACTTTCTTTTTCAGACCTAGCTCTTTCTTCCATCCTTGATGAATTTAGTTCATACTTCTCCAGACCTTTCCAATTTTATCACTTCTCTTTATGAGTCCAGTATCAAACTAGTAACACTGGGAACTTCTTCAGCAGCAGCTACCTCTAAGGCTGCTGATGATCATTAATGTCACCCATCAAAGGCACCTGTCCACCCTGTTCTCATAATAGCCTGAAACCCTCAAACTTTCTTCACAGCTTTACCATTCAGAACAGTCCTACAGTTCTTTCAACTGCGCAGATATATGTCATGACAAGGAGAGTCAGACAGAGAAGATTAAGGTTCAGTATTGTATGTCATTTTATCAGATAATGACATCAATTCCAATCTAGAATGGCAACAGATCCATCCCTTTTGCATGGCTTTTTCTTCTGTGAAATCAAATTTGGTCTCTTTTCACTTCCCAGGGGACATAAGGCTGTGTTCCAGGTCAGTACACAAGTAGAAGCTCATCCCACCATTTTACATAAAACCTGTTTATTCCACCTCCACCTGACGTTTCTCTGCCTGTTTTCTAGTCCTTGAGCAGTGTGTGAAGCTGCTCAGATATTCTTGATTCCTGAGGCTGCTGAGGAAGCTGGGAAGCCCTATTTCTTCCCAGTTTACACCTCACACTGCAGTCTCTCTCCTCTTTGTTGACCTCACATTTAGCTATTTATTTAATGATTTCACTGGCATATTCTGCTGCCTGGAATTGCCTAACAAAATGACATTCTATTCCTTGGGTCAGAAAAAATTGATCTGTCCATGCCTGACATTCCAGTAAAGTTGCAGTTTTCACGGATTTGCCTATAATCCATCGTTTAGAATGGCACACTTAAGACATTTTCAATGAAACAGTTTGCTACACGATTCCAACAAATATCAATGTAGTATGTAGAGGACCAGTCTAAACTGTCTGAAGAGGTCCTGCCTTAGGAATAATGCAGAAAGTACAAAAATCTCAGGACACTGTGAGCTGAACGCAATAACTTGTTAATCAAACATCATTTTGAAGAGAAGATAGAAGAATACAGTAAGATGCAATGTTAAGTTAGGAGAGCTTTATTACACAGAATCACAGAATATTCTGAGTTGGAAGGAACATGCAAGGATTATTGAACTCTTAAGTGAATAAATACCCTGTACAGGGTTTCACCCCACAACTTTGGCACTATTGGTGCTGTGCTCCACCCAGCTGAGATAATCTCAGGGTCTGGCTAATGTCTGACTGGTGGAGCAGGACTCAGCAACTGTAATGGACATGTTTGCTGCCATAAAGGTACATAAATCTGACTTTTCTTGTCCTCAATCTGCTGATCCAGTGGGGTCAAGGTATTTTCCTTTCCTTATAGATAACTCCAGCACACCAGGAGTCTAAATTGGTCCTGAAGTGAGAGCACTGAAGTGACAGCATTGAAGCCAACACAGCCTCATGTGAAGGTTGTAGTGCTAGCACATAGTGAGACAGGTGACAATATCCAAATTAAATCGTGTTTTGGCTCTCCTTTTAATCCCTAGTTCTTCTTCTCCCACTACAGTACTGAGGACTTGCAATTTTCTCCTGTTCCAGGTCTCATCAGCTCCCTGACCTTCTCTGCACTGCGTGTGGAAAGGTGACGAGAAGTTGTGGTGCTTGGCAATGCCAAAGTGCATGGGCTTATCTCAATCTGTGATTGTGCCACAATATGGGGCATGCCCTTGTCACTTCATGCAGTGGGTAGGAGAGAAAGGCTGTCAGACAGCACTGGGTTGTGACTGTTCCTCAACTCACTGCAAGCCTTGCAGGCACAAAGCACTGATGACCCAGTAAAATGTGTGTCATGTGTGTACCACAGAAAATAATTGGAAACACCCAGGCATGAGAACATGAAGTTTTTAGGAGTTTTAACACAGAATAATCACATGTATTATTGTACACTTTTATTCTACCTCAAATATCTTTGTCTAGACCTCAAATACATATGTACTTAGAGGTTCAATATTAATAAGTAAAATAATAGAAGTAGTTATGTACAATTTTACTTTTATTTTTTAACTCCAGTAATTTGTAAACTTGAAAAGTCTATATTCCATACATGCGCATATAACCCATTATATCAGTGAGTAGATAGTATATTCTTTTTTATTTTCTTATTATTTAGGCCATTTTGACATGGTTTTTTTTTCAATGATTTTTATAGCAAAGAAAAATCATAACAGACTGTCAACACAACAGTCAATTTTTAATATGGTAAAGTTTAAAGTGATGTGAAAATGATCAGATTATTTTAAAGAGATCTCCTTTTAAAATGCATTTAATTCCTTTTACATTGCCCTAAGGTCAGCACAGGAAGGATATGTCTTCATTTGATAGCCTTAATCTAAATCTTCTTTGTGGTTAACCTCTGATAGCCTTTTTGGCCTCTGTTTAGAACCTCATATCAGACCTGTCCACTCTTCTAAATATACCCTGATCCATGTCTCTATTTTAGTATACAGCCCAGAAATTACCTTTCAAGCTCTGTACACTGAGTTCAAAGATGTTAAACTGGCAGGATCTGCACACAAGTAGAAAGGAAACTGCAGGAAATCTAAAGACAAAACAATAGAGAAAATAAGTGACTTGTATTCAAAGGGAATAGAAAACAATTTCAAATATATTAAGAGAAAAAATTTTGAGAAAAGTGTTATTTTTTTTACCTTTTTGAAGTTCTCTGTAGAAACCATCCCATCCCCTCTAAGTTTTAAAGTGAAATCCGATGAGAAGGGAGCTTAATCTTTCTTTGAATCCAGATAGATTTGCAAGCATTAATATCTGATTGAAATCTGGTTGTAATGTCACCAAATGAGCTGTAAACTTACCCTCCCTAAAGCAACGGTAGCCTTCTTGTCCTGTCTCTGTGAGTCAATGGTATGTTAGGGTTTTTCAGCACAATATATTTTTCCATCTGGCCTTCTTGAACATAACCCTGAATCCTCCTACAACAGATGTGCCTGACCACAGTCTTCTGTGGTGGTTTCTGGGGTGATGCTGTGGATATGTTCATATTGAACCACTGGTCCAACCATGCCTGAGATCACCAGATAAGGTGGTATGTCCAGATGAAGCATCACCATGTTTATGTGGAGAGAAAACCTCATTTCTGAACACCTACTTGTGCCAGGCTTCTGTCATGCTGAACTAAGTGTCAGCTTGACATTATTACCCCATTTCAGGACAGGTTATTCAATGGACACTCTGCTATGCTGTTTAGATGTAGATGTAGCCTCATGAAGTCTGGGGCAAAACAGCTGGATCAGATAAATGTCCTGACTCACAGCATTGTGCTCTGGCTAGTGGGTCACTCTTTCTCTCTTCCACAGATCCTGCTGTTTCTAGTTTTCCTGCAAGGATCTCAACCAAAACCCATTGAAGTTAAAATAAAGAATCTCACTGCCATCTGTGGGCTGTGGGTCACTTTGAGACCAAAATAAATTTGGCTTTCAGTATTTGTCCTGCATTATTTCTTATTAAAAACACATTAATCTATTTTTTTTTCCCTCTCTTCCATCTGTCTATTTGTTGTGCTCTCTCGCTCTGTTGACACAATACTGGCTGAGGCTGATTAGTACTGTGCCTTCTCCAAATAGGTGACTCCAAGTGTAGCACTGCAGAGCTTTGGACATCTTTGAGATTAAATTGGCAGCCTGTTTGCTCCAGTCACATATGGAAAGATAGAACAGGACTTGTTTCCTCAAGATGTTGTTTGCACCAAAAATTGTGCAGAGTAAGAAACCTGTGATTTCACACATGCAGAAATAACACTGTGTTGAGTGCTTTAAAGAGGATATTTGGACTTTGGCAGTCTAGAAAATCCAGTTGCACTCTTGCCTCAAGTTTGAGAATTCTCATCTTTACTGAGAGCTTCTTTCCAGCCATATATAAGATTCACAGTGTTCACATTTCACACTGCATTTGTTAGGTACATACCATAGCATAAATCACCTGGAACAGAAACAATACCACTGAACTGAAGATCTCCAAAATGAACTGTTCATAAATGAACTGCAGACCATGTCTTGCTTTCTGGGGGAAAAAAATTGTGAAAATTTTGGAATTAGGGAAGCAATGAACATTTCATGATCTCTTCATGAATACATACGCAAGAGGAAGAATACTAGGGAAGGCAGATTTTTCAAATTTTAATTCTGCTTAAAAGTTATGAAATTTATCAATATCTATTACATTTTCTGAGTAAATAACATTAGAAAAAAAGATGGTGTACGAGACAAAAACAAAAACCAAACTTGCTTCACTCAATTTTCACAAGGATCTGATCATCCATCCTGTTTACAAATGGCTATGTTAATCATTGCAATCTGAGAATTCAGTGACATTTTAGTATAAATAGTTTATGGGTCTAAGCTTTCCTTTAGACCTGGTTCTCATAAACAGTTGGCCTAATTGCCTTTCAAGTGTTCCTGTACCTTCTGACTAATGAAAAATCTCTCTTGTGGCATACACACTAGTTGTTTCAAATCCAATGACAAATAAAGAAAACAAAATTCTAATATACATCCTGGCATCACAGACATTCACTTATTCTAGTCTAGAAAACACTTAAGCACATGTTCATTTTAGCCATATTTGCATTTTTTTTTTACTTCTGTTGAAATTAAGCAGGTGCTTAAGTGAATATGCAAGTGTTTTTTCTGGATAAAAGTGGGTTTTATAATGAATCACAGTGCTTTCAGCTGACCAAAACAGAAGTATCTTGATTGCAACAGTGTTTAAATATAGGATAGATCTATTACTGCGCCCCAGACAGCTGGCAAGCCAGACTAGACGTAATCAGAGTGGTCACCACATAAACAGGAAGAACATCACAGCAGTTGATAACATGCTTCCATATGATTTTTGCTGGTATATTTAGGTGTGCAGAAAAATAGAAAGAAATTAAGTGAAGTGACATAGTTTGGAGTGCAAAACAGGACAAAGAGGACAAGAAACACAGGGTGAAGCTGGTAAAGAAGGGAGTTAGAAAAACTGGGCAAGCAAAAAAGTGAAATACATTCACTCCTAGTACGGTGATCGTAATAAGAGGAGTGAAATTACATGGAGTCTTGCACTAAAAGTTTTTAGAGCTGACTGAAGCACATTTGAGGCTTCACTGAAGGCATAGATTTTTTTTCCCCAATAGGAACATTTTCTCCTAAGGACAGTTATAATATCACCCACAGAAAGTGCAACCTTATTCTGGCTTCCTGTGTGTGCTTTTGAGGTTGCACTTAACAAAATACAAGATATCGTTTGGAATATTGGTTAGCTCTGTAAAATTTTGAAACCTGGAATTCCCAAGGTCAGCTGCTTTCTGAGATATAAGATGGAATTTGGTTTTCTTTGATTTAGTGTATTCTACTTAATAAAAAGTATATATTTTTCTGAAAACTGCTGTGAAGTCAACTTGAAATATCTGTGTTGATTCAAGCAAAACTCTGCCAGCATCTTCCTTGTTCAATCTGACCCTAATTCAAAACTCTAATCTACATTCTCCCTAGCGTGTTTGTTTTCTTCCCTTCAACTTTGATAACTGAAGCTTCAAATTACTATAGTTTTATGGAAAGCATCAAACTCCATATTATTGTCTCTCAGTAGAAGGGACCACTTCCAGGATTTCCTTTCTTGAAGTTTATTAGTGGAGGAAACAGTCTCTAAGACACCTAAACTTAATGTGTCTTTAATTAAAGAGAAAGCTAGGTTTCTTCTTCAGTGGTGACTTTTGGTCTTGGAGGTCATCTACATTTCAGTTCTTTTTCACTACCAGCAAGAAGACATTATGTGTAAGATTAGACAAAAGTTTAATATTTCTCTTTATTGTAAACATATATAAAATTATAATACTTCATGGTAATTCTCTTTCTATAATTGAAAGCTGTTGAAACTAGCTTGCTTATTGAAAAGTACTGTTTCTTCATGATAATCCATCCAACAACATGAATCTTGCATTACTGGACACAGGAAATGATGAAGAATTTAGAACTAAAAAAGAGGAAGGAAATATGAGAGCAAGAGAATAAAGTCACTTACCAAACAGTACCAAAGAAAACAATTTTATTTTAGATGAGCATAATATTACTTTGCAATTTGACAGTGAGAAAAATTACTAATGACTAGGAATTTGTTTCTTGATGCATGAAACTCTGGGGTGTCTGCTTGTGAAACATGCACAGTGTCTCACCCCATTACTGAATATTTCCTTTAGTGAAGGACATGGAGCTTCATCCTGCTCAAAATGCAGTGCTAAGAATCAAGGGTAACTCCTTCAATGCTGGAAGAGTTATTCTAGGTGTACTTTGTAATAACCCAACAAAACCTTAGACTAGTACTAAAGAAAAAAATCTCTGAAATCTGGCTTAATATAGAAAATTTACTTTATTTTATAAACCAAACAGTTGCCAATAAGTGAAGAAACACAGAACTGAGTTACATCAGCTGTGACATCCATAAGATGTAAATGGAATATAAAGAAATTGGTAGCAACATCCAGAGTTCAACAAAAATGCTTTCCACTTGCTATTCTGCAGTACAGCATATTAGTTTATAAATCACTATAAAATTTATTATTGCATTTGCTCTAATCACGCTTAAAAAATTGTCAGTAATTATCAAGGCCAAAGTCTTAATATAACACATTCTGCAGACTTCATTTTCTAAACAAAGGAGAAAAAACCCCAAATTTTTAAAATAATTTGGATTAATTTATGGTGTAATTGAAAACACATGGTCTGACATGGAAATGAGTCTGGTTGCTTGTGGTTGAATTCACTTGGAGAATCTAGAGTCATGTCTGTTTAATGCTAGATTCTACATTAGCATGAAATAGTGGAAATGGAAGTCCCATATGTGCTTAGATTAATAAATAGTCTCCAAATAAGTTTATGTCTGGCATATTCAAGAGATATGGAACATGTCCTTACAGTATGGGAGACGTCCTAATTGATGTCTTAATAGTAAAACAAAGTCAGAAGTAATTGCCTAATAATGCATTTACCATCTAAAGCACTGGTGGCAATGTAGTCTGAGAGAGTGTTCTTAAGTCAGGTGTGACTAAATAGAGAAATTACATGTTTCATATTAATCATCAGATATGCTGGTAGCACAAAATTTTTCTTCTCTTAATAAAACCAATTCAGGCTTAAGTGACACTCCACAGTAAATGTTATTAATTGTGTGCTTCCTGAATTGACTCCATTTATGTGTAAATATTAATGTTCTGGTATGTTTTATTTACATAAGATCTCCTTTTTTTCCAATGGAAAAGCAGATTACCATACCAAGCAGAGAGCTACTCAGACACTGCATAGTGCAGACTGATAAATGAATTGGAAATTATGACTGTTGTATATGACTGAGACCAGGAAATTAAAAGACAATATCTAACCAAGGCTCTGTTGTTTCAATTATGAGTATGTCAGCTTTGATTCAAAGTATGGCTATGAACAAGAAAATGCCTATGCAGTTGGATTCAACCTCCCTTTTTTCATCTGTTTTTTATGTAGACAAATAAATTTTTATTATCATATAACCTGGATTCATCCATGCCTTGCATTCCTATACTATTGCTACCTTGCAGCTCTGTTCTTGAAAATGTGCAGATTTTTCTATATAAACTGGACTAAGTGTTTCTGGAAGTAGCGGAGAGACAATAAATAGAAGTACAAGTGTAATTTTCAAAATTGTTTTGTAATTATGAGTATATAATTACAGAAAGTATTATTTTGGTGTCTAAATGCAACCTAGGAACTGGAGTGCTTAAAATTTCTCTATGACTGAATAAATTCAGATGTACAGACAATGTATTATATGACACTAAAGGCACTGAATATTGGTCATAAAAGAATTGCAGAAACAGAAGATCTGTAGAATACTTTTTTTTTTTAAAGAAAGGAATAATTTTTTTTTTTCATTACAATAGACATATTCTTGTATTTTTACACATACGGGGTCAAATTTTGTTTTCTAATCACTATTACAATGTATTCCACTCAGAACCATCCAGTTACTGGGAATCTCTGATCTCCTGCCCCTTGTCTTACTGACCACGAAAAGCAAAAAGATTTCCTGGTGAACAAAAATTTTCCCAGCTGAGAACACCATCACAGACTCTGATCATAGTCCAAATCAAATACTTATTACTTATTTCAAGTGCTCTCCTTTTATGTGTCAACCTGAATCGGGATTCAAGTCAATGGCAAAACTCCCATTGACTTTCAGGAAAAAAGATTAAACTCTATAATGTGTATTAAATGTTTTGTTCTGGTACTCAACTCAGAACTGCTGGGTGGGCTCAGGAATACATCAGACAAAAATTCATCCATATCAGCAGCAAGAAAAAAGAAAAATATAAAAGATGTTGAAAAATCCTTTGCTCCACTGAATAGATGTCTGTCATTAAATCAATGCCATATGAAATTATTGATAAGGGACATTCTTGATTGTGAAGAAAGAGGAAGCTCAGTAACATAAATATTCTCCCCTCAGCACATTTATTCACTGAATTTCTGATCACATAGGAAGCATAATGTTGGGAGGAAGATAAATTGATGGCTTAAGCAAGTATTGAACTTCCATTATATTGCCAAGATAGTAAGGCATATCTTCAGAATGCCATTATGTGTTGCTTTAATTATTTTCTTGGTTTTTTATATTGAGACATGAGGTGGGTAGAAACCCTAGAATCTTATTTCCAACTATATAATCATAAATGCATCCATGCAGGGGAGAAACAATAAGTAGGCTGAAGATAGCAGTTGTGAATTTACATATCAGAGCAATTTCATTGAAAATTCCAGGGCTGAAATCAATGTGAAATTACAAGGTGCATAAATATTATTAGCTCAGTTGGTTTGAGCATGGTGCTAATAAAGCCAAGGCTGTGGGTGGCCGTTTACCTAAGAGTTGGGCTCAATGATCTTTGTGGATCCCTTCCAATTCAGAATGTTCTGTGATTCTGTGGTTCATTATTTCAGCAGGATTCTTTTTCATAGCAGGGGTTTAAGCTTGGTCTGGGGGACACACACCATAGTTTATTTTCATTGCCAATTCAGACAATATGAGATGAACAGACTCTGGAGAATATAGAAGAAAACACAAGTTTGTCTTTCAGCAGATATGTAAATTCTAGTCTTTAATCAGTGTATAATTTTATTTATTTATTATTTTGTATAGTGTTTCTAAACCAGAAACATAGCTGTGTAAACTGCCTGCTCCACTAGCTCTAATAGTGAGATACACTAGTAAAAGACCCGATCCTTTTAGGATATTTCCATTTTACATTTTATTAAAAGGTCCATTAAAAAAGTTAGTAAATTTTTTTTTAAATGTAGAAGTTTTGTTGTTTTGGGTTTTTTTATATTTTTGAAAGATGAAAAGCATTTTAAGAAGTGAAATAAAAACAAACTTGTTTGTTCTTTCCTTTTCTCTTTTCATCTAATAGCTAATTTTCCACCCACCTGAGAAACTAAGCACACAGCCAAAGCTGCTTTTTTCTTTTAAAATGCACTTTGAAATTCTATCACCTCTCAAAAGTGGTGTTTCCCTGCTGCTCCTATCCTTACCTGAAATTCTTTTACTCACAGCTTTCAGATTGCCCACACAGTCCCCAGTGAGCACAACAAGGTCAAACAGCCTGGCTGTGAGCAAGGCCAGAGTTAAGTTGCCTGGATGGTGATGCACTCTGTCGTGTCATAAAATGTTGTAAAATGATAAATTCCTGAATAGCAGCCAGGAGAACATGAAAAGGAAAAAAAAGGCCTGATTTAAAAAACAGGTAAATGGCGAAAGCGGTAATATTTCTAAGAAATAATTTAGCCAAAATTGTATGAGACAAATGTCTTTGCCTTATTTTTGCTGTGCTCTGTAAAGAGGGGTGAATTTTATTTACTTAAATTCTTCATAACAGTTTAAAAATATGTTGACCAAAGCATATTTTGACACCTTCTGCAGGACTAGAAGGCTCCTCTGGGAAATAATTGCATGAACTGAGTAACCTTTAGCTGGACAAACACAAATACTCCTTGACTTGAGAGGGCTTGAGCAGACCAGGCATCACAGGTTTGGAATATTGTTTTCAGCAGACCTGTTCACCTTAATAAAGCTACTTTTACTGAGTAAATGTTGCAGATCAGAGGGAACATCTTGGCACACACTCAATAACAGCTTATGTATACATGTCTAGATCTCAAACATCTTTAAAACACCAGTATTTATATTGACTTTAGAGTCTTTTCCCCCTGAGCTTGCTTCAAGAAGTTTAAAGAGAATCAAAAAGTTCAAATTTCCTTGACATTTTGAAGGATTTGCGTCACAATGCAAACTGAATTTTAACAAAGTGTAAATTCTTGACTGATTTGTCATTCTTTTATTTGTCTTTTTAAAATTAAATTAAAAGTTGGGGTATGTCTTTGATTGAAGACTTGCAATTTTACATTTCTCTGCATTTTGTATAGCTTATGGCAAACAGGTATTGTTTAGCACACAGGTCATATAAGAAAAATATCTATTATTTCCCTTTTGACTCTGGAAGTCTAATGGGATTAAATATATATATTAACATCAGTCAAGTTTTCATCAGGACCATTTGGTTCAGAATGAAAAGAAAGAATTTCTCAGACAAGATTTTTTTTTTTTTTTTTATTTCAAGGAGACAGTAAGTTTGAAGTTTTATACAGACAACATCTAAGGATAGGATTAGGATACTCTGCTCACTTCTACATTGGTTCAAATGGGTGGATCACCTATTTTATTCACCTCTTGCTTAGACTACTGTAGAGCAAAAGCTGTCTTCAGATTGCTGATGCAAAGGAAGGACTTTTAGAGGGATTTCCAAGTGACAAGCACCGTTACTAATAAATTGTCTCAGAATGTAAAAGCGTGACCCTCTCAGGTGGTTCAGCCACAGTGTTTGCAAGCTGTGACCAAGTATAAGATTCCTGCCTTTTTGCTTAGCACCTGCCATGGAACAATACAGGGCTGTGACTTCTTGCTCCAGCTCTGATTGTACAGACTATAATTAAGGATTTGGGTGAGGATGAGTGGCAAAGAATGCCATTGTGCAATTGGCTGTAACCAATGCAACCTAAACTGATCCTAGATATGGGGGGGGAAAAAAAAAGAAGAAAAAAAGAAAGAGAAGGAGGAAAAAAAATGACCTCTTGTACCCTCTTCCATGATCCGTGTATGTAGTTAGCACGGACTCCCCTGCCAGGCTTTTCATCGCCGTGCTTTTAAAACCATTAGCTTACTTTGTAGTCTTAGTAAGACATACATTTTTGAGCTATCATAAATGAAATCTTAGAAGATACCTTTCAACATATGCCAGGCATAGTTAAAAAAGAAAAAGACCATTATAGCTCTTTAACGAAGGGGAAAAAAACCTCAGGGTGAAATGGTGCAGACGTTTTGTAGGATATGGAAAGTTTGAAAGAAGTTAACGTATAATAAAGGGACACAAGAAAACACAGTTGTGTTACATAAAGAGCTGACAACCTGGATAGACTATAGTTTTAATAGGATTCTTTCTCCCCATATAAGTAGTTTTCATCTTCTGTGGTAAGTCAGGTGATGCCATTTTGCCTCCTACTAACTTGCCCTTGATATTCTTTTCTTTAATAAAAGTAAGAATGCATTACCAAAATGTTGTCTGGAATAATCCAGTTGTTATCTGCTGTCACTGTAGAAATACACAACTAGAAAGAATGTTTATCTCAATTTATTTAGGAAAAATTTGGCTTACAATTTTTCCAGTGAAAGTTATATGTGGCATTTGGATAGCACTGTGTGGAACAAATCCAGTCTCCTATCCCACAGGTTACCTCAGTACACAGAGAGGTGTGCCAAAACTCTTTATCTAAATCTGGATTGCTGAATCTAAACTTAGACCAGATGCAGAACTTTACTGATTGTGTTGGTTTTAACCAGGATACAGAAAATTTTCTTCAGAGTACCTTGTATGGAGCTGTGTTTTGGATTCAAGCTGGAAAATATGCTGATAATTCAGGGATATTTTCTTTATTGCTGAGAAGTGGCTGCACGCAGTTAAGGCATTTTCTCCTTCTCACCCCACACCACCAGCAGGTAGGTTGGGGGTGCACATGAAGCTGGACACAGCCAGGATAGCTGACCCTAGGTGATCCAAAGAATATTCCAGAGCCATCATGCTCAGTGTAAAAAGCTGGGGGAAGAAGAAGGGAAGGGCAGGGGAGCATTTGAAGTGATAGATTTTGTATTCCCATGTCACTGCCATGTGTGAAATGACAGGAAAGGAGCCCTGCTTTCCTAGGGATGGCTGGACACCTGCCTGCCGATGGGGTGAAGAAATTCCTTGTGTCCTTTGCTTGCATGTGCAGGTTTTACTCTTACTATTAATCTGTATGTATCTCAACCCACAGGTTTTTTTTATCACTTATTTCTCAGGTTTTCTCCCCCATCCCACCAGCAGGGAGTGGGTGAGTGGCTGTGTCTGACTAAGTTACTGCAGCAATGGGTCGCACTGACCATGGAAAGGGCTTTGATTGCACCAGAAATATTCTGTCAGCACTTTGAAGCTGGGACACTCTTAACTGCAGGGCAAAGCTTTGCTGCACTCCTATGCTGAAATACAAGCAGGCAGATTTTAATATTTTAAATTCCACTTATAGTCAGGAGTGATAGAAATCAGGTTAATTTTGTAATGGAGAGAAACGTATATACTAGTGACAGATATCTGGGGCACACAGCTTCAGAGTGGGAAGAGCTCTGGGCTCTCTTCATCTTTTTATAGTAAACATCTGGGAAATGTGGAGGAGTCAAGGCCCCTGGTGGTAAAGATGCTTCTCTCTTAGAGCAATAAACAATAAAAATCCTGTAAGAAAATAAGTAGTTGTTTTAACGGAAAGAAACACAAATAGTGAATTCAGTAAGACACAGAAGAAAACAAGTATGTTTGTAGAAGAGTTGTATTGAATTTAAGTGTGTATAATACTTTGATTTAACTTTTCTAGTTTTGTGTCCCTTTGATACTTTTGTTTTCTTTATAAGTCATGCCCATTTAATGTGTAAGGAGGGGGAAGAAGGAAAGCCCAAACTGTTTTTTCTTACTGCTTTCTGCCAGTATGGAACAGACAGTGCCTTAAAGTCTTGCTCTGCTTATGCTCTGTAATTGTATTTGATTTAACTGTGTCAATTCCCTGGACTTAAATACACTTTAGAAAGAACACCTTGGGCTTAGGACTTCTGACCTCTGATCTCATGCAGGCTGCTCTCTACATGGGATAAATCCACTGAGGGAAAAATATTCCCATTAAGTTTTGATTTTTTTCCTGTCCTCTTAGCAGGAAAGGGGCTTTCAGGTACAATTGCAATGGAAGAAGTTTCATCTCAATATAAGAAGGAATTATTTTTCCGTACAAACAATCAATCTCTGGAACAATCTGCCCAGGTATTTGGTATACTTCTCATCAATTAAGGTTTTCATGATATGACTGAACAGGATGATAATGATGTCATGTAGGATTCCCTCCCAATAAAAGGTGGGATCAGATGATCTTTCAAGGTCCCTTCCAGTTTGGGATTTTCTGTGATTCTCTGATTCTCTTCCTATTTATGATTTCTTTACTCAGTAAGGAAGACATTTCTATTAGAGCATTATGATTTTACTTGCTGACAATATAAATGAATTAAATAAAACCTTATTAGAAACGTTTGTTTCTACAAGAATTTTTTTTTTTTTTTTTTTTTTTTTTTTTTTTGGACAGATGATTAAAGTAGTTAAGTGAGAGGTTAAAATAGAGACTGGACTCATAGCTTCAAAACCCAAATTAGTTTTATGCAAGTGCTAAAAGAGCTGGTAAATGTCATTAAAAAGCTACTCTTGATTATGTTTGAAATGTTGTGGTAATCAGGAGGTTTTTGAGAAACTGAAAAAGGAAAGAATCCCTCTCTGACCTCAGGAAGACAAGAAAAAGGACACAGGGAACTACAGTTGGTCAGTCTCACCTCAGCCCCTGGAAGAGTGATGAAGTAAAAAATGCTGGGAATAATTTCCAAGCATGAAGATCAAGAGAGTGATCAGGAGCAGTTAGCATAAAATTAGAAAGAGAAAATTACACTTTAACAACTTGGTGAAGTGATGAAATGCCTGGCATAATGGACAAGGGGAGAGCAGAAAGTAGGGTCTCTTCAGTTTTGATAAGGTGTTTTTTTCGCTATCTCCTTTAGTATCTTAGGGGACAAGCTGCACAAGTATGTTCTGCATAAGTGAGGTGGACTGGAAATTGATTGAACTGACGGGATGAAAGTGTTTTCACAAGTGTTGTATCCAAGTATTGATATAAAGGCAAATATTGTTAAATTATTTACTATTCCCTGAGGAGATTGCTGATGAGACCAAGCGCTCCCTCAGCAAGTTTGCAGATGATATAAAACCCAGAGGAGTTGCTCATACACCAAGTGTCTGCTGCCATTCAAGGGGACCTCAACATGCTGGAGCAAGGGACGGACAGAAACCTTCTGAAATTCAAGAAAGGAAAATACCAAGTCCTGTCCATGGGAAGGATACTCCCATGTACCATTACTGGGGATCAGCTGTGTGGAAAGCTGCTCTGCAGAGGAGGACCGGGTGGTTCGGTCATACAACAAAACAAATATGAGCCAGCAATGAGTATTTATGGCAGAAAGGACCAGAAGCCTCCAGGGATGCTCTAGGCAAAGGATTGCCAACAAAACCACAGAAGTGATTGTTCCTCTCTACTTGACACTGGTGAGACCTATCAGGAATGCCGGGTCCAGTGCTGACCTCCCTGGTGCAAGGGAAATATTCAGAATGTGGAGAAAAAACAGGAAAGGGCTACAAAATGGTGAAGAGGCTGGGCTGTCATTTGATGATGCTCAGAGAGCTGGGGTTGTTTAGCCTGGAGAAATAAAGGCTCAGGGATACCTTGTCAGACTGTTAATAACTAACTGGGGGACTGAAGAAGACAGAGTCAGGTTCTTCTCAGTGCTGCCTTGTGACAGCACAAGAGACCATTGTCATTAATTAAAAAATGGTGTCATGAGAAACTGACTGCAGAACTTAGACTCATTTGTATTGTAACATTTACTGCGTGTGAGGTGGTGATGGGCACTCCAGCTCCTTAACAAATCATGCATTCATGCTAAGCATGCAAACATGAGCACCTGGCTTACACACTGCATGTGTCAGATCTCAGCTTGCTGAACCTTGCTCAGTGAAGTGCATATAAAATTCTTCTTATAAAAATAACTTACAACAGCCTGAAGAAAAAAAAAATGTCCATTTTATTTAACTACCCACCTGTGAAATATGAAAGAACATCCTTAAATACTTTAGAGTGGTCTACTGATTGTTTAGAAACTAGAAATGTTAAAGAGCTCAGCTCAATGTTGTGCTTAACACTATGCTTAAATGTAATTACATGTTTAAACCCTGTTTAAATTCATTTTCAAATACCTCAGTGGTACTTAAAGCACGTGCAATTGTGCAATTAAATGCTTTGCTGAAAAGGTGCCCCTGACATTTCTGAAACACCATATAGTCCAAGAAGCTAAATAATGCTATGATTTGAGAAATGGTTTATAAATGTAACTACAAGTAGTTATCTGCTGCATTTAAGGACACCATTTTAAAATGCTGATTACATGGAAGATTTGATCTGTATTTAGTATATTTTAAGGTTTCATTTTACTACTGTAAGATTCACAGTCAGTCTTCTGTCATTTTAGGATTCTTAACGAAACTGTAAAATCCTATTTTGCATTTAGCACAGACATTATTTCAGAAAAAAATTAAGATGGAATCATGTCAGTGATGTAGAAGTGGAGTTAGTTGCTAGGAATGTAAGATAAGGAGATTCAAAGTTTCATGTGAAGAAAGGCTTAGAATTATTACTTTCTTTTCTTAGCCTGGCCTTAATAAACATAGTGTGTATAAGGTAAAGATGGGGGGTTGTTCCTTTTGAATTTTTCAAGGCACATTGAAAACTTATTTTTCCTGCAATTTAAAAAAAATCAAACATTGAAAGTAATGAAAAAAGCAAACCCAAACCCCAAACCTCAGAATTTATCACTGAACTTCATTTATTAAAACTGAAAACCAGAAAAAGCTGTGTTATAGCTAATTTTCTTTGTCTGGTCTGTTCTGTTGTGGTTTTAAACCCCGGTTTTCAGGTGGAAGTATCAATCTATGACTATTTTGTGTGCATTTTGAACCCCATCCTTGTGGAAAATGAAGTTCCTTTTGAAAATGGTGTTAAATCATGCATAGATTAACAGAGACCAGATGTTAGTACAGTTCTGACTCCACCTGAATTCTCTCCCATAGATGTAATGTGGACGGTGACCTGTGTGTTCACACCCTCACCATTGCTGTTTGTGTTGCAATAGTTTTCTTTAAAGCCCTTGTGCAAAGCAATAGCACAGATCTGGCCTGTGGACTAGTATCATGATTTTCCTTTACATAAAAAGCAGCACTGTGTAGCACACAACTTGTTCTAACATCTCAGCAATATCACCTGTAATCCCCTGTTCTGCTCTCTCTCCAGGAGTGTTAATTACATGTTTAATGATTAGACTATAAATATCCATCCAGTTGATGAGAATTAAACACCTTCATGGACCTGAAGCTAAATTTTTTGTCTGATACTTTTTTTTTTGTTCTTTCCTTTGATTATCTTGCACAATAAGGCAGATTTAATGCCTGAGTTGTGGGTATATTTTGTAATAGTACAATGAGACTCTGAGTGAGGAAGATATATGTGTGTGTATGTTTATTTTAACTAAAAAAATTAAGAATTTTATCACATCTGCTGTGACTTTTCTTTTTTCCTGTCTCACCACCCATTCATATTTAATTTAAATTGTACTTTCTAGAAATTATCAAGAATTTTCCCAGTGACATCAGTTCATCAATATCAAGCCCTCAAGGACAAGCACTTTAACTTTCTTGAAACATTCAAATCCAGAAGAGCTTAACATATAAAGTAAATTAGATGTTTTCAGGTGTATTTTAAGACCAGATTTCACATTTAAAACTAATCCCACCTGTCACCTGAAAAAATTCCTAAAATGGCACATTTTTCAAGCATGTTTGTGTATTTTTCAAGCATGTTAAGTACTGTTTGAAGTAATTCTTAGCCTAGGCTTGATGTAAAAGTAACTGTCTACAGGAACACAAAAACTCTATGTATTCTGGCTAAACACAATTGTGCCCCTACAATTATGTTGGTGAACAGAAGAAAACTATTGAGCTATGTTTGCCATTAAAATTATTCATTTAAATGGGTTGTTTCCATTGTGCACAGGTGGTAAACTTATCTCACATGTTTTTTGTATAAAAGTCTGAAATAAGCACTGGCAAACAGAATCTAATGGTGTCATTAAAATGATTGTAAACATGCCTGTTGTTGCAGATGTGTGCTTTCCTTCTGTTGATATACATTCGGATTGTTGGTCAGGATCAAACACATGCAGACTTTCAGCATGTCAAAAAATGTCTGTATTCTAACAGGTTCTGTTTGGAAAGAAATCTGTTTCCTTGAGGCCAGAATAGCTATAAAATAACCAGACTGCCTGATCAGATCCAATGTCTACTCCTATTTTCTTTGATTAGAGCTGTGTTCCCTGTACTCTCTGCCATCTATGGTTTCAGCTGAACAAGAGATTATGTGTTGCATCATTACGGTCTGAGGAAACATTTCAGCAAAGTAATAAATGTAGAGAAATATACAAAACTCAGGGCCAGGAAGTCATCAGCTTTTTCTTTTCTCTAAAAGCATTGCTCTTTGCTCAACTACAATTGCCAGCTTTGCAGAATTTATTTACTCTACTACACAAGGTAACACAGGTATGGCTGCTGTTATCCACCAGAGGATAGGATGAACTTAAACACATTTTCTCAGAGCCAAATTTTCCAGCCTAAACCAAAAATTGATGGACAGCTGGGAATTCAGCAGAACCATGTGCTTCCCTTCTGCTTGGAGCAGGAGCTGTACTCCACAGCTACTTGCAAGGAAAAGTGTAGCTCTGCAGTTGCTCAATCCGCCTTCAAGCAAAGATTCCTCTGGAGTCTGGTGTAAGGCTCATGGGGAAAGAAGCCAGAGGATTTACATCCATCTGTCTGTACCCTCCCCTTAGGAAAATGTCTGTGCAGTAGTTATATGTCCCAGATGGGGGGATTCCTTCTCAGTATTTTTTGTCAGGCAACGCCTTCTATAAGAAAGGATTGCTTTAGTCATCCAGGCTATAAACTTCTGTTTATCCAGAATAATGCTCAGAATCCTTAAATGCTCACAGTGTCACTTGTACTAAATCCTAGTATTTAGGTTTTATAATTTCTAAATAATTTAGCTCCCTTTAGTGAGCCAAGAAACATTGCTGTAGCCTAACCCACCCCTTATACACTGGCTAACAGTTCCCATCTCTGCTCAAGTGGAAAAGGAAATCACATCTTCACTTTGAGTAAGTGTCTGTAGCTCTACAGGCAGTGATGGTGCTATGCCCAACACAGCACAGACAGCTGGTTTACAGGCAGCTACAGTCACATCTTGGAGTTAAGAACTTCTGCATCAGGAATATAGATTTTAGATGTGGGACCCAAATCTCTTGGCATCAGCATGAGTGGAATGCCGGCAAAACTTTGGAATTATGTAAAACTGATGCCTAAGACAGCAAAATCCATTCCATAGAGCACAATCAATCTTTAGAAATGGTAAAAGGCATACGGTATCCCTTTGTTTTTATAACACACAGTGTTCTTTAACTAAAGAAGTCTTGGACTTCTTGACTTTCTATGTGGTACTGCCTGAATATAGCTTGTTTGCAGTGTTATTAGATTGCTGTAGTTTGACTGGTTGCTTGATACCTAAGCAATCAGTACCAGCACAATATTTCTATTCAACTTAGCTAATGGAAGCACCCTCCATGTTCTGTTCAGATGAAGCACAGAAGTTTACTCATGGAAAGTTTCCTTAGCTCAATGTGAACTTCAGTTCCAGAATCAAGTCTTTTATTTGAGTGCACCCTCAGCATAGATCAAGAATAATGTCAATGCAATTATTTTGCACATTAGTTCATCTGAATGAGAAAGTGTTTTTTTATAGTAATTTCCTCTTCCTTACTTTCAAAAAACAAGTTTTGCCTCAGTTAAAAATAGCCATACAGAAATTTAGAATGAAAACACTTACCATTACTTGTGGCTTTTGTGCTTCTCTGTTTACAACCAAAATTCCTGAAGAAAAAATGTGGTACACTTCTATATTTAGTAAATTGCTCTGGTGGGGAGAGAGTTAATGAGTCTGTCCATCCACCTTGGTGTTCAAATTGCCTCCTTGATTGATGATGCAGGGAGCAAACCTGCACCATGGGTCAGTGCCCAGAACAGCCCTGCACAAGACACATTGCAGAGTTCCTTGTGTAGGTGGAGACAGTTTCTACCCCACAGCATTCAGACACATTAGATCTCTACAGGAACAAGCTGAGGATTTATAATAATGGAAGTACAAGTAGGTAATTTTTATTAATCTCATCTTATTTTTTAACCTTTTTTGCTTTTTCTTGTGTAATCTTTGGTTTTAAAGTTTGAAGCTCTACCTGACATAATTCTAAGTTATTTAAGAGTAATTTTCTGCATGTTAACTTTCTCTCAACTTACTGAGTCTTGTTTCTATTTTGTGTACAGTGCATCATAACTTTTTTTAAATAGTACATGTCAGCCAGAGAACAACATAGCTAGAGGTGCAGAGACTACCTGCTCTTGGTTATGCAGTGTGTCATAGCAAGAAAATTTATTAGATTTAATTTAACAATGCTTCTTTTTTTAACTGAATACTTTTGACTCATATTTGCTGGGTAATTTCATGATGACTATTTTCTAAGCAGCCATATCAGTAGCTTACCTGCATAGGGAGAGTTGTTGGCAGCAGCTGGATGATCAGGCAGGCTGCATTCCACATTTCTTGTTTGAGCCAGGCTGTGTCCTTCAGCCAGCACTGACCCAGTGCAAAACACAGTGTCCCATCACCACTGTGCCTGCTGCATTTGCTCTCAGAATTTCTTGTTTGATCCAGGCCATGTCCTTCAGCAGCACTGACCCAGAACAATGCATGATGTCCCATCACATGGAGCCCTGCAACCTGAAGGAAGCTTCACTCTGGAGCACTAACACAGTCACTATCCCTGCAGTCTGTTCCAGGAGCAGGAAAAAGGAGTCTCATGTAAATAGAGTCCACCTGAATGGTCTCCCTGCCAGACTACCATGGTGGGGATGCTGCTTTAACAGGGAAACTGGTGTACAGCTGAGCTTTGTTTCTTCTGATTCTCTGGTTTTTGCGAGTTCTGTTAGTCCTGGGTACTGTGTGTGACTGATAGCACAGCAGGGAACAGCACAGGAGAGGTTCAGGCTTCTCTTCTCCAGAACAGATCACAGCTTAGCAACCTCTTCTCTGAGAAACAGATCTCAAACTGATGGATAAGGAAGGACTGCATCCAAGTTTCCCCAGTAAAAACAGAGTTGTCGCCATGAGGCTGTTAAGGAAAAAAAACATCCTCCACCTTCTCATGCTCAGCTCCAGGCTGCTCACAGTGTGTCCATGTCTCCTGGTTTAGGGCAAATTTAGGATGAAATAGATGACTAGGAATACAAGCATCATAAAGTCACCCTAGGACAGCTCCTCTGTGGGTGTCAGTAGGTCAGGTGTGGCTGCCTAATCTCTGAATCACAGACCGCCTTGAATAAGAGAGTTGTAGCTACATGTTTAGCTCATAATAAAGATGCCATTTCTGGTAATTCATATGGTAATAGAATTTTAAAACTTTTTTTCTTCTTTTAAGAATTACAAGTTATATTTAGAAATGTATCAGCTGAAGAGTTTTCATTGCATATGTTAGATTATGACTTCATCAGCCATATTTGTGTCATTTTTGAAACTTTATAGAAACAGTTCTAAGTATTAAAACTGTTTTTCAAATTTTGATAGGTAATGCTTCTTGTCTTATTTTACTATTTCCACAATGGTAGGCAGTTGAAAAAAGGAAACTGCCTCTAATGAAACCATTAAAAATAGTTTCAGTTTATAAAAAATTGGCATTTTTTAAAACAAGGCTACAAGCATTATTATTTTCTCTCAGTTCTTTTTCATTAAAAAAATCATAGGATGCACATTTCTGTGAAAAAAAAAGTGATTTTTATGAGATAGTAGAAAATTTTTTTAAAAATTATGTTTAAATAACTAAGGAATACATCTCTTATTAGTTCAGGATTATCATAATAGTGAATATTCAACATCTATACTTTGAAGAAGATATTCCTCATACAAGTAGTAACATTCTGCTGCTGTACAAATTTATTTGTTTGTTTGTTTGTTTGTTTGTTTGTTTGTTTGTTTGTTTGTTTTAAAAGTCCAGTCATAAAGGAAGATCTATGTGCCAAAGACTTACTGTTTAATTCCATTTTAGGTGGTATTGGTTGGGGGCGGGGGTGGGAGGGTGTTTATTTGGCTTTTTAGTCTTTAAGAATTGCCTTGGGTTTGTTGTCATTATTTTTTATGGAAGCAAATGTTGACTGGCTGCAGTCCTTGAATTGTTTTCTGCTTCTTTAATAGACCACTTTCCTCCTACATGTACCAAAAAAGACTCTTGGAATAGCTCTGCAGGGATTCATTTAAAATTACCTTTATTAAAAATTAAGTTTTTTGGATGCATGCTGTTTTCTTAATTTTAGTCTGGCCCAACAAATTATTATAGTTTAATCCTGATTTCAAGATTATCTTTTTTATTACTGTTGTTTGGAATACATTAACTACTGCTAATGTGTTAACTAATTTGTTAAGAGTGAAAAGAGCAACAGTAGTATATTAGACATAAAAACTCTTGGTCTTCAACAGAGTAAGATGAACACTGATGTGCTGGTATGTGTGAAGAGTCAGTGGTTAAATGAAATGGAGTTTCCCATCATGGTCACTGATGTTGAGGAGTCTTTTTGGTTTGGTGTTTTTGGTAGTTTTGGCTGGCTGGTTCTTGTTTTTTGTGGGATTTTTTTTTTTTTTTTTTTTTTTTTTTTTTTTTTTTTTTTTTTTTTTCTTTTTCTGTCTTTCCAGGATTTAGTAATCTTTGTTGTTCAACAAGAATATATATTTTAAAATATATATATAAATCCCCTTTCTTCTACAAAACTGAACTCTGCAAGTTTGGGTTTCATTAGTGCTTTACTTGAATCACTTGATTGTTAAGAGGAAGAACTTGCTGGAAGAGTAAACATCTGCTCCAGAACTTCAGTAATCAGTGTTTATGCAGTTCTGGCTTTGCATTTTACAGCCAGGAAGTTTAGAAGCTGTCATGTAGAAATGCAACACTTTTTGCCTGTAGGTTGCATCCTTCAAGTCAGGCCTGTGGTGTGGGACTCAGCCTGAGCTCTGCTGGGGTGAGAGCAGTAAGGAATCACTTTAATACTTTGGTCTGTGAACTTTCAAAGAAGAGCAAAGGAGGGAGGTAATCTTTTTCTTTTTTCTTTTTTTCTGTTACTCCTGTGTATGAAGGCAGTGATTTTTCTTGCACCTCTGATAAAGTGGGACTAAGACTGAGCCCTTGGTATTTTAAAGGGTAATACTTCAAATTTATCCAGTACAGCAAAATCTCATCACTGGACACCTTAAAAGCTGTTACTTACTGTCTGATAATGACCTATACTTTACAATTGGCATACAATATGTTAAAATCATTTTGTCACAAACCAAGGCTGTAAAATTGCATTTGTTGTAGAAGGTAATTTAAAGACAAAAGAGCACAGGAAATGATAGGATGTAATTTCAAAAATAGATCATATGTCTAAGGCACTTTTCTTTAAAAAAATGTTAGTTATCCATACTTAGATTTATTCAGATTAGTGGAAATTTTTAAATAAAATGTAATTTTCCTCCCAAATTAGACAGATTTCCTTGCAGAAAAAGCATATGGCCTTACAAGCATCAATAGTCTTGGTTGGTAAATACTGGCATTAGAATAACAGGAAAGTCTCAGTAAGAAGTGAGGTCAGAGCTGGGTGCTCTGCTTTGCAAACATCTTAAGGCACAGAGGGTTTTTACCACAGACAGTGGTAAATAAATGAAAGGTCATTATGTTCCTCTATAAAGTAGATGACTTTTTATTTTTTAATCGGAGGGGCTGAACCTACTTAACCTTTAAGCCTTATGTCATCCTCTGTTTTTTTCTAAATGTTTCTGCCTCTTCATCTTATACTAAAACTACAGTTCTTGAGTTCACATCCATCAGGAAGAAAAGTACAAGGAAAATAAAAAAAGAAGCACAGTGTCTGCACAGGCAGAAGAGGATCTTTTCAATTTGTGAGCTGTGGGTTTTTGTAGTGAAATTTAAATTATTCCAGATAGGTTTTAGGGTAGGTATCTCCCTCAGACCTAAGATGAAGCTAATGTACCCTTTTAGGGATGCCTCTTGTTGTTGCAGTCTGTGGTATATAGAGTGGGAGCAGAAGCAACACAAGCCCTCAATATTGTGATAGACTAGGCTCAGTGGATGAAAACATTCTGAAAAAGGACACTTGGTACCATTAAAAACCTCAAAGGATTTATATGTACACAGTGCCTTTGCCCTACACACACCCCATGCAGAATGTCCTGTAATTTCCTCTCTCCTCTCCTGTCCCAAATTTTGTGCAGAAACATCCAATAAACTTGTCTTGCTAAGTATGTCTTAGCAAGACATACTGGATAACCAAGGCACATGGATGAGAGAGAAACAACATCAAGAAGAATATTCTGTGTTGAAGCTTGTAGACTTGACTTTTCAGAAGAAATGACCTCAGCCTCATTCCTCAAGGCTTCCCTTCTTTACAATCCAAGAATCTGAGTCAAAATTGCTGGGACTTAAATGCCAAACTAATCTAATTTAATACTTTTAGCAATAGCTTGAGTCATGCTCTGAATGCTCTGCCTTGCTTCATTTAATTAAAAAAACAACACAAGGCAAAAATAATACAAAAGCAAGGCTGCCAAAGCTCTGCAGTCTTCTTGTTTTCCAAGTGGGATTTGTTTACCAACTTTATTCTTTGTATAGAGGACAGTTAAGCTGCTTTCACTAACTCATTTCTAATACTACCACCTCACCCAAGCTAAAGGCTATGAACTCTGCATTTCTTCCAACCAAAGAAGTCAAATGGTAGTTAATAATATATCACTGTTTCAAACAAATACTTTATTTATTTAATTAAGGCCTATAGCAGTATTAACATACCAGCACAGCAATACATATTCATACGGATGGAGGAATTAACAAAAGAACAGCAATACTATAACATAGGTAAGAAGTCTAGTAATTTATTTTTTTAAATTTTATTCTTCTCTGAGCACTGATGAAATCACTTTCCAGTCAAAATTGTTGTGAAACTCCTTTGTTAAGCAAGATTCTCATCCACTTAGTCCTTTTTATGCAATCCCTTGTTTCATGGGTCAGCAACACACCTGGTTGAGGGTAAGGAGAAACTTCCCACTGAAAATTTCTTGAATGATTGTCTATAAAGCAGCTTTATATGCTTGTTGATAAATATCTGTCCCTGTCCAATGCCCCATACTAGATGTTGATTTAAAGCAGCATGCTTAACATTTGCACCCATGTAGAGAACATACAACCATCAAATATTTGGCATTTGCATATGCACTTGTAGTATCTGCATTCTCTAAACTTTTAGGCTTAGGTTTTCTACAGCTATTTTATGTCACCTTTTGAAAGAATAATTCCACTCATATTTAATTCAACTTATTTCCAGTCTCATCAAATTATTCTAAGTCACTGTGAACATTTTCTGCACAAATGTTGGGATTCATCTGACCTTACATTAAAAGCTTACAATGTGGATACACGTGTATTAACTAGCATCAAGATTTCTTTTGTAGACTGACAAAAATTTTACTTCTTGAGAGTGATTTATCTGATCTATTTTAAACAATATATTTACCAAAGGATTACTCATACTGTACAACTTTCTACTCCTTCCTTTTGACCATAAAAGACTCTAATTATTGCTAGCTCAAAAATTAACTGTAAGAGGAATCTTAGCTGGTCATGTTTCTAGTCTAGGTGATGGTCTCACAAGATTATGTTGTCTGCAGTAATATTTGTACCTAAGCTACACACAGGAGGCATATTTGGATAGCCAAAAACAAAGCCTGTCTGTACTTCCTGCAACAAACAAATGCCATGGCAAAGCAGGAACTGAGTTTCAGGAGTTGTGGTGTTGGCATCTCCCACCTTGACAGCAATCCCTGCGTGTTTCTCTGCTCTGAGCAGCCAGAGCTCCCTGGCCAAGCAGCTGTTCCACATCTTCTCTGGAGAAAAGGCAGAACGCCAGATATTTTTCTGCACATACTTTGAAGTAGCTTTACCACTGCCATTGGTATACAAACCATAATTTGATTTAAACAATTTGTTCTTGCAAAGGGAGCTACGGCTGAATCATACGCAGTTAAGGGAAAATGAGACAATATAATAATTTCCTATTCTGAGGAATAAACTTGGATGTCCTCATACTTCATAAAAACAATGATATGGATCCATGCATGAACTTAATGGCAAACTCAAATTCTGTTGCAAGCAATATAATTATATGTCAAAAATTCCTCAACTTCAGCCAAAAAAATTGGATCTGATAACAAATTTTAGGTTTTAGTGTCATCTCTTTCTATAAACAAGACCTCAGTTTACACTAGCCATGATTGCTGAAGTTTTAGTTGCACTACAGAAGGAAAAGTAATTTCTGGTTCAGCAAAACTCAGGATAGATGAAAATATTTAATATTTACCACCTGCAAATGCTTCCTGAATTAAATAACAGGTCTGAACTTTTCATCTTTGTACATCCCTGTCTGGCCCATTGGTAAATTCACTTTGACTCAGCTCCTAAAATCCACAAAACAGACAAAGATAAAAATATTTCTTCTTTTTCTATGTTTAAATTATTGACTAGAGAAACCACAAAGCAGAGGCAGGTAAGTTAGAGGGCAGCCAGACACTAACTGTAATTGCATGTGAAATATTAGAAAACACTACATAAACATGGCAAGGACTTTTGAATGTCTAGTTTTGTTTCCACTGAGGTTTTGTCTGGGCTCCAGATATACTTTCGCTGAACTGCTTTAGCCCATCTACTGAGCCACAGGTGACAGAAATAATCAGCATTGTTGTTAAAGTCTTTTTTGAACTTAAAGCAAACAACTTTGTAACCAAACAGAAAAAGGGTAGAAATAGGTATGTGTTTCTAAAGAACCTGACTAAATGGCTGGTCAGAAAAATCATATTTGAGAACATGTCAAAATAAGAAGTACACAGCTTAAAATCACTGGTACTAGATCTGCAGCTACATCGTCAACTGTCTTTGCTTTGCCTAAATCATAATGCTCAAGGACTGCTTTGCTGTCCTAGTGGCCATTCATCCTTGATGAACAAAAATATAAAGGCTGGAAACCATTATGAAAACTGAAATTCTTATAAAAAGCATTACTTTTTCCACCAGTCTGTCCAAATCTCTGCTCACCAAGAACTGAGCATAAACATCAAAACCTGCTTTTCCAGACAGGCTCGTAAACAATTACAGCTCCTAACTAGACATTGACCTCACTTGCCATATCACTGTACCACTTTGACTATTCCAAACAGTTGTCAAGTGCCAGTAGGCTTTATTTTTTACTGCCATATTACTCTGTGATTGCAGTGTGCTGATGTTATTTGATCTATAACGATTGGTGGAGATCAAAACTCTGACCTCTGAGTCAAATGACCGTTCATGAATAATGCAAGTAGCTATTTGTTCTACTGCTTTTGTTTGTAAGTATTATTCCTCATTCTTGTCTATCCCTATTTCTTAAGATACAGCATGCCTTTTATCTAGAGGCAGATAAGCAACTTTAAAAATTCTACTCAAACTAAAATATTTTTTATTGCCATAAAAATACTTTGCCAGTGAGATTTCCTGCTCTTATGATTTCTTCCTGAAACACTGAGTAATTCCAATATTTTAGAAATAGGTCTTGGATTGCCAAGAAAATGAAATCTCAATAATTTTTGACTATCCTCTAAATATTTGACCGAAAATCAATATGAATATCTACAAATGTCAAGCCCTAAGCAATAGAAGCCTATTAATCTAGAACTGTGTTTAAAGAATGCAAAGGCTAGAAAACCTCTCATCTCTCTCTACATATCCAGCTGTCACAAATATATACTAATATATTTTCCCGCTTTCAATTTCTTGTCTTACAATAAATATAATCTAGACCCTTGTATTTCCCTGTAGATATTGCTAAACTCAACTCACAGTAAGAAAGCAAAAGCACTCTTCTCATTTCAGATCTGGCATTGATATCTTCTACTTAGTAGTAAGTACACTATCCCTAAGGGGAAAGGATAAACTACACCATCATACTAATTCATCTTATAGATTTTCTGGCTAGATATACTGTGTTTCTTTCTTTCTTTCTATTCTTAAGACATTTCTCACCTTGAATTCACCTTTAGTCCCTGACCTAGCATTTCCAGTCATCATCTGTATTTTGCACCCTAGTAGGTGACACTAAAATCTATAAGAAAAATGTGTAGAACAATTGTGCTTTCAGTGTTAATCTTCTTTTAATGGAGTATTTGCTCTTAACAGTCTGAAACCTTCTCCTTGGCTTGATCTCCTTTTAATCTAATGCATCTGGAGGAATGGTAAAAACTTCAGTCATTTGTTTTGTGAATGGATAAAGCATTCCTTGCTCATCTCCTTAAAGTGCATTGGAGTGGATTTTATTAATTTTAATTCATCATTCTGGTAATTCATAAGTTCAAAAATGTATCTAACTCTTGGATAATATTATTATAGGCAGTACCTGTCCCATTTGTAAAGCTGCTTTGCTAATTCCAAAAGTACCATTTCTGTCCACTTTCATGGAGCAGGATTTTCCTTGGGCATACTCTGAAATGAACATTTATTTTTAACCAAAGTTGCGTGACTCATTTATATTTGTGAATTTTTCTTTAAATCCAAATTAACCTTTAATTGCAATCCAACAAACTTTGTTTTAGTTACTATTGTCTTTCTGGATCTTACCTGCATTTTTCTTGGCTGAGCTCAACAAAGTGTGAACTGTCATAGGATAGATTACTGCATGTGGATAACCCATTTTGTAAGAGCAGAGAAATTTCTAAGTGGCTTCTCGAAATTCTAAAACACTGGCAGGAGTTTCTAAATGGATAAAGATTCTTATGCTAAAACAGCATTAGCAAAAAATGACTGTTTTATTTAGCACGTGACTAGATATTTACTGGCTAAATCAGAATGCCAAATGACTTCTGAGCTGGTGACTCTCTGGGTAATCAGGACTTGCCAATACATGACTAATCATCCAGTACAAACTGTGCTTACCTAATTTTTCAGCTGTATAGTGTTTTTCCACATTAATTTTTTTCTATATTTTTTCTATTTTAACTTCTCTGGGCAAGCAGCTGTGCATAGCAGGATGCTGACTTGGTTCAGCAGGAGTGATTTATAAAGGTATTGTACAAAGACTCATCTCAGGGCCCTTATTCAATTGTTACATGACTTCTTCTCAGACAGGTTCTTGTTATAGTTGCTGCATACTGTTAAAATATTTAACTGAAAGCATATTAATTAACTGAATTTTGTGTTACTCTTCATGCAAAACATATCCCTAGTTACCCTCAAAATATTTAAACACTTACAGACATGAATAGTCCTATTGGTTACTATTTTATCTCACTGACTCCACAGCACTCCTGCTTTAAAACAGTGCATTTCAGAGGAAATTTCTTAAGTCAGATGCCTGTTTAAATAACTTCCTGATGTACAGGCCAGTTCTATTCCTGTTACATGACTTGTGTAATTCTTCTGGGTTTTAATCCATAGTAGTTCTTTAACTGCCAACCTATATGCTGGAGATTAATTACTAATAACATTTCTTATCTCCATAACAAAAATCTTTGATGTCACCACTCTGGGACCATTTTTAAAGATATGTTGCTCTAAACTGGTGTGTTTAACTACCAGCACAGTGGCACTTTCCCATAACTAAGCTACTGCATGGTTTCAAGTCACAGTTTCACACAGCTCTAACAAAAATATCTGTTTCAAAAACGGAAAGATGAGAAACAAAGTAGTGATTTTTTTTTTATTTTTTTTTTTTTTTTATAAAGGAAAGAACAGGCCATGAAATTTCTATTTATAAGTAAGTTCTCCCTTCAACTGCTTCTTTGTGAAAAACTTTGGACCTTCATTACTTGCTTTCAGTATCCAGGACCTGCTAAAATGAGGAAGGAATTAAGCCAAGTGTTTTTTGCTGCTCACAAGATTTCCTTGAAATGGATGCTCTTAGAAGAACATAGATATGGGCTCATATAACTATGCTTTATGCTGAAATGGAGGTGTTTTGAACTTGGTTACTCCTTAGATGTCCTGATGTCATGTTCCCAGGACATCCAGATGCAACGTTAGCATCTATGAAGCAAGACCAGATGCTCAAGAGACAGACATCCTCCAGGCTGTGAAGAGGACAGATTTGCTCAATGTGTTTTGCTGTCCTATTGCCTGTGTATTGCAGAGCCCACTCTCAGCTGCCAAAATGTCTCAGTTGACTGAGACAAACTTAGGAGCCCATCTGTGAAGTCTGTTCCCAGCACTAGGCATCTATATTTAGGGATTGTCACACTTATGAGTGTAGAAAAATCTGGGGGTTTGCTTTTTTTCTTTTTACTGTTGGTCAGGTGGATCAGGAATTTACCCTAACTTTTTAACCAGGTTGAACAGATTTTCCTCTATCTTAAAAAAAAAAGAAGGATTTTAAAATACTGTTTTCTTTCATTGCTAAAATCCTGTACCGAGGAATTTGGAAAAAAAGATATCATATAAAATTGTGGGACTTGATCAAAATTTCTTGATTGTTCTTTAATTTTTCCAATGTATGCCTAGTTTTAACGTGCTTTGGAACAATTTTTAACCATTTGAAATATTCCTTTTCATCCTGGCAAATATAGAAGTAAGAAAGATAAAAAGTTATGTACCTCTCACTGAAATGAAAGGCACTTTCCATCTTCCCAAAACTTGTCTGTCAACACAGAAGAAATATGCGAAAAATGTGAGACAAACAAGCCATATGTTTTGCTTTTCATGCATCTGGCAAAAATGTGATTTCTTTTGCCATGTTTCTCCTGTGATGAGAATTTACTTCACAAAACTGACATCATGTATTTCCTCTTATTTCTTTCTGAGTGCTCATATTTACCTAAATCTGCTGTTCCACACTGTCCTTTTCTTAGTGTCCTAGGTGCATTGTCTCTAAGGTCATCAGAAAATTTTACTGGTCTGTGTCATTGCAGGACAGTCATTAACCCAGTGGAAAATGTGACTAGATCTAAGGGCTGAAATTGTAAGAAAAATAGTGTAATAGCTTGATAAGGTAGTTTAATAATAACCTAGGTATTGCTCTTCATAATGATGAGTCTTTTAGGATACCTTGCTGAAAGATGCTCACTGGTTCGATCAAAAAATTTTGTGGACAATGCAAAATCATTGGCTTAATTCTGTTTCTGATATGAGAGTTTAAAATGGATAACAGTAGTGGTCTCTACTGGTCCTGAAATATAATGAAATCTAATATCTCCAACAATCCTTCAGAAAAATTTGATCATACCTGATCATCTTTGATTGCTATTTCCTATCTGAAATGCAGGAATCACATTTTATTTGCATAGTGCAGTACCAACCTAACCATTCCCTCATTTGTCTCTTCTTCCATAGCTGTGATATCACATTCATTTCTTACTTTTTCTAGTTTCAGTGCTCAAAGTGTCCTCAGGTGTAGGATTTATTTCACTCTGTTTTATTCCACTGTCTTGTTTTAACCCTAAATTGAACTCAACACACACAGGCACTCATCCTCTTCTGGCAGAATGGGAGAGAGAATCAGAAAAGTGTGAAAAGTTGTGAGCTGAGATAAAGACAGTTCAATAGGTAAAGGTTTCCCAAGCAAAGGGTAGCAAAGCAAAGCGAAGGAAGAAATTAATTCCCCATGAGAATTAATATTCCATGGGCAAGCAGGTGTTCAGCTGTCCGCAGGAAAACAGGGAATAGTGACTTGGAAAGACAAATGGCATAATTTTGAATATCCTCTCTTCTCCTTCTTTCCCCACCAACTTTATATGTTAAAAATTACTCCATATGCTCTAGAACATCCCTTTGGTCAGTTAGGATCAGCTGTCCTGTCTGTGTCCCCTCCCAGCTCTTCATGCACCCCCAACTTACTTGCTGGTGGGGTCAGGTGAGGAGCAGAAAAGGCCTTGGCTGTGTGTAAGCTCTGCTCAACAATAACAAAACTCCTGTTTCTTGTGTGAATCCAAAACATAGCCTCACACAATTAAAATGGTGGTACACAATTAAAAAAAATTTTTAAAAATTCTTCGTCTTTATTCCTTGAATAGAATCCAAATCACATCACTAAGACTAAACATAGAGTCATTTTATTTTAAATGTAAATTAATAACCAGTTAGAATAATTATATAGAGAGCAACTCTACATGGCAAAGCAAGTTATAGTAGCTTTTTAGATTCAGTTAGATGGATAACTTTAGAACTCAGCCGTGATATTGCTAGGCTGTTCTTACAAACTCCTATTATCCTGTTCTATATCATCTGTTCATACCATATGCTTGCAAAACATTCATAGTTCAGAAATTTTAGGTTGACTACCTCTGAATTGAACATGTTTGCAAATATTTGTAAGACAGAAACTTAATTTTAAATGCTAAAATTTTCACACTTTGGAGCTTTCTTCCTTCAGAGCAAAAGCTTCTGGGCACTCAATCAAAAAATTAACTAAAACAACATTTTCAAAATTGTTATAGCCCAAATAAAACAAGAAAAGAGAAAATTAAAGACACATATAAAGAAATAAACTGTTTGTGTTGACTAAAGTGACACCACATGTGGAGGATGAAATAGCTCAAGCAGAGATTTCTTTCTGTTTCCAGTTCCTCTGTATATCATCTACGCATTTGCCACACACCAACAGCCACAGTTTTGGCATACAAAATTGCCAGACTATTTGGTGCAATCCTAAGGGCACAACTCCAAATGAAAGCTTTTTTATTTAACAGAATATCAACAAGCAGAAACTAGTGCAAAGGGCTCAATTCTCAGTTATAACAAAATGGCATAGTCTCATTGATTTCAAAGGAGGTGTGTTAGTTTATGCCAGAAGAAAATGTGACTCATTATTAATAATGAAAATAGAATTATAAACTCCAGAACAATATTCTGTAAATTTACTGATTTCTGATAGAAGTCTAGTATGTTATTTTAATGAAAGCCTTCAAAACTTCATGCTGGTATACCTCAAACCTATTCTCTTTGGGTACAGAAATTTTCTTTGATAATCTAAAGAGTTGGAACACCTAAAATCTGAAAAAGTACATTGAAAGCATAAACTAGCAATACTGAATCACTAAATAAACTCATCCTGATAATTCATATTGAAGGAAATGATTTTTTTTTCTTACCAACTCTTAGAATTGTAGTATCATCAGATGGAAAAACCTCTAAGATCATTAAGTCCAACCATTAACACAGCTCTGCTGTGTTTACCACTAAACTGTGTTCCCAAGTGCCACATCCACACACCTTTTGTACATTTCCAGGGATCACAATTTCCCTGAGCAACCTGTTCCAATGCCTGACAATCCTGTCAGTGAATATTTTTTTTCCTAATATCCATTCTAAACCTCCCCTGGCACAATTTGAGTCTGCTTCCTCTCTTGCTGTCACTTGTTACCTGGGAGAAGAGACCGATATCCATAGGTAGAGTTCATTGACTCCTAAAAGAAATGGGGAAATGACCTTGCCTTTTTGCATCAGGCATGGTGAGACTGGAGATGGTTGGCTAAACTTTTGCCTGGTTTGTTTACAGCTACATTTTGGGGAGATGAATCCAAGCTTAGACAAAAAAAAACAATCTCTGTGACCCCAGATGCATATCACCAAGTTATGGACTAATGGGTCTCCAAATTCACTTGGGAAGAGAAAGATTATCTCAGTTATTAATCTTACTCCAATTCTCTTTCCTGTTTCTCAATATTGTAATTATACTTTTTATGAAATTGTTGTGCTATTTATTGCATATATAATATTTTAGTTTGACTTACATATTTTTAATTATAACTAAAGAATTGTACAATCAATCAATTCATATTGCAAGGATACCTACAGATCATAATCAAAACCACATATAATCATGTAAAATGCAGCAATTGTACTGGAATTGATTGCATGCATCTGATTTGAAATGCAAGAGAAGACCTACTAGCTTAAGATAAGGTTGGCTGGTATAAAATATTTTCTGAATTATGTAAAAATACATTGTTTGCTACTTCTCCTACTTAAATACAGCAGAAAATAACCACAAGGGTTATAAAATGTACATCTGAGCCATTTGTTCACATCTGTGCCTTGCCCTGAAGAGTGTTTTGGGTATACAAAACTGCCCAGGCTTGTTTTCATTATATTTATTTTGGAAAACCAATCCTCCATCATGGCAGTGTTACAGGATAACTGGACAAATAATTCCACCCTGAGCTCAATATTGTGGAAACTGGGTGGTTTAGAACTTCTATAAATTCAAAGTTGTGCTGCCATTAGTTTGATCATATTAAACACTGACATGTCTTTGTTTTCTCCATTTCTATCTCAGTAAATGCTGATACCACTCATCATTTGTGAACTTCCTTAGTGAACAGATTATTTTTTACCTACAGCCTGCCATGTGGACTCTAAGTAGTAAATAACAAAAAAGGAGTGATGTTTTCTGTAGCTCAGTACATCTGGCACTCATGTATTCATAGCACCTTTAAGCATATCGATCTGATTTTTCTGCAGTTTGAAAAGATATTTATGGTTTCAAATTTTTGCAATACTTTCCAAATGGATCATGTATATATATATTTAGTAATTGATAGGAATGGCATGTGGCATCCTTTTCTTGGAAAAACAAATATGCAGATACTTTAAAAATAAATTCAGCCCGCAGAAAAATACTGTGAATGTGGGATACTTGGAAATATCTTTCTAAAGTAGATTTAGCTATTATATTTATGAGATGGCATGTTGGAATGTCAGACGGGAAAAGTGGTTTCACCACCATCCTGCAAGGGTGGGCGCTGCAATGTAGGCTATGAATATTAACCAGATTTACATTTTGTGGAGGTTAGTCTCCTGGAGCATTGCCTAGAATGGTTTGCTTTGCTGACTGGGTGAAACAGGAACAAAAGGCAAATTTCACACCTCGGCCTTACTACAAAAAACCATGAGCTACATGGTAAGTGTGAGCAAAAGATATGAAGTGGGATGATTTCTTTCAGCATTTGCTTTGTGGGTTTTTCCTTCTCAAGAAAATCTAAGCACCTTTGAGAAGAGAAAGAGTGTTAGAGAGTAATTTTACATAAAAGCTGGAGTGTTTTCGGAAAATAAAACTCCACACAGGAGATATGGTTTTCTTCTTAGTGTTTCTCAATCCACTTCCATTATCCCATTCTGGGAGAAGGTTTACCAATGTTCAAAATATTTTTTATTGCTCCTTTTATTTTTAACATTCTAACTATCTCAGTGGTTTGTACCCTTTGTTACCTGAGACAGTGAATTGAATAGGGAGAGGCAATGTGCAAACAAGTATTCTTTGAGCTGTAAACTGAGGAACAAAATATGAGTTATTTTCACCAATGTTATAACGAAACCAGAAAGGTTTGCTGCTTTTTGAGAAAAGTTGTGAGTGTCAAGATAATTGATGTAGTTAATTTTCTAATCAAGATAAAATATATAGGGAAATTAATTTAAGAACAGAAATTTTTGCCTTCATCAATCTAAAAATGTTTTTCATATAGTGTCTATATTAAATTATTGTCTAAAAATTTTCATACAGTTTTATATTGGAAAAGGGGCAGGGGTTGTGTGTTTGGGGTTGTTTGGGGTTTTTTAATATTATTTTTGTCAAGTTGCTCTGTTTTTTTAAAAAATAATTGCAAAGGAAGAGATAAATTTGCAACAGGAGTGCTGAACTCAACAGCAATAAGTATTACTAAGATATGGGGATATTCTAGAAATTTCCTCTATTCAAGAGTTGATTGATGGCAAGGATTATTAAGAAAATATTTTTAAAGTTATTTTGCATATTGCACTTCTCTCTTATTAAATATATGTTGAATAGATCTTTATTATGCAATGATGTGGTTTTGTTTTAAGGAATCATTTATGTTCACTTAATTGGGTTTAGATGACTTGCTTGGAAAAATTAGAAAACCCATTTTAGAAACTCTGTCATCAAATATGACTTTCCTTGTTTGAACAGAAAACTTCCCAGTGTGTAAGCTCCTCTGCATCAAGCTGCTGGTGGCTTAAGATGCAATTTTGTTGTGAAGTCTACATTCAGGAATATTGACATCTCTTACACGTAGGAAAAAATATTATTAAATCCCCTGGAAGCAATAGCATATGTATGATTGCTAATATTCCTCCTGTTTAAATCAAAACAAAATTAAATAGAGCAATCAAAACTCAGAATGTCTTCTTGCAAGGAAGAGAGGTTGAATCTTATGCTGTCTTTTTCCAGACTCTGAATTAAAACTCATCTTGGGTTGGTGCCAGTTCCCTAAAGAAAAAAAAGTAAATCAGAGGTATTCTCAATTTAATGCTTCTTATTTTCTCATTTGAAGGGATTTCTCGGTGTGCAAAGTCTTGGTTTTATCTGTTAGGTTCTTTGAGGAGTCTTGCTTCCGGTGATACACTTTGGATAATTATCAGAAAGACACTATTGCCTGCTTAGGCTCTTCAGCCAAAGTTTGTGTAAAAAAAATCCTGCATAGGTGAACCAGTCTTTACCATAGGTGTGATTCAGTCAGTTGATTTTTGAGCACTTTCACTTGCACTGGGAGCTGCAAACCTCCCATGTGTCCTTTCTTTCATGCCTAGGATCAGTAAATAATATTGTTGCTAAGGAATGCACTCACACACTCTCACATACACATACATGTATATAGAAAATACTACTACTACATACATATGTTAATAGCAGTAGTATTTTTTTCTGTTCATGTGTTACATTGTTGTAAGAAAAACCATTGGGTCAGGTGAAGCTCGCTGGGTAGAAAAATTTTTGATTCCCGGAAATTATTTAGTTTGTTCAGAGGGTACAAGCTTTCAGAGATTGCAAGCTGGCCAGCAAGGAGTAAAAAATCATAGAAAGGTCCCCACAGAACTGAGTGGGAGAGCTTGCTTAGAGGAGCAACAGGCAGGGATCAGAAATGAGGAAAGAAAACTTCCCCAGGGCCAGAAAGAGCCGTGCCAATTTTGCTGCAGCTCAAAGCTACTAAGCTGGCCAGAAGCTGAGAGCATCCCTGCAGAGACACAGCAGAGAGCTGTACATAAACCCGTTTTCTGTACTGTGTAGGACTGAGATGAGATGAGCTGTATTTAAAGAGTTGTCCTAACATGTATTCTAATTAAATCTTTCTTCAGGTCAAAAGTCTTCCACACTGTCTATGCAGATCTACCTCAAAGCATTACCTGACTCCAAGTACCTTCAAAATGTCAGAGGCTCTTATTGTAAAAGAGTTTTTGTGCAAAAATGAACTTAAGGCTGTACAGGCTTGTATATATATGTTTATTTATGTATATATGCATGTTTGTGAGACATTCAGCCTAACTTTGATGAATTCCCTTAGTTGCAGTTTCTCTGCAACAACAGAAACTTCAGTGCAGACCAGCTTATTCTGCTTCTTTTTAAGACCTGCCTTATCTGCCCAGCTATGATTCAAATGCAACCATACACTTTTTTTTTTTTTAAATACACAAAGCTACAGAGGAGAAGACACTATCATTTTATTAGAAATATTGTCTTTTGCTGTGCTATATTTTCACTCTAAGCAATACAAAGAGAGTTTTGCATACATAATGAGGTTGGGTTTTTGTAAGTTTTTGGATGTTTCTACAAGAATGCACTCTGTGGAACTGCACACAGAAAACTGAACCACATGTAACCATGTACAGAACTTTCAATGCAGTTAATCCTCACAATTCTAATTCCATAATGATATTTTGTATTCATAATGTCATAGTAGCAGGGGGCGGTAGTAATGAGTGACTATTACATAAATGATTTATTTATCTGGTTTGAATTTTGCTTTAACTATTTGTTCACAGTAAATCAAGGATTCTTAGCCAACCTCATTCAACATGCTTGGGAGGAGAGCCAGATTTGACCATGCTTATTCACTGAGAAGTAAGGACAGCACATTAACTCTCTGAAAACAGTGATATTAGTTGTCCAGGAAGGGGCTTCCTTAGAAGTGGTAGAGGTCTGTAGAATCCAGCTCTATAAGAATAATAAATGACAACTAGGAATGGGATATTAATTGTATGGAAAAAGCTAATTTCTGATCAAATCACCTAAATTCCTTCCATATCAATCCAAAAACCACAAAAAAAATCTCTGCATATACAAACAGGGATTTACCTCTATCTAAAATAAAGACAGAATATGTCTCTGAAAAATTGTGCTTTGTCATAGAGGAATGGTAACCTGCTCATACTTAAATATCAAACCTTAAATGGCTAAAATTTGAAGTGTGTCCTATCCTAAGATATATGTCCATAGGACTGATGCATTCATTGGAGATTTGAAAGTTGGTTGACAAAGAGGACAGAAACAGCTACAAGAGGATTTATAGATACATCCTCCCTGTGTTGATATGTTTAGTTGATTGTATTGATATGTTTAGTTCATGAACATATCTAACATTGAAATGTTGTATAGATCTAGCAGATCAAATCTTGAAAGAAAATGCCTGCAGTCAATTCTGTACCCCTTCCTCTAAATTAGCATCTGTGACCCAGCTGCATAAGCTGGGTTTTCTGGCCAGGATTGAAGACTCCTTCTCACTACCCATTGTAATTTTTGTGGAGCACAGCCATTTAGCATGGGCTGTACTTCTGCAAGGGGTGGGCCCAAGGCCTTTGACAAATTTTGCATTTGCAATTGATTTGCTCCCTCCTGGGCTTGAGAATAAAAAGCAATGGATAATGCCTCAAAATCAGACTTTTCATGATGAAATAATAAGGATTGAATGAACCAACAGCTTTTCTTTATACTGCTCATTAAGTCAGACATAATTTTGATTTTTTACCGAAAAACTCATTGGCAAGGGCTGCAGTCGAAAGAAAAAGAATTGGATGAGCTAGTTAAGTATAGTCAAATCGTAGCATTATGATCACAGAGCAAATGAAGGAACCAAGCATCTTTCCCAAACAACACAGAAAATTCATTTTTATAATGGAGATAGTCCTTTTCATTGAAACTCCAGCTGTTTTGTTGGACTCATGAAAAACATCAGTTAACCTTTGTTATTTCTTTTGGACATGAAATTAAAGTTACTTTCAATCTCAATATTTCACAGCCTTTTGCAATGAAACAAACAATAAACTCTGATGCCCCACAGATCAATTGTGAAATGAAAACCCCATGGCACTTTTAGGAAGAATAGGTGAGTTAGTTCCAGTGTGGTTTTGACAATTATATGCTCTCTGGTTTGAGCTAACTTAACATTTGGCTATGAAAAATATTTTCTTCACTTTCTTCAAACTCCCATGCCATGCTTCTACTTGCTACTGGAAAATCTTTGCCAAGGCCAGACAAGAGGGAAGAAATAAGATAAGCAAAACTTTCTGAAATATGCATGATGCTAAAACCTCAAATTCTGCACTTTTTACTTCCTTTAAGTAAGTTTGTACATTGTTTGTATAAGTTTATAATCAAAGTATTGTGACATTAGTATGAGGATTATCTGGTGCTAATGATCAAGGAACAAAACTGATTAAAAACTATTTTTTAATCTAATTATCTACCCTAGTTCTTTTTAAAGGTAGGAGTCTTAAGGAATTATTTTATCAGAAGTGTTATGTAGATCAACAGCCTGTGTCTAAGAACTGAACCAATCAGTTCTATTCTAAGTAAATATTTTATACACTAACATCAATTACTTAGGTATCAGATATTATTTTAAAACATACTGAAACTATTATTAATTTTCTTTGTGTAGGTCTCAGTTGTCTCAGATGAATATCAAAAAACCCCAACAAAACAGTAAAGAAGAAATATTAGCTAGGTTCATCTGGCAAAAAATTCAGCTGAGTGGGAAGAGTGTCTGAGTTAAACCCTTTCAAGGAAATATTGTGACCTGCATCATAGGTGGGGTGGTAAAATCTGCTGGAAGACACATGCTGCAGATATCCTCTGCATTCCTTTTACAGCCATGGACTCTAGAGAATTTGTTACTACATCATTACAAGTCATATTTTATGTTTGAAATATTTATAATTTTATTTTATTGAAGCTTAATCTTCAGGTAGGACACTGGGACATTTTTATACGCCTCCATTTTCACAGCCTCACATACACAGACTACGCCTTCAGGGCAACTTTTATTGTGCCAGTGTAACATATGTTCCCAATAGGTAAGTGACACATGAAAGGAAAGGAATGTGATTTAATGTTTCAATTTTATTGCTTGCAATTTAACATATGGCAGTGAAGAAGATACAATCAATAAAGCTACATGAATGTGAAAGCACACAATAAAAGATAGCTCAGAAGGAAGGTCTGATTTAAAGATTTATTGACTCTAACTAGTCAAATAATTCAACACAAAAATTGTATTTATGGTCTTGGGCATATTTGTTATTGGCAGCTTGCTAGAGCATGGTTAATGATTTTGTAAACTTGTTCCAGAAATTGGGTGCACATTTTGTACTTCACCTATTTCCATTTCACTTGCACAAAGAAATTGTAACCCAAATCAGCAATACACTACCATAATTGATTTTGCTCCTGCAGAAGGTTAAATTTTCATTTTCTCATTTTGTAACCTCTTTCAGCATTCATTGATTTTCCTGATCTTCTCTTCTTTCTCCTCTAAATCTCCCTCACACTACCCAAGAATTTTTTCATCAATTTTGGCCAAACAATGTCCAAGAAAATCATGTTTCCATTTCTACACTAGTAATAAATCATAAAGACCTTAAAAAAAAAAAAAAAAAAAAAAAGGTGAGATATAGAAACAGGTATAAGAAATAACACAACACCCCCTTGTTCAAACAAAGAACTAAAATAAAAAATGCATCTTATTTTACAAACATTGCTGGGTTTACTGAAAAAGTATAATGAAAATTTAAGTTTCCAATGAGTTTTGTAAAAAGATATAAATATTGTTTAAAAAGGTAGAATTCCTTTTTTTTTTTTTTTTTCCGAATAAACACCTTGATGAGAAACAGTTTTATTGATAAGGGGAAAAGCACGAACATCACAAATTTTTCTTTACATTGCAGAGAAATTAAATGTTGATTCTGAATCTCTTGTTTTCTTTCATTCATAAGTTTACTAAGTTTTACTAAGGTCAGCATTTACTGTATGTTATTAAGGCACATTCAGAATTTACCTCACTTATAATATTCCACATAATCAGGTTGCAATGAACTGAATATAAACTGATAATGACAGGGAACTGTTAGGAGAGCATATTTTTAAAGGTAACCTAAAATTTCACTAGGCTTTTCTTTACCTTCTGTAATCTATTTTACTTCATGGAAGGAGAGATATTTTCTGATCCATTTTCTCTTCTATTTATTTTATTAATCTTATTTTAGCATGCTTATGTGAATGTTTGGTACACACTCTGTTTGTCATGGTAAGAGCCTTGGAGGACATACATGGGTGGTTCAAAGAGCATATTATAGCCATACCTGAACAGGTAGCAGCCTTTTACAGGAAACCAACACAATGCCAGTCAGATTTCAGATTTATGGGTCTAGCTCTCCAGCTGCATCAGTTTATAGGAGGTTTATATGCCTGCATTGCCTGTCTCTTAGTGCTGAGCATAGCTTGAGGCCAACCTTAATTGCCTTTCTGTCTAACATCAGTCTCCATGAATCTTCTTCATTAACATTTTCCCCAATTTCTGCTTCCAAAAGCCTAGAAACTGCTAGTTTTCCACTTTTCAGTCAATGTAAGCATTAGAGAAAACTGTACTTAAATCACATTAGGGTCTTGGCATATATGGAATTTATATATGAAATGGGCATTGAAAATGCACATAACTGTTCTAACAATTCTAGAGTTTCTTCATGCTTGGCATAACCTAAATCCAAGCAGGTATATCACTGTGATCCCTGAGTGCCTGTAAATGTCTCTCCTATGACTGTGTAGAGCACATGGTACCTATTTGCTTTGTTGTCACATTTTATGGTTCATGAAGCTCCTTAGGATATGTCTTGCAATAAAAGTTCTATTTAAGAGATGATTGTAATTTTATATGTATGAATGTGCATATATACACACACAGAGTAAGAGAGAGGAAAGACATTTGTTAGAATCATCTGCATTCATGTGTACAGTCCCTGTCATTATGGCACTAAGGATTATCCAAAACATTTGTAAAATCTGTGGGAGAATGGCATAACTGTCAAGAATTTCCCTGAGGTTCCTGTTGCTACATATCACTTCCTTTCTATCTTCTGGCTTTAGTTGACACAAAGACTGCTGGATTCATTCATCCTCTTCTATCTTTTAAATCCTGCTTTGTTTACCTTTGCCACAGTGGTGGGAGGTGAGACATGAAATACGTTCAGCACCAAGAGACAGTCGGAGTAGTCATATACACCTCCTATAAACTGATGCAGCTGGAGAGCTAGACCCATAAAACTGCACTTTGTGGGTGCCATATGGAAAAAGATTCCATAATCTGTGAAGCATTTGATTCGTATTAAAATTGTCAATATATATCTTCTACACTTATTTCTAGAAATGAAAATTCCATGCAATGTAACAATTATTTTTTTTAATTTATTTTCAAGGTGATCATTTGTGTTTCAGGCAACCACAGAAGACCAGAGTGAAACTTTAATCAAATAAAGGCAATTTTCATTTACCCAAAAAGAGATGCCCAGTAGATTTCTGTACAAATCCCATGTGAGAAGTTTTCTGTCACCATATATCTACATCATTCTCTGCCAAGCTAAATCATCCAGCTATTGGCTAAAAATAAGTCCATTGCACCATGGTAACTGCCTAGAGTTGCAAATAATGTTGCTTTTTTTGAGATCTTAAAAGGTCAGCAGCAAAAAACATTGGGCCTTCTTCACCATGATATAATTAAAGCAAAGTCATTGGCTTATTTGGGATAAGAAAAGAACCTTCTCTATTTCCCTTATGCCAAATAAATTGGGAAGTCTCCTTTCAGCAGCTTATTGCACTTACCCACATGTCTTTGAATAGTGCTTTCCCCAAAATTATGAGTTTGACTGAAAGTCTGATCCAGCCTCACATGCTGGCAACCTGACACAGCAAACGTAAAGAATGAGCTATTTGATTACAAACATTCGTCCATGCCTGACCTTATCAGATACATCAAGGAAAATGTCTGAAAAACAAAACCCTCAATAATTTACTCACCAGCTCTGAAATGCTGACTGCCTGACAGTTGCAGTGAAAATGCCCAGGCTGCCCAACCAAAAAGCCCCTCAACTATTCACCATATGTGACCAAAGCCACAGCTATGGAAAACAGCTTTACAGAAATTCTTTTCAGTACCTTCTCTTTTCCACAGCCCTTGCCAGCCTCGTACACAGTAGGATCCCTGGAAACAACCTCTAAACCCTCTCCTTCTTGACACATCCATGATGAACAGCTGTAACTCCTTAGGCACTGATTGCAGCTGCCTTGAGCTGTACCATTGAAATAATCCAAAAAGGCAGCAAAAAATAGAAATATGTTATTGAGTACATGGTTAGTGGTCTTCGTGCATCGGCTAGATGGGTGGCTTCCAATGTGTATTGCCGAGGCTGCTGGAAATCATGCACGAAACACAAGTCTGATTCTCTTTTCACTGTTTTCACTCCAGAGTTATTTCTGGGCAAGGAAAAAGGGAAGAGACCAAACAAGAGCGTAATTCTCCCTTCTCTTCCTTCTTGGTTAAGTTCTTTATTGCTATTATTCCTAAAATTTTACAGTCTTCAGGGGAACTCAGACTGCATCCAGGAGCTCAGGTGGTGGACATGTTTAAAAGAGCTATGTGCTGTTTCATGATATTCAAAGAAGTTAAGATACAGAGAGTAGAAGAGGCCCTTTAATGTTGCTTTCTGGCTAGGCTAACTGGTAGGGAGGTGAGAAATTGGCTATATTAGTTGAGAAGAGTACTTTATGAGCAACACCTGTATTCTTTCCAGCTCCTGAGGTAGCTAGAAGAGGATGATGCATTGCTGTGTTGGTATATCCCACATCAAATTATGTTCTGATTTGAATTACTGGTGAAAAAGAGCTTGGCTGTAGGTAACGCAGCTGCCCTGAGCTCAGCTCTGTGCTTAGCAGTGTATGTGGGCAGGCTTAAGCCTGCTTCCAGTGTTTTATGAAACTCAGAGTTGGCTGGTTGTTCCCTGTGAGGCCTACAGCAATTCCTACCACCAACATTGCAAGGAAATAAAAGACAACTGTGTGAAAAAAAAAAAAAGGATAAAAGCTATTTGTAAAAAACAATGCCCCACAGTGTTCTATTCATGGCACAAAATCATCCATCTGGGAAACCTTTGCATGATTATTGCTTGAAAACATTCTTCCTATCTGATCAAGTGTTTCTTAGGTATTTCTTCATAGACTGGGGTCATAAGAGTTTCAGAGAGATGTGATGATGGCTGGTGCTCAGCATGGCAACTTCAGTCTAGAGAAATGATTGGGTCTCAGCACAGACTGCTCCTTTATTAACATATGAATGGTATCTGCATTTCAGAAATTAGGAAAGTGATGGAGACATTTTGTGTCATTTTGTGTTTCTATTTATATGAAGCAAGAAAGATACTTCAATGTATATTCTACAGTTTATTTTACCCTTTCCTTTCTGGCATGTGCACATAACTATTGTCTAATTCCACTTTCCTCTTTAAATTCAAGTAATATAAAATATCTCACTGTATTTGATTAGTTTTTTCTTCAGTTGCGGAAATGCTTATTCCTAAAAATCCTTTCAAGTAATTCCCTAGCAGGTTCAAGTGGGATACAGCCAATTCCTTCCTAAAGTAGAGCTGACAGTAAAAAATATCTCGTGCTAGTTCCTGAGAGTGTAAGTGCTTTCACAATGTAAATTACCAAGAAATCAGTACCAAGAAATAAGAAGAAAATGGGTGGGTTTTTTGTTTTTGCTTTGGGGGGAGGTTCTTTGGAGTTTTCATAACAGAAATGGGAGGAGGACATATTTGAGTTTTTGCTTTATATGCAGAGATATTTCTTGCATTTTGGTAAATTTGGGAAAATGGTAGTTGGAAGATAAATATTTTTTTCACTTTTGTTAACTAGGAATAGTACTTTTTCTTTACTTTGTTTTTCACTAGGCTATGAACATGAGTGTTAAAATTTACCAAACAGTGAAGTAAATTAAAATAGACTTGTAATTTGTCCTCATCACAAAACCAAAATATCACAAAACTAAATTCAGGCTTTCTTCAGGATCAGGATGGCAGAAGCACAAACCTACATGGTTCATTGATGTGTAAAAGTGCAGTGACATTTTAAAAATGTGCACTGACTTTTTAAGAATACTCATGCAGAGTGACTAGGAAAGAAACAGATATATCTGTTAGGGTCCTGTGAACCAAACTTTCAGTTAGGTAGTGGATGCTGGATTTAGGCACAGGCTCATATAGCTCATTTAGAACTCAGTAATTTTGCTTGCCAAGCTGAAGGCAAGTGAAAAATATTTTGGCTTCATTTGGGTTGAAAGATGAAAGTATGGGATTCATGATTAACTATGCATCTGCCTTCAATACCAGACAAAAAGTAATAACTTCTTCTTACCATATATAACACCTTCCAGAAAAGAAAATCACAGTGATCTGCAAAAAACAGCACATCTTCATAATACTTCAAAGAGTTCCTTCCTAAGAAATACTATTTTCTCTCTTTTACAGGAGAAAAACCAAAGCAAATAATAGCTACAGTCAATATTTTCAGCCATTAATTCCCTAAATTGCTCCTGTTTGTCAGTCTTCAAGTCTTATTCCAGCACCTGTCAGAATAGTAGCCAAGCTCCTCCCCTGCTAACCCAAAATGTTGGGTGTATTTCAGCTAGACATCTATAATTAGTAGCTAAGCAAGTAGAACTCAAGTCATTTGCGGTTATTCATCATTAAGCAATCAGGACATGCTTTAAAGCACCTCCATTTACATTTAGAAATCTTCTGGCAGAATCCAAGCAAAAGAGGAAACTTTTGGGAGTGTCTCAAAATGTCTGAGCCTGCACCTCACAAGTACAAGGTCATTCTTTCTTTTTAAATAAAGGATGAAACAGTGCAGAGAATTACATAAGACAATCAGTGGACCATAAGGAATGTTTTCAAATTGAATAGAAGTGTTTCAAAGTCTTTTCAAATGAGTAAATTAAAATTTGTAATCAAGCTCATATTTCATAATTTGTTTTGGTACGGAACACTGTGAACAAAAAATTTAAATAATTTTTGATATTGTACTTGAATAGTAAAATAAATTCTATTTATTTTTACTTATAATTATATTTCTATGATAACCCTCTGGACTAAATGATCATTCTTACATTTTAATCACATTTAAGATGGAAAATCTTATCTGATCAAAGAAATTGAGCACTGAGAGAGCTAACTAGTGGAACCAGACAATAGAATCCAAGGTGCCGATACAGACAATAATGCCTAACAGCTGCTCTACTCTTAGCATTATAATACTCATCAAAGAGAAAGTAAATTTTTGGGATTCCCAGGGAGAAGTCTTGTAGTTTAAATTGTTATAGGTCAATTTTCTTATTTTTTTTATTGTAGAAATCTCATTAATATTTTCACAAATGGGCATAAGTTCGTGACCTGGAAAACAACAGTTACCTCTTGTTCTACTAATTAATATCCATAGCTTTTTAAACCACATGAGTTATTGCATCAGTGTTCTGTTTGTTTCAAGGTGGGATACCTGGCAGAAAATTTTCAATAAATATCATGGAACCATAGAAATGTTGATCTAGTCTGGCTTCCTGCTCAGAGTGGGATTATTGCCAACACTAACCTCCTGGTTAACTTTTTTTCTCTACAAGTTTAAGCTGAACCTCCAAAGCTGTGATTTCTGTTGTTTGTCTGTTGCTTTGTTCTCTGCTGCTACCAAGACATGTTTGTCTCCATTGTCAGTGTAACTCTTGTTCACCTCCCATTGTCTCTGTTGCTGGGTCTCCCACTTGGGCTCTAACACTGCCAACTCTTTCCACGACTGACCTTGGTACCATAACAGTAGATCTGAATAAGAAATCTCTGTCCCATCAAATTATCCAGTTCTATAAATGCTTTAATATATTTCTATAGCTTCTATTTCTATAGCACATATGTACATACATACATAAAATTAACATATATTTGCATTAAAAATCTTTCTTACAATATTGATAACAATTGAAATTTTAGTCTGGAGTGGTCATTTATCCTTGCTGTTGATGATGCTAAATACATAACTTTCAATTCTTATCGTTTTTTTTTAATATGTATTAGAACTGGAAACCATATAGAAACATAAATGGGCATATAAACATACAGATGCTCATTCCATATGTAGTCCAGACATGCCAGGTCTTGAAATATTTCATTCAGTAAACAGTTTCAGCATGAGATCTATATATTTTTCCCTCTGACAAGGTTGCTTCCATGGCCTGAGCAAACTTTTGGCTTCACTGGCACCCATGGAAACATGTGTAACTATTTGTGACTACAGTGGGAATCATTTTCCTCTGGACAAAGAGATTTTTTTACTAGAGATGGACATCAGCCATGCAGATCAGACCCAAATAAGGATTTCAGAAGATTGAATCTTCCACTTACTGAATGTTGGATCCAGGATTTTAATTTAATGCATTACAAAGATAGGGACTGTTTATGAAATATATGTACTGATCCATCTGGATGTTATTTGCATCTGTGATTTAGTTAAGAGTCTCATTTACATTTTAGATTTAAATTCAAGAAACTCTTAAAACACTTAGCTAAGTACCATTGGGAGAAATCATTACACCAGAACAGTGTAAAAAGGCAGAATGCAGCAAAATTACAAAATGATAAAATTATTAAAATAGTTCAAACCACTACAGCAAAGTTTTATAAAAATCAGAAAAAAAACTTGCTCAGAACAAAAGCCATTTATAAAATGTGATGCAATATGCATTTTCTAGGTGTGGTAAAAGAGTTTTGAGATCTTTGAAGAGTAAAACACACATTGGTTTCTAGAAATAAGCCTAGTCCTTTCCTCCAAGTTTTTCTGTGGATGAATGAAAAACATAATCAATCTAACTTTTTGGTTGCTCATGAGAAGAGTAATGATATTTTTGTTGTTGTTTTCCTGAACAAAACCAGACATTATTGTGTGCTACAAAAAACACATTTTTGTCTGGAGTCCAAGGGTTATTGCATTAAATGCTGAAGCAGAGACTAATATATAGGAGAATACTTTAACATGTATAAAGATATTTTTCCACTAGAGAGGAGGAGGATGTTGCCTAAATTTTCAACAGTAGCGCTTACTTTCCTTCGCCATCAGATAGGTTAATATTTTTACCCCCATTTTACAGAGGGAGTATCTAAAGCCAAGTAAAACAATTAATTCTAATTATACTACAAAACTTGTCTTGAAATTAAGTATAACTGTATCCTATATGCCATGTGATCATATTTTTAGCATTGTTCTTTTAGCATTCTCAGACACTGTCAGTAAAAAAACAGTAAACCCTTCATTTATTATGTAATTTACTGCTAATAAAAAGTAGTAACGAATTCCTGGAGAAACTTAATATATTAAAGAAAAATACTCTAAATCCAGTGAACCATGTTTTAAATATGTCTCCGACTTTTCATGGAATGGCCTCAAGAATACAAAAAATCACATGGTGTTATCATGGCAGGACCCAGTAACTGTGAAGTTTCTCCAGGACAAAATGCCAGCTTGTGATTTGCAGCAGCAGTTGCATGTCTTACAAAACAGCTTAGTGTGACTCATCAGATCCTACTGAAACCCTAGGCTAAATTGCAGCTTACCACCACAGAAATAATTTTCAGTGTAAAACGTCTGTGTTTATTCACTTTGCACATCCTGTCCTCCTTCAATCCCATGGATGTCCCTCCTGGCATTAGTAGCACATTTTAACTTGCAGTACAAGTTGTACACTGATCTTTGTATTCTTTCTGAGAGTAAAAAAATTCCCTACATAGACAACTATCCCTACTTATAGGTATTGCATTATATTTACAGCATATTTTTTAGAGTATTATAATGTAATTCCATGAGTTTTCATAATATCAGCACTGAAACTGGGAATATATAGGGATTCTTCTCTATAGTGGGACAGACCAATATTTAAAAGGACTGAAGATTTTACTTTGTTTCAGATCACATGAGAGACACTGTATGAATTTAGAGCAAAACGACAATTTCTTTTCAAAAATCCTGCAATACTTATTGAAGGAATAACACACAAAAACGAGAGTCCAAGGAAACAAAGAAATACTAATTAGCACCATGACCAGCAATAACAATTCGCAACTTTGGAAAAGATGTACATTACAGCAATTTTTAAAACAATTTTTGGTTTAAAGCTATTTACTCTCATAAGAAAACAGAAAAAACAGCAATGAAAATCTAATATCAAGAACTCTGTCTGTTAATTGCCATGCTTTGTTTTATCTGTGATATTATATTAAGATAAATATAAAGAGATATATTATTTAATCAGAATTTACATCAGCACAAAGAAACTGGTTTCTCAAATTTATATTAAACATAGAAAAAAGCATGCTGTCTTTCTGCACTGGTTTTCTCTTCAAATTTTATCAGAATTGACATTGCATAAAACCTCAAATATTGCCCTGGATATTTTTGTAGATGAAGAAAATTAGTTTATAAAACTGGAAAAAATAGTATGCTTCATCAAAACCCATAAATAGGCAGAGTGAGACCTGTAAGAACCAGATACTTCATTTGTGTGTCCATAAGATTAATATCAGATAATGAAAATAAATCTAATATAACTGTAATAATCAAAAATACAGACATGAATGTATTGCTATATGGTCTGGTCAGGGATAATTTCAACAACTTGACTTTTAAAAAATTATCTTTTTTTTGTGAAGACCAGCAAGTCCTTGAGCAACTCTTAGTGGAGAAAGGAATTAACCACGTCATCTAAGTTCTCTTAACATCTCCCCTTACTTCACTTGATGCACATTGAATTTGCCAGCTGATGTTGGCTTTTCTCTCATACCTCATTTGATACTGATTTCTATTTGTCTCATGCCTAAATGGATGGCTGCATGGTAGATTTCCTCTTGCATACTTTAGAAGTGATTCAGTTCAATAGGTTTGTCTTGTGTATCATATCACAGAGCACTGAAATTGTAGAAATTTCCATGACATTTACTCCTGTTAGCTTTTATGCACTGACCAAACACAGTTGGGAAATACAGTTATGAATAATACCGAGGGAAACTGCAGACAAAATCAGTGGCTCAATGCTTTCTTTCCCCAGAGTGCGTAGAAAGGATGTTGTACCATTTGAGGAAGTTCTGATTTACTGTAGGGTCAGAAGGCTCTGCAGAGGGATCTGGACAGGCTGGAACAATGGGCTGAAGCCACTCATGTGAGGTTCAACAAGAACCAATGGCTGGTCGTGCTCTTGGGTCACAAGAACCCCTGTCAGCACCACAGCCTGGCATGAGTGGTTGGAAAGTCTCCCACCAGAAAAGGAGCTGGGGGTGCTGATCAACAGTTTCTGAACATGAATCAGATGTGCCCAGGTGTCCAGGAAGGTCCATGATGTCCTGGCCTGTATCAGCAGTAGTGTGGCCAGCAGGACCAAGGCAGTGAGTGTACCCCTGTACTCAGCACTGGTGAGGCCTCACCTCAAACACTGTACTCAGTTGTGGGCCCCTCATTACAAAAATGTCATTGACGTGCTGGATAGAGTCCAGAGAAGGGCAACAGAGCTGGGGAAAGGTCTGGAGTTCAAGTCTGATGAGGAGCAGTTAAGGGAATTGGGAATGTTTAGCGTGAAGAAAAGGAAGTTCAGAAGGGACCTTATCACTATTTACAACTACCTCAAAGGAGGGTGCAGCCAGGTGAGGGAGCAATCTCTTTGCCCAAATAACAAGATAGAATGAGAGGAAATTGTCTCAAGTTACATCAGGGGAGGCCTAAATTGGGTACTAGGAAAAGATTGCGAAAAAGTTGACAAGCATTGAAACATGCTGCCCATGGAAGCAGTAGAGTCACCATCACTGGAGGAGGCATTTAAAAAAGAATTGCCCAGAAAATTTGTGGATGCCCCATCCCTTCCAGTGTTCAAGGAAAGGTTGGATGGTACTTTGAGAAATTTGGTCTAGAGAAAGGTGTCTCTGCCCATGGCAGGGGAATGGAAACTATGTGATCTTTAAGGTCTCTTCCAACCCAAGCCATTCTATGATTCCATGATCTTATGGGGTGCTTAGGAATATGGTTTAGTGATGTACTTGGCAGTGTCAAGTTTATGGTTGCCCTCATAATCCAAAGGTCTTTTCGAACCAAAATGATTCTATGACTCTATGATTATTTCTTAATTGAATTTAGACCAGAAATATCAAGATGAAAAGGAGTATGGGGAAAAGTAAGTTAGAGAAGCCAGAAATTAAATCATCCCCTCCCTACAGGTCTTTTTTGAAGACAGTGAAGTCAGAAAAGGAGCAACTGAAGAATTTTGCTAGCAATAAGTTTTCTCCAGAAGGGGATTGAGATGGACTGAGTGCCTACATCTGTTCATTGGTTACAGAAATTTCATTAGAAGATATGGACATCTATTTCAGTCTAAGCTAAAGACTGAATGCTTCATGATATGGGGTTGAATTGTGGTTTCTATGGGTCTGTAGAATGAAGAGTAGGAAAGGCTACTCTGAGCTGAGAATTGAAGCATTCTTCTTATGCAGTGTCAGCACACTAGCAAGAAATAAACATCTGATGTTCATTATTTATTGCAGGATTTTTTACAAAGAAAGCAAATCATTTTATATGGTACAATGCATCCAGCAACATTCTTGCTTAGAACTGGTAGGATGGAGTCTGGGGAAGGATTTGTTTTAGTATGACAAACAGTCATACAAACAGTATCAAAAGCTTGCAGCAAAGCTCTGTAATCATTTTTCAAGGAAGTTAGTCAGAGAGTGTGCTTCTTCCACCAAGTGGTTACTATACATCTCAGGGGGTGTGCAACTGAGAGCAGGATGCCTATTCTCAGCTTGTGGAGCTGGCAGAGCACTTCTGCAGTGACAGAAATCCAGGGGGAGCTTAGAGCAATTGAGTATACATTTTAGAAATGACTGAGTGGGAGTAGAGCGTTTAACCACACCCACCCTCCATATTTGAAGTCATCAATCTGAAAACACCCAAAAAAAACAAAGCATGGGCCATGACATTCAAATAGTTCAGTAAAGATTTAGATTCCCTAAGTTTTATTTCAAGCTGACAGACCAAGAAATTCATACTGGCTTGTGTGCTATAGCAATAAAACCACTACTCATGCTACAGGCAGAGGTTTGGTAGTGAAGCTTGCTTCTTGCATCATATTTCAAATCCAATTTTTTCCAGGTAAAACCAAGTTCCCTGTATGGCAGTTAGCTGTATTAAGTAACGATAGCACAGCACCAATATTATAAAGGTATTTGGTCACCCACAAAGCTGCTGTTATGGCTCTGGACTTGACCATTTGCTGCAAGGTTTGGTGTTTTCATTCCACCACCTGATGACTCAAATCACCTCAAGTAAACTGAGATCATTTCATGGGGCTCTGGGAAGACCGAATGCCTGACCTTCATTTCCAGGCTGCTGGTGATGATTTCATCAGCTCTCTGTGCCACACAGGGTGCATCCACTCTCTGACTACACTCAGATCCAATTCACAGGTGACTGTCAAGGCCAGACTCTGTTTATTTCAGAGTAAGATGCACAGAGATGTTTTTTCTTGTTGGAGTGGGAGAGAGAGATAATTCTGTGTTTAGTTGTGTTGCTTTCAGAATGGGCAGGAAGGACAGAGCAGAAGATTATCTAAAACAGGGCTGCCCTCAGGTTTGTGTTCATTGCCAAGGCATGTCAGTAAGGATTAAGCACTGTTAGCATGGCAGTTTGCACAGCTGCTTAAACTAAATGTCATCTCATCTCTGGCTTTTGGGGAAGATGTGAAGACCTCCAGCAGGGAAAATAAATATCTGTGGCACTCAGTGAGGAAGTGTTACTCTTGGTTAAACTCTCCCGACCTGAGCAGAGCTTTGATTTCAACCTTGATCATTTGGCTCTGATATTTTGCCTAGCAGACAGAGAAGCTGATTTCTTTAGGATTCCTCTTTTGGGAGACCTCATGCCCAGCTGACATGAAATTAGCTTTTGAAATCTTTCTTTAAAAATCTGAAGTAGCAGAGATTGCTCAGCTTCTTTCCAATGGCAAAGCTTGCAATAAAATATTTCTTTGAGCAGAGCTCCTATTGCCTGACCATTTTCAGTGACCTTGTAGTCCCAAAAGTCATTTATCCAGGCAAATGTATTCACTGACACAAAGAAGGCCAGAAAATAGATGCTATATATTCTGCATCATCAGTTAGACCTACACTGTAGTTAATTTTAATATTTAATTTCTGCTGAACAGAGAAAGAAGATGATTAGGCAGTAGAATGAGATGCAGTAGATATACCGGTTCTTCTTGTGTTTCAACCAATAAGAGGTTTCAGTAGGGATAAGTTAAATAACTCGATCACGTGTTTACTTTCTGTTTCCTTCAGATAGCAAAATGCATCCATGTGTTAGTGGTTAAGGTGCCAGGGACTTTGGTATTCAAACAACATCAACACAAGGAAAACCAGGCCAAAAACTAGGCAGCGTAGTTTGCTTCCTTATTTTTGTATTATCTCCTTTTCTTTGACAACTGCATAGCTACACCCAGAGAAGTAGTAATTATATCCAGAACCCAAAGAGGTCCATCATAACATGAAAATGTTGTGACATCATAGTCTTTGGTTAGGGAAATTATAATGATGGCAGAGGTTAAAACCACACTATAGGACAGGCAGAGAAAGAGAAGAGCCTTAGAGGAGAGTGTCTTGCTCAAAAAAAGCACAAAACTCTCCTGTTTTGAAGGAGAATTATCACAAGGTAAGTCATCTTACTTTTAAAATGCTTTTTTGCATGGGGATGCTTTTGCAAATGTTTTTCAATTGGTTTAAAACCACTCATGAGTGAAGTAGAGGAGAGGAAATAATGAGAAACAAATTCAGTGGAAAAACAAGTGTTGATGGTGTGACAAGGCAGTGAAGTAAATTTATGAACTGATTTGATCATGGATATTAGCACCTCCTTTCCTTACAATGTGAGTCAGAATGAATATAAACATCACAGCAATATGGAAAAAATGTACCATTGGGGGTGGGTGAGGGGAGCAAAGGACAATTGAAAAAACCTTACTTTTTTGAAAGTTCTTTTGTTTGCATCTTTTTAGTATTTACTAAGAAAAAAACCACAAACAGTTGAAATAGCTTTCCCATCTTTCTTCTGACTGGGAGAAGAAAATAAGACTAAACACAGTTAGTGACACACCAATAAATTTCAAAGACAAGTACTACAAAGACATTAGTGTTACATATACCAATGAGTCAGAATTTTATTCACTGTGAATTGTATTATGTAAAGACAAAAAGACTTTGTATCACATTTTATTAACTTTTCAAATATTCTTGCATTGATAGAGGAAATGCTCTTTTTTACCAAATGTGATGCACTCTACCATTTTCACAAACAAATTCCCATCTCCTTTCTTTTTGTCCTTTTCCATGGAAAGAGAAGACACCTTTGTGGTGATGTTAGCAATAAAAAGCATTTGTCTAAGATGCTGTCTAACATGAGATTGTCTAAGAACCATGTCACCTTTAGAAATAACAGAATAGGCTGAGTTAGGAGGCTGCTATTTCAAGGATGAACTAGATGTTCACTTTGCTTTTCACTTTTAAAGAACTAAACTTAATTTGATAAGTTTCAAACACTGATGGACATTGATCTGTCACTATGAGTTCCTCAGATGAATCTTAGATTTCATTTGTCTCAGTCACATGCTTGTTCCTTTGTGCAATATAACAACCTTGTTTCTGTAAGTTCATTGGAACTGGCAAATAGAGAAGGGAGCTTGAACCCCAAAGCACAGTCAAAACTTGCTTTATACCTATGACTAATGTCAAATCTGAACTCTCTCTAATAGAAATATTGAGTAACCTCATGTTGATCTCTTCTTGATGCCAGCTATGACTGCCTATAATAGCTGAGGTCAGATCATTATCCCTGGTGTGTATGCTCTCCTCACAGAATTTTCTTTGGTAAGGAATTATACTGAGGAAGAATCCTACTTCTAGTTCATGCTGGCCTAGTGCACTGAAGTTAAAAGCATCCTGACACTTAATAGTCCTCAAAGCTGCAGGAAATCAACAGGGATTAATTATTAAATTGGTATATATTGACATACTTTCATCTATATATATATTCTAAGATTTTTTTAATCACATAATTTTTAAAATATAAAATGCAGACATGTGGGTAGCAGAATATGCAGTAAAACATTTTTATCATTATCTTAACCCATATGAGGACTTCCCCCAAAATATGTTCTTAGAAAGAGAACCAGCAGACCCCAGCTATGATTAGATTTTTCTTCATAAGAGCAGAAAATTGCATGATGTAAATATTGTTTTTATTGTACAGATGTGCTGTAACAAAGAAGAATGCATGCAATATTACATTTTCTCTACTAAAAAAAAGAAAAAAGTTATAATAAAAAAGAATAATCCTTAGCCTGTGTTGTATAAACTTAAAGAAATGGTAATCAACCTTGATGTGAGACTAAGGCACACATCTGCCTGTATGATTTATGACAGAGCACAATCAGAGAATAAACTGTTCTTTTTTTTAAAAAAAAGTCCTCCCTGTAAGAGGATATTCTGCTCTACAATGAAGCATAGATTTTCTTTTCTATATTTTCTTTTTCACTAAGCAAAGATTTGTTATTATACATCTACGAGATGTAGTTTCTTAGCAGTCATTACAGAAATCCTTACAAGTCTCTTCTGCATAGAAGTTCAGAGCAGTTTGTGAACAGAGAACTGATTCAACCTGTTTTATTACAAGAGAAGAAACAAGCTTCTTCCTAAAAAACATAATTATGATTCTGAATCAAATGTCTAGAAAATTAAGTCTCTTTTTATTTTATTAAAAGGATTAGTGTATAGAAATAGGGCAAGATATTTTCATTATTATTATATATTTTTAAAGCTTCTTAGTTTGAATAGGATATTTCAATGGGCTAAAAAGAGTTGCAGCTTCATGTTTATTTGATAAAATTTCCAATAAAAGTATCAGCCATAATGAAGACAACATGGATATTATCAGTACTGGAATTTAATGGAGACCACCTAACTAGTGTGTCTAAGTGTTCAGCAGTGTAAGCTACTGAACTACCACAAGATTAATTTTCTTTTTATACAGATATAGATTGTGCTTAAAGAAGTAAGACTTTTCAAGTCTTTTGGCTAGTGGATTTGATTATAAATACAGTACTGCTTAAGTTAGAACAGAAGGGCTTAAGACATCAAATCCAATGACAAAACTTCTACTACATCCAAGTGTAAATTAATAAATAATTTAATGTTTTCCAATGGCCTACAGTCCTATTATAAACTTAATTTTAGATCAAGGTCATTAATGTGGGTTGAAACTTCTTTTACTGAACACCAGTTACCAACCCTACAGTGCAGGAAATAACATGGCATGATAGCAAAATATTCCACTGAATTAAAGAAAACAAACCCACTCAGTGAAGAACTTACAATCTTTTCCCCAGTGTTGTTCTTTGTTTACAGTTGTAATGAATCACTTTCAAAGGTATAGCTCACCAAGTCAATTTATGCTACTGGTGCTGGTTTGACCCGACAAACTGGCTAGCAATGACAATGATGCAAGAGACTCCCGTGCAAAATTTCTGGATCCCTGCCTCAGGGAGGAAGCAAAGTGTGCTTATGTATTTGTCACATTTAATGGCCTTTCCAGAAGGAAATTGCATGTCCTGTGACATCTATTGGCAGGAAAGGTGACTTAATAAAGAAAGGAAAGGTCTTGAATTGAGTGAGAACAGAGTGGTCAATTAGTAATCCTACAGTCATGGCAAAGTTATGTGATGATGTTTATGCAATACTGGATTTAGATGGGCCTGGAGGAAGCTTAAAAAGAGTAGGAGGCATGGGAGATGAATTCAGGCCCAGCCTCTGCTTTAAGTCAAATACCTCATAGCATTAGGTTTTGCTAATCTACAATTGAATCTGCTTCTGCATCTCTTTCATTCATTCTGCAACATTTAACACTGAGAGATAAGAAATATCTTAACCAATTTTGCATATGGAAGAAAATGGTAGTTGCTCCACTTAATGGAATTTTATTTGGAAGGCATAAACCAAAAGAGATCAAAAGAGAATATTTATCAAAATAAAAAATTTGTTCCTATAACACCAAAAAATAATTGTTAAAAGACCTAAACAAAGACAACAGTTCAGAAACTACTCTCTATCCTTTTAATTTCTGTGGCTTGCCATTGGAGAAGGTTTTTACTTTTTCTTCTACCTCCAAGTTCTATTATTTGCCATTGTACTGAAATGGCACGAAATTTATACCAGAATGACAAGACATCTGTATTATTGATGGCTCTATTTCCTTCACAAATACCAAAAAATTTAATCATAATCACATCTTAAAAAGAGGCGAAATGTGTGTATATCTGCATAGTAAAGATGTAGTAGTATTAGAAAGAGTAGTGCAGAGTTTACACATACCAGAGGGAAAGATTTTAAAAATATGAATTAGACACAGAATGCCAGATTCTACAGTCTAAATTGCTTGATTGCAAGACAGGGATACTTCCAGTGCCAAAATATCAGGTAGAGAGGAGACCTCTGCCCAAGGATATTTCAAAACCTATTACAGTCAATTTAGACTCTGCTGATAAAAGAAACTTCCAATTGTGCCTCATCTCCATAAAAATCTTGCTTGAATGAGTTCAGGGAATGAAACTCATAGAACCATCTCATTCACTTTGAGTCAGATTTGGGAAATGCATATCATTGCTTTACACCAATCCAAATAAGAATGAATATAGCTCCTCATGGATTCAAACATGGCATCCTGCTCCTGTTCCTCTGGGACTCAGGGTAGCCATTAGATTTTTTTTTTTTTTCTTTTTTAAATGCATCTAGAGCATAAACCATGTTTTTATATTCTTAGAAGACCACCCATGAGGTTTCCTCTTTCACTTTTACAAAGCTGTTTTTCATTGGGAATAATGTGTTTGCCCTTATATGTACCAACCAGGAAAAGCTTTCATTATAAATTCAGTTCTGAAAATGCCTGTGTTCATTTTCACCAATAAGTTCTAAGACAAGGAAGTGTTTCTACATCTCTTTCCCTGCTGGTGGATTACCAAAATTTTATGCACACACAGAGCAGTATGCATAATATAACTTCTGAGAATGTTTATGTCAACTGGAGACCAGAAGACCTGAGTAGCAGGAATTCTATGTACTTTCTCAAACACAAACTGAGACTTTGTCTTTCTGTGAGTCTAATTTTGAAAATCCATGTTTTTAGAAAAACACCTTTGCAAGTGACTTGTGAAGTAAAAATTATATATACAATAACATGCCATTTCTCCATTATTAAAGTACCTGCATTCAAATGCTATCACTCATCATGTAATTACTATGTCTGGTATAAAGTGCATCTGCAGAAGACAAAAACATGTTTTACATAACTTTCTATCTGCTTGCAGCTCATCTCGAGACTTTGTGACAAACACTTCTGGCATTGGTTTAAAGCCAAACATCACCTCTTAGGGCTCCTTGCTTATGCAAATATTGATGTTTAGTGTCATTGAGGAATATTTTTATGAAAATGCATTTTGCATTTTTAGTTTTGTGTACTTGATGAGATGCTGTGACAGGACACTTAAATCAGGCATAATTGTGATATGAACCCGTCCAAACCTTTCTTAGAGGGAGGGAAAAAAACCCCTGACCTTCAAAGCTGCATTTGATTTAAAAAAATAAAATAAACACCAAAACCAAAACCAAAAGAGACGACTTGGAGAAAGCTCATAGATCTTAGGTGAAGGAAATTAAAGTAAGTTGGTTTGAAATCTCCCTCTTGGCCAGTATAGCTTTCAGATCAAGATCTTGTTCCCAGTCAGCACTGGGATTCCTGTTACTTGGGACAAATCTACTTTTTCATTTTTCTCCATATTCGACCTCTGCTTTTTTAAGAAGTCCATGCTACAAACTCAGTCTTCTTTCTCATGCTTCCTGCATCGACCCAGAGAACTTCTCTGAGTTTGTGGCATATGTATGGACGCCCTCATTTGCTCTCAGGAAACAGTCTGTCCTTCCAGGGGCTCCTGTCTCATCTCAAGCTCAGTAGTTCAGACAATGTGAGCTCATGGAATTCTCTCATAGCTGTCACTGAGACCTTTCAATCACATATCCTATATAAAATATAATAATCATAGAGTGAAAAAAAGTTCAAACAAGGAAGAGATGTTTCATCCAAATTTATTTATTTCAAGTGTGTAGAAGCCCACTAATAAAACAGCTACCAAAAATAACATTTCATGAAACTAACCTAGTGAAGTGTATGTGAAATATCTACTTAATTTAAAATTGCTGTATGTCTGCAAAAACTCATGGTTGAACAATTTATTTCCAAATTGGACTTTCAGTTGGGTAAAAGCTAATCACATCCACAAAGGCTCCTCTCTCCTCTCTCTCTTCCTTTTGTCTTGCAAGAAATAATAAAGTGAACAGAATTTCCTATTAATTTTTTTTCTGGTTCAACAGGGTGGTCTACTCCTTTCAATCCTAGAGCAGTTGTTAGGGGAGCAGGGAGCTAGAACTGGACTTGGCTGCTCGTATTTGATTATCAGAGCCAGCTGGAAAGGGGTCAAACGGTACCTATAAAGAACTGAGAAACCTCAGCTGTAAAAAACAGCAGGAAGTAGTTTTGCTCCTGTGATTTGACCTGAAGTTGTGGGAGCACACAAGGAAAAAGTAGTGAGTATCCTTCAGATTTTTTAATAAAGATTATTTTTTCTTTCTTCATACCTGTGTTTGTGTACACGTGGGTGGATGGGTTGATCTTCACATCACCATACCAGAGACATTAAAAAACCTTTTATATAAAATGTCTGAAAGAGGTATAAGAATGCTGCCAGTCCTGGCAAGATGACTAGGAAAGATGAAAATCAGTGGTACTTGTTCTATTTATTACTGGGATGTTTAAATTGAGCTTCATATGCATTAGAAAGAAGTGCATGCACCTGCAATCTGAATTTCACAAGCGATTAATAGTGTTGGCTGTTTAAACTTTTGATGCCCCTGCTGAGAATCTTAAAAAAGCTTGACATTTTCTTTTTTATTTTTTTTAATTGTATTTTCTATGATACTAAAAAGTCAGTTTAAAAAAGAAAAAATCTCAACAGTAAATCATTTAATTTATTTACAGGGTTTTCTGTGACTTAGAGATAAACTGCAGACCTTTTCCACATCTGATTTTAAAAAGCATAGTCTTTTTAACACAGAGTTTTAATCAGAAACGTTTGCATGGAGAATGTTCTTTTGATCAGATGATAAAAAATATAAAAGTACAGCTGCTTCTATATCTCAGGAAAGTGTTGATAGAACAGTGACAGCAGCATCACAATAATAATATTTCAATATCACTCAAATTCTGCTATAATTAAGAATATGCTTTATTCAGCAGCTGCATGTTGAAGTCAATAGTTTAGTTAAGTGCATACAAATTGCAGGAAATAGAAAAACTTTGAATATGAACCATTTTAAAACCAGTTTGTTTTGGGATGGGTGCTGTACAACGTCGTGTAGAGACTGGATTAACATGATGGTTACAGAGCTTGTGGAGTGACTATGAAAATTCTAGCAGAATTGGAATGGTAAACCTGTTTAATACTCAGGATGCTCTCTGTTGTCTTCCCAAATAATGGATTAGAATCAGTTTAAGGAAAGATAAGACCTAAAAATCCATAGAGGTGTCTTTCATGGCTTCTGTATCAGTTTACTTCTTAAGTGGTCTCTGTTAGTGTCCTCAGATCTAGCAGATATTGTTCCCTCTGGCACATAAAGTAGTTTATTTCATTTTGAGTTGCTGATAGTCTAGGTTGCAGAAGATCAACTCTTTTATTTTTGAGATATTGGAACTTTTTTTCCTATTTACTTCAATTGTGTGTGTTGGCTTCGGTTTGACAGCTGATGTGGGCAATATCTCAGCACGTGTTTCTTCCACTGGATGACTTTTCTTCTGCCAGCTCTTTAAAACTAGAGGCTAGAATGTCTCTCAGCAAACTTCTTATAATACATTTGCACAAGAAAATTGTCCCATAATGTCATTTGTTTCTTCCTTATTTCAAAATATTGTAGCATAGGTCCTCCTGTGTCAATCACATTTAGAAAGCCAGAGCATTTCAGTGAAACTGTAAATCATGATCCAAATACAGAAACTTTTTTTGAAAAGCATATAACAAACAAGATCTTGCTTAATTTTACGTGAGAATGTTGCTAGCTTATTTGCCAAGGAATGTTAGGCATTGTGCAAGCACATATTAAAATACAAACTGTATCCTAGAAATCTGTATGGCCCCATAGCATCTGCCATCAGAAATATAACAAATTTAACCAACACAGTCCATGTGTTCCAAACAGAAATCTTTAATTTGAAATGTTCAGTGAAATGAGTCAACTGTAGATCCAACTGGGTTTAATTCCATTTGGACTTGATCTTTCATGGATACATTCCATACAGAGAGTACTGAAAAGTATTTTTCTCTGCTCATCCATAGCCCTGTCACTCTCCACCATCTTGCCAACCAGGTTGTTTTCAGGTCCCAGAGCAGGAAATCACATCCCATGTGTTCATGTGATGGGCATCACAGTAGTAAGTTTGTGCCAGTGCCTGAAAACAAGCATAATTATGTGAGCAAATTTCTTGTTAGAGAGTTGCAGAATTTCTTAAATATTTGTTCATTTACCATCATCATCATTTTTGCATCTTCTTGCACATTTTCAGGTTAAAAATAAAAAGGAGCAGATTGGATGGAGAACAGACATTCATATAGGTGTAGAAAGGTCAATTATTTGAGTTTTTCCAGTCAAGTGGGAGTGTCTTTTATAACTGAAGTTTAAAGTTAACTGCTCTGAGCTACTGCAATTTGAACTTGGCTTTCTGATCAACTTCCTTAGCTGGAGCTTGTCTTTGCAGATACCCACGTGTGTGTCTGAGTAGATGTTAAGAGTCCAAAATGTGCCCAGAAGTTCTGTGTGGCCCCCAGACATTCTGTGCTGCAGCACTCTGGCTACTGGCAGAGCAGGTTCCCTGGCCTGTGGTCCTGCAGGCTGCCTCTGCCAGGGTTGTGCTCACAGTGCTGCACTCCTGCAAACCTGCATGTCCCTTCTCCAAATGAATGTCCCCTTGCTCCCTTGTTTTTTCCTAAGAGAGATTAACTGAGTGGGCTACAGTAAAACTGCACTATCATGTTTCAAAAAGTGAAACTAATTTATTTCAATATCATCCATCTAGGCTTGCCTTTCTAAGGAGTCTCATTCCAATGAAAATCAATGCTTTTAAAGGTCTGGGGGGGATGCAGGAGGCTCGTTGGGTTGGATTTTATTTTTTTCCATTAATGAGACAATCCTAACAAACTCCAGTTGCAAACCAAGATGACTTCACTTCATTACAGCAAAAAAAGCTGATACTTTATATAAGTGCAATATGACTGTGTTTCATCACAAGACCCCTGCTATGCACCTTCCCAAATCTTATTGAATTTAGAATGGTCCCTGTGTCCATACGTCAGACTTTGGATGTTTTAAAGCAATGCTGTGGTAAGTTGATATGTTCTTAAGTTACTGTTCAAAGTAGTATGTAATATTTTATATCTGCTTCTAATTTTTTTTCTGTAAAAGGCTGCAATTTTTAATAGAAATTATTTCCTTTAGGATATCAAAAGAACCATCAATCACACTGGATAATTTTGCTTTGACCAGAAACACTTCTGGCTGTGTGAGTAAGACTTTTTTTTTCTTTGTCTTCTTCTCCTTCTTTTTTCTCTTTTTTTTTTTGTTTTTTTTTTTTTTTATGTTTGTTTGTTTTGTTTTGTTTTTTTTAAATTTCCCTTCTTTGACATGAGTTAATAGTTAATGCTAACAGGTCCCCCTTCCGTTTTGTTTCCAGGTTTTTTTTTAAATTTCCTTCTTTGACATGCATTTAAATAAGTTAATGCTAACAGTTCCTTCCTGTTTGTTTCCCAGGGGTTAAAAATTCTATGCAGATTTAATATATTCCCTAAAGGGTCTAAGTAATACTCTGCAATTCATGCAAAGGATTAGAATACTGTGTTAGTTTAATTTTCTGTTAAAACCTCAGCTATATGTTTATCCAGACACTACTGATCTGATGGAGACAGATACCATGCTTGTAATAAGGCACAGGTAAAACCCTATAATTTTGGTCCTTGATTTGTGTCCTGACAATGTCAAGCCTGCTTGCTGAGGTGGGACCTGGCACAACAGGACATTGTGCATTTTCATTTATTCAGGAAATTTCAGTGGATGGTCACACCATCCTCCTAGGAAGCTGGGAATCGAGACTGGTATTTCTGCCTCTGGGTCAGGGATGTCCATTGTATGAAAGTGTGATAGGATGGTAAATACACTACTGCTCTGAACTGTAAATGTTGTTTTCATACTTGGTAGTCTTCTTGTTCTGGAAGAAGCATCATTTTCAAGAGACCACCCTTGCAAGTTCAGGTCTTGGCTGATGTCTGAAATCATTTCAGGTACAAGAGCCCAGTTACTGCGCCTATAATTGATTTTATCAGCACAAATTTTTGAAATTAAAAACTTCAGATAGAAAAAGAAATCCATGAGGTTAATCCCCTTGTAGTTTTTAGTGTCCTCTTTATTATAGGAATTGTAACTGATCATGGGGTAATTTTCCTTGTGTGGACCCTGGAGTAGTTGCAATAACTTTTTGTACAGGTTCTTCTCACAGAGGTTGACTTTGAGCACTAGTTCCATTTAGATACTCTGAATTCTTTTTGGAGATGCCTCTTCTACCTAATTACACTGTGCTCGTTGTACAGATGCAACTTGATTTTAAATGGTGCAAATACTTCTTTAGAGTTACATCCTTCTAATACATGCTTCCAGGAAATCACTAAAGCACTTCACTGTTTTCTTGGAGAATTTTTTTCTCACCCCATGTGTCAGCTGCTGCATACGGAGCAAGGTACACAAAGGTCTTCTCATATTTCTGTCCTTTACCCTGGGAGTTACATTCATAATGGGAAGAAAAGGGAGAAAAGATTTCTCCCTCCCTTACGCAACCAAGAAAGAGTTATGATAATTTAGCCCTAAGTGTTTAAGCCATGCTCCAGTGCTGCTGAAACTGAGTTTGGCATCATTTGAAGGAGCTTGCTGGAGTGTGAAAGGCAATGACGTGGGTATGATTAAAAAGTATTGAAAAATTACAGACCACACTGCAAGAGGCCTTTATTCAGGTGGATGAGGTCAAGGCAGGTTAATACACAAGGAACACTTTTGTAGCTGATGCCTGTGTATGTCAGGCAAAGGCATATTAAAAGTTGTTTCATTGGGTGTATCCTCTCCTTCACCTTACTGGCCAGACTGCCAATTGGCAGAACAAATGTTGCAGTAAGAGAAGTTGATCTAGTTATTCACAATTTTTGAAGGGATTGTTTCTGCTAATACATGACCTGTTCTTAGTTCTCTCTATTCCATGTATTTGATATAAGTATTTAATTTCTGGCTAGCTGAGAACATGAACAATAAGAGAGAAGAAAAATTGAGAGTGGGGTATATGACATAAACCCACAGAAAACACAGGTGACTAAAGTTTGAATGGTATGATAAATTTTAAAGGGGTTCCTTCTTTCTTGAGCAACAATTTCCATCTCTTAATTGAACCTATTAAAAGTGTAATATAAAGGTTTTACTTTGAGTTGATTTAAAAGTAAAAGCAGTATGTTAGCAAGTGGCAAACTTCCAAGATAACCACACACTTTAGGATGAGATGAATGTAATTTCCAACACTGGAACTATGATTGACCCCAATTTATAGATATTTTTTGATACTCAATAGTGTTTTTGTCCCATTTTCATGGCTGTACCCCAGACTATAGATGAAAGCTAAGTATCTGTTTTCTTTTTTTGGCAAACAATGATGTCCTGATTTTTCCAATCTAAATTGCCCTCCAGGGCACTAATAAAACAAGTCATGGCTCACAAAGTAAATTTCCTGTGTACTAATTGAAAACGGTTTCAAATTTATTAAGATTTCAATCATCCTCCCAAGATCTAATGCCTGCTCTCATGGTACTCAATCTGACTGTTAATATGCTTACCTGAAAGGAGAAAGGAGCATTAAAGATACTTCTCACGTACTTTAAAGTGAAGTGGGGGAGAAGGGGGAATGAAAATAACAATAGCAGAAAACCATACATATATTGTTGAATGTGGTTTAAGAAGACATCTGAAAGTAAGCACTCATTCTCATGAAATATGTGGTTTATTGTACTTGCCAAAACCTTCCCTATAGGTGTTCCCAGACACTGGTTGTAATGCATGATCTACTAGGATTTGTTGCTAGACCTTTTTCTAAGGTGGAAGAAAAGACAGGAAAGCCACAATGTTGGTTTCTTCTTTTTTGCTAGATTTTCTCTGTCATTGCTGTGCAAACTGCAGGAGACAGAAGGGCTGTTGAAATGTTCCAACTTTCTCCCTTTTCAAACCACATCACAAAGAAGTGTAAGCGCTATGCAAACCATCCCACAACAGCCCACAGAGAGCCTTCTGCTCTGGGCTTCCTCTCTCCAAAATATTATACTGGGAGGGAAGGCACTTGTCAGATTTTCTGGCACTACATTTCACAGCAGAGTTCCTCTAGTAAGAGAACCACAACCTCTTGTGCAGACTGAATTAATAACGTGACAAGAGCATTTGGCCTCCATGTGGATGAGAGCTGGCTGGAAAACGACCTCTGGCTTCTGAAAGATTTCAGGGTTTAGAAATTTGTTTTATTTCCTTCATCACGCTAAATCAAATTGTGTAAAGGAAAAATGGTGTAGGAAAAAATAATCCTCAACCCCTATGGCTTTGTTTTCCTAAAAATGCTGATATATTAAGGCCCTAAAATAGCTCAATTGTTAGAAAGATCACCTCTGATTAAAAACAAAACAAAACAAAACTCTATTTCTCTCATGTCTCAAATAAAACCCAGGATAAAATCAATCTCTTTTCATTTTTTTTATTGCAATTGTTTTCATTTGCACAAATACATAAATATTGGAAAATATACAGGATGGCTTGATGGGAAACTGTTGTGTGTCTCAGGGAATGTGGGAGACCACAGGTCAACTCTCACCCATTTTTTTGGTTCATGGTGATCCCTCAAGAAGAAGTGAGGTAAAACCCTGTTTGTGAAGAGTCTTCAAGGATGTCACTCTGTGCACTCTACGTCCTTGGAGAGATACAGTCTTTCTGATTGTCATTGCATATTCATACAAAATTATCTTCACTGGACCATGACCCACATGCATTAATTCTCTATCCTTGTTTTGTCTAAGTAAAAGTACAGTCAAGGAAAACCTATTCCTTTGGGATAGTCTGTGATGGATCTATCTGAGGAAAGTTTCAAACACAAATCTTCTCAAAAACTTCTCATTTTATTAAAAGAAATAATAAATTTTTTTCCTAGAAAATAATAATTTTTGGATAGGAAAAGGACTTTCCTGGAGAAGTCCCATCCATCTGTAATGCAGATGGCTTTTGTTCAGGGTCTACCCCCTGAAAGCTGCATGGAACAGCAATACATTCTCATGAGGTGGATTCCAGCACCAGCTGTGTGTGCTGCTGTACCTGCTGTACCTTACACCCACCCTGTCTTTCCCCTTCCAGCACAAGAAGTAGCACTCAAAGTCTCCCACCCCTGCTTTACTTGGCTCCAGTTCTAAACACTGTGACTTCCCTCTGCTTACAGAGGTGTGTTCTCTGCTGGTATACCTAAAGGGACCACATCAATGTCTGATAGCTATTTTATCCAGCCACAGTTTCTCTGTCAAGACTCATGTTCATGGCAGAGACAGCAGAAGAACAAATGAGCAGCAGTTGCAATGCTATAAACCAGTTCCCAGATGTAGAAGAATCTAGTTGTAATGGCTGTACTGTACATGTGGAAATTAAGTCTAAACATACTGCAGTCCCCATTCACTTGTGAGCCAATTAAAATGTCACTCCTGACAGCAGCATAGTAGATATTGTGTTTCTCCTTCTGTTCTCTTGTATGCATATCATCTTGGTATGTTCATGATAATTTATGGGAAAAAAAGATAATATAGATATTTCACCATCATACGATTTTTACTATGCTTAGTACAGTCCTATTCTTAATTCCAAGAACATTAAGAGACATCTATTGAACTCCAGTAATAGCAATTCCTTGCAAACTGTCTAAGCAGTAGTCGCACTTTTTTTGTTTTGCATACTAGTTTTTTTCCTATAAATCTGCAGTAGATAATTTATCACTTTACAAAATTTATAATATATACTCCATGTTTTAAGCAGATACATCTTTTTCTTGGCAGGATTGTACTCAGTGATTCCAGTCATAATCATGACTTGATTATGAAATCTGTCAATAGTCAGATAATGTCTAATGAAAAAATCTTGATGTCCATTCTGTAGATTCCTTCAGATATGTGTCTAGTTTTGAAGTCATAGCAAAAATATGTTTTATTCTAACAATATATACAGAGATCATAACATGTCTGATTTTCAGCTTTATTTCTCATCAGTATGAGAGAGTAAAATATCTTCAAAGTAAGCATAAATTAGGTCTACTTTTGTACCATTTGCAGTGATGGAAGAGAATAAAACTAGTTGCTTGGGTCTTTTTGGGGTTTTTTTGTTTTTTTTTAATAATTTAAAAATCCTGTTAAAAACTCAGTCCTCTAATACAGGTTATTTTACATTCAGAGAAAGTAGCATTTTTACTTCTCCTTTGAAAATATTCCATTTCCTCATTATTTTTCCCATGAGAAAGTGAAGGAATAGAACATTAATTTTGTGGGCACTGAGGGTGAGAGAAGAAAGGGTCACAGATTCACTGTCCTCCATAGCACCACGCACTGATGAGCAGCACTGCTGTATTTAGAGACAGGCCTTTATCTTTCAGTGAAGTTTAGCTTTATGAGCAAGTTTGTATTTTCTTTCTCTTTAAAAGGGAAGTATTCTTACACCAAAGCCATAGTCACGGTTTCCCAACCTGTAGCTCATTGAAATCTGGCAGCTGAAGGTTTCTTTTACACTGAAGAGTCAATGACCTCTGTTTCTGAGATTTCTTCCATTTCAGCCAATTTTGATGATTTAATTTGATTAGTGAGTAGCAAACTCTTGAGACATCATTTCCTAGAATTAGCAGCCCAAGGCTCAACTGCCTGTGCTCAGAAAAAAAGGATGTGATAATAATATGTAGATGGAAAAGGAAATCATTGATCTCTCTCTCACCTTACATATCACATCTTTGTATCATTCTACTAATTTTCAAATGTGTAGTTGCAAAAAATAACCAAATCCCTCCTTTTTATTTTTTCCTTTCTTTTTAATTGAGAAGATATTTGTGCAAGGTCAGTTTCTGAACTAATGTGGCTCTACAGGGAGTAATTTAGGGGTCCTTTCTTTCTGCTGCCATTCTATACAACCTTCTTCCAGCTGAGCTTCACTTTCTACTTTTCTGGTTGTTTAGGTTGCATATCTGTGGTGCAGTGTTGGGTTTAAGTGTGGTATTTGTTATTCCCAGAAATGGAAGAAGAGTAGTGCTAAAAGGAGATGACTTCAATATTTCAGATAATTATCTTTTGTACCATCAGATACGTTAGTGTTTGTCAGAAAACAATTCTAAGTTTTTAATGTATTTGGATGGTATCATTTTACTTCATGACAGGAGTCCATTCACCACATTTGGTTACTTTGTTGGAGTTCCTATCTCAAATCTAAATTTACATGAACATTGACTAAATCTCATTTCTGAAGAAATGAGAACTTTTTGAAGAGATGAACTTTTTGAAATGAGATGGGAAAATTACAATGACATTGAGCATTCTGCAGAGCAGATGAGCTTGGTTTCATAACTTTGCTCTAGTACCTTTTTTTAATTACTTAATTCAATTAGCTTCCTCAATATTATGAAATTCACTGAAGGAGAACCCCTGCTTAGATAAATAAAGAATTGAGTTTATCCCCAGATATAATCGAAAAATAGCTAGGCATCACTTCAAAAGATTTTAGTATTTGGATGCAACACTTAATATTAAAAATTGCTATGAGGTCACCAGCGCATTTCTGTTCCTACAACATTTCTAGTTGTTCCAGTGGGGGTCCAAATATTTTGGAATCTGAGTTCCATACAATTGTGGATTAGAGAACTCTAAAGCAAATAATCTATACCTTATCCAATTACTTTGCAGCTTTCACAAAACATTTCCCCTAAGAAAAACACACTCACCAATCCATTTAAATTTTATAATAGCACTTTAATGATATATTAGGCATAGTCAAAAATGGATGAAATAACCAAAGGAAGAAGTATGTGTTCCAATTTAGAGCACGAACTTCTATAAAGTTGCTTGGAATAACTTCTGCTAGATTTATCTCCCTATTGTGTTTCTTTTTGTCTCTGCATTCCTGTGCTAGGAATTAGGCCTGAGAGGGAAAGCTATACTTTTAGCCTAGCCAGGGGCCAAGTACCAATCAGGCTATCTGAACATTCCTCTTCTGTTAAAGGCAAACCTCACTCTAATAGAAAATCTCAGCTATGTCCCAGGACAATGCTGCTTCAAAGGTCAACATGTCATTCATGTCTAAGCTTCAGGGACATAGTAAAACTGACATTTGAAACCACAAGCCACAATGTTTCCTTGGGATTCTTTCTAACATGTAACCAGGAATGGCCAGAGTCACAGTCAGAAATAAACGTGGACTCTGTTGAGGAGAGAGGCATCCAAAAGGAAAGCAAAAGCAAGGCAATGTGTGCAACAAAAATATGTTTCTAAAACGCCAAAAGAACACAAGTTGCTATTCTGTTTTCAATATATGGTAGCTTGATTCAGAGGGGAAATATAGATTTTTAGGAATGTCAGCATGAAGATAAACATCACACTTGTAGGTCAAGGGGTTGAGGAAGAGGATATGTTCACCACATTTTCTGGCTTTCTGCCCTACCTATGAAGCTGAGCATAGCTGTACAACAAGTTATATGTGGTTATGATAATCATATTTAGAGACATATTGGCTATTTTTTTTATTTAAAAAGTACATCTGTATCTTCCCAGGAGGAAACGCAGATTTGTTTCCGAGCCAGCTGACATAGCAAAATGAAAATCTGGACTGTCCCTTACTCAGCTGCACAGACATCCTCTTCTCCCTGCCTGCTATTTTGAGTCAGTGTAGGATGAACTTTGTAGTTACTAAATTTGTGTTGATTGCTTTGACGAACAGCTTGGATAAGTCTGTATTGCTTTTTTACTGAATTAGTGTTAAGTGCCTAATTTTTTTTCCTTTTTCATTCTTTTAGTACATTTTCTTAGTTTTACATGATTCATAATACCATAAAAACATATTGAAAACTTTCCATGGTCCTCAGAGCTTATTTGTATTGTACATTGCTATGTAATTATCCTATCATATAGAATATATATCACATATAAATGTGTCACTTTGCTTTGAAGAGGTATCTGTTTGCAATTCAATGTCATCAAAATTAGGGAGGGTTCAAACTGAGATACTATTTTGTACCAGAAAAAAGGTCCCTTAATTAGATGTAAGGAGCTTTCTTAAAACGAAAAAGAACTGTTCGAAGTCCTTTTTTTTTTTTTTTTTATGGGATATGCCTATTTTAGTTGTTTTGATCTTGTATTTTCTTCAGTTTGAAGTGTTCTTCTAGAGGGTATTCTTTATGCATTTTCCTCTCTACATATGGCCTGCCTTGGAAATTGAAAAAACACCCAAAAAAGTAGATAAAACAAACAACCTCCACTTCTCATAATGAAATTGAGGTAGAACAGGTATATAAGTTAACCTATGATTGCTCCTGCTATGCATTTTTAACAGTTACATGGACATCAAGTTTTCCCTTTCCACAATTATAAACTGGGAAATGAACTTGTATAATTAGACACAATAATCAAGAAACAGTTTATTTATGCATAAATCTCTGTATCTTGGTCTGATATAGATGGTAAATAATGATTTAGGAAAGCTGTACAAGCAAATGAATGCACATTCTCAACTCTCCTGTCAGTGAAACAGTGGCAGTCATTGATTCCCTTTACTCCTCTTGACTTCTGAATTGGAATAGACAATTAAACAATCTTAGTTTTCTCATAAAGCTTGTCTTCCCAGTTGGAGCAGTGTGAAAGAAAGCCGTGAGAAATATTAAGAAAAATAGGGCAAAGAAAGAGATATAAAGATTGATTTCTCGTCCCTTAGTGAGTGTTAGCAATTAGGTAAACTGATTTTCAGTGAGGTCATCTGTCACAATTGGAAGCTAATTTGAAAATGGATTAGCTTAGGAAGTAGCAATTTCTGCTCCATGGGATTCAGCAGCAAGTGATTCAATTCTGTAACAGACCTCATAAACTGGCTGAGATCAATGCCCACCTAATGTGCCATTACACCCTGGGCACACTTCAGTGACAGCAAAGGCAGTCATGGCTGCAGGGAGTTTCCCTGCTGGGTTTCCCCTGCTCCACACTTGTGTTCCACAGGTGCATTAGCTGATTATTTTGCCTAAGGGAATTGACACTTTAGGAGAATTAGAACGGGTGAAACTGTTTCCCCCTCTCTCCAGAATGAGCTTTGTAGTCTGAGATCAGTAGCACCAAGTGAGAAGGATTAGTTAACACACCCTTTTCTTAGCAAAGGGCTGCGTCTGCTGTGTGAATTCAGGATTCTGCAGCAGCTCAGCAGAGACTAATACAAGATCCCCTGGCATTTTCAATGACAAAGGACCTGAGTCTGGTCAGATTTTGGGAATGTGTGTGCACACAAGGTAGAGAAAGATCATTCTTGTCCCAGGAAGACTCCCAATACCATTCTATAATGTTTTCTGAACTGTTTTGTCTCTTGAAAATCAGTAAAGCCCTATTACACCATCTGTTCTCAGTTCCCCATCTTCTTTCCCAGCCAAGTTCAGGTCCAGCTGAATTCCCCAACTGCAGATCCCTTCACTGTGATTCAAGTAGGTTACAGAGAGTGGAGCTTGTGGCATCACATGGCCAACAAGCAGATGGTGATGGCAATGACCTGAAGTTGCTCAGGCATTTACCACCAGTTACCTCTGATGAATATAGAGATATTTGTGTAGCTGCTCAAGTGAGAAACTGAATGTGCTAATTGCCATCAATCCAGGGATAGTGACCTGTAATGGTTTAGAAAGGATTCAGCTTTGCTGGGACAAGATTGAAAACCAGAGCTAAAGTCCTCATGGGGAAAAACATCTGAGAGAGTTTTGCATGCTGCCAGTGGGGGGAATTATGGAATTCAAGATCAGGCTGAATTAATAAGGCTGGAGGAACATATTTGTCTTACAATGACAATTTTTAAGATTTTGGGGGACTTTTTTCTCTAAGCTTGGTCAAAAGCTTTGGGCCAATATATTTAGAATTTCATATTGGAAATCCAGCTGGATAAATGAAGAATCTTTGTTGTGATATTTGTACAGTGTCTCCTTGAAATTAATTCTGTCTTCTTAAAATGCTTGCAGGATGAGGGGCTTTCTGTAGAAGACTAGATTTTGAAATGGAAATTGATCTTGAGAAAAGGGAGGGAATCTTTCACTTAAAAATGTGAAAAAGCCAACAATTCCGAAACTTAAAATGAAAGTCTATAAAAATCACTTAGCTGTTTTCTGACAAAGATTTTTAACAAACTTTCTAAACTATAAAGATAAATCATAATGATCACCTAGTTACTGAACTGTAGCAACAACATAAATTTGAAAGCAAAAAATGGTGAATAATTGAAGCAGATAAAATATTAAGCTTCACACCCTACTCTCAGGGCATGTGCAATTTATGGCTACATTTTACAATGGAATAACCAGACACAATGCAAACACCAAAAATTAAGACTTCTAAAATTGAGACTCTGTTCACCCAGATATTTGTGGTTGTATAAATACCACAACCCCACATACAGCAATGAATCACATTTTTAGTTCAGACCCTTAGATACAGTTGCTAACACTTGTCAAAGAATTGTTCAGAAAGATGCAATAGAAATCTCAGGACAAAATTCAAAGCATTCTTCAAATGGGGTCCTTAGGAATATGAAACATTTCTATTGTCAGACATTTAACTCTTAGGAACCCATCTGATTACTGTATTTTTTAAGTAGACAACAAATATGACTAGAGCTTGGTCCCACATGATCAAGTAATTTTTAAAAGTGAATTATAATCTTGTGGCTTAGATGCCTATCAGATTTATTTTTTTTTTTTTAATTAGGAAAAAAAATTAAAAGTCTGGAAAAATGAGTTAATATGGTCTCTGTCTAAAGCATCAGAGCCATATAAAGATGAGACTCAAGTGCACTTCCTTCCTTGCCATGCTTTCCTTGGAAAAGAAACACATCCACATGGAACAGTGCAGAGTCAAGGTGTGCTCTACTATCTCTTGCTTAGTAGCCATCTGAGGAATCAGGGTTCCAGGGAACAGCATATTTCATGCAGTCTAGGTACATACTTAGAAATTGTCTCTTCTGCTATTTTAGCTCCTGTTTCCCTATGTCAGTAGCAATTTTAACGTAGAACATTTAATATTTTCATGGAATTTCAGAGCAGATGTTTCATATAAGTGTGAAAAGATGCACTTCCTTTGTTTTAATTGTATTTTTACCTGTTTAATTAATGATAATTTTAGGTTTCAGAAACAGCTATTCCATGACACTCTCTGAAAGGAAAATTAGTTGTATTTTGACTTCACTGTGCTTGGAATCTACCAGTAAAATAACAGAAACAAAATACCAAACAGAATGATTAAAAAAAAAAAAAAAAAAAAAAAAATCAAACATTGGGGGATAAAAATCCAACTAATTTTAATGTAAAGCCTACCAAGTTTCTAAGGGTTGTATTTTGTTGTTGCAACAACAAAATTGTAGATGTTGACACTCAGGGTGCTCTCTGACACTCTCTGGTGCTTCATACCCAGCCCTGCCTTTCTGCATCTTCACAGCAGCAAATACTTTTTTTCCTGAGTCACTATTCAAAAATTTTTCTACTATGATAATTGTAAGAAAGAACCATAAGAACAAATCCCTGATTTGATTTCTAAAGTAAATACTATGTATTATTTCCAGAGCTGGCTTTGCAAAGGCTATGCAACCACCAAAATCCTGTAGCCCTCATTAAAATGTTTATCTCTTAACAATTAATAATATCACCTAGAAGTTCTCCTGCTCACCTCCTGTCACACTGATGCAACATTCAGCTTGCCTTTAGCAGCAGGGTGTTGAGTTTGGCAATTGGATGGGGATGCACTTGTTTTCAGCACAGAAAGGGGCATTATTTAAGACAAATCTAACTTGCACGTGATTGCTGTGACTGGACCATGGGGTCAGTCTCACACTGCAATTGTATGTCAACATACAGTTAATGAACAGAGTGACACTACGTGATTATTGCACAGCAAGTTAGAAGTGAGGTGAAATTTCCTGCCTTTTCTGTAGAAGAAAATCTATGATGTCAGTGGCACCAGCTCCCATTTTTTTTAACCATAAAAACTGAAAGAGGCTGGTTAGATATAGGAAAATTAGGTTTTGATGACGTGTTGGCTAAACATGCCAAGTAAAATTCACTCCTACTATATCTCCATTGATCACGTGGGAATAACACCAAAGACCAAACTTTTTCTAATTTTAAACTGAAAATTCTCTTTTACTTCTTAACTCTATCCTACAAAAGTCCTAATTGAAGTTCAGTTTTCAGTGTGCCTGATTCATCTAGAGTGAAAGAACTTTGCATCAATGACTTCTGGCTTTTTAACACAAAGTGTATTATCAGATGAAAAATTCTGTTTTGTTCATGAAAGTCACAAATTCTCAAGTACTTTGCTGAAATCTTGTGGAATGGATCCATCAGCAACACTGGAGTGGGAACATCCATCTCCACATAAAGACCTGAGACTTTATTACTCTTCACAGATGGGTATTGTGTCCATGGCATTTCTCAATCCTCCTTCTAGGCAGGGAGGATTTGGGATACTCAATCTGTAACTAACCATGACTCACTAAATATTTAACTTATCAAGAGTGTTGTCAGATGTCCTGGAGACAGATCCAGAACCCAGGATATAAAATGAAATACATATGCTGCCTGATACATTTTGCAGAGAAGAAATGAAGGTGCCCAGTTTGTGTAAGCTGACCTAGTTTCATTGAGGTATATGGAGGTGGGATGATATATAGCATCAGCAGGTAGTCTGTGTGGTGTTTAGATTGAACATATGGCCTGTGTACTTATCAGAGGTAAAAAAAGTAAAAATCTGTGTGAGATCTGGCCATACTATAGTATACTAGCCATGTACTATGTGTGGTTAATGTTGAAGTTTCAAAAAGAATGAAGGAGTTCAAGCTCCCAGTGTGAATGTCTCCTTACCCCAAAGGTTCTTAAAGAATGTGTGTGACTCACTCTGTAAATCAGGCTGGAACTTTTGTCATTTTACTGTGAGTATCACCATATTTCACGGAGACTGGTCATCAAATTAGGCTTCTACTGACTTGAAATATTATGGGAGGAATGAAAACATATCACATGTCATTGCTGTATGTGCTCTGCCATGCCTTCCCACCAACTAACCACCCTGAAGGTAAGTCTATTTCCTAAGATATTCTAAAGTCAAATTCTTAATGTTATTGTTCTGGTGGTTTTTTTTATTTATTGTGCCTAGTAACTTCAAAGAGAGAATTGTATCATGGCTGTTTGCATGAAAAATATTTCAGCTTCATATACACATGGAAATATTTAAAATGAATTACTGGTTCAGATAGCTGGAGAAACACCAAGTTCTTGTTATGTATGCTTCTTGGTTTCTCTGTACAAACACAAATCTTAAGCAAAAGAATAAGCATTTGTATATGAGTTTTCCTCTGAGCTTCTTTAGAGACCATTTCAAATCCACTATGTGTATTAAATTATGAACCATAACTTACTTCCCCATATCGAATCCAACATCCACAAGTAACTGTTCAGTTATTTAACGCAACTCAGATGAAAAAACAGCATGTCTTATTCATGTCAAGAAGTATCACTGGAGAAAATAGTCCCCCACACTCAAAGCCAGCAGAATACTCAGCTTATATAGATAAGTATAACTAAGAGTTTTGTATCCTGTTGGATGGATCACAGATCTTATAGGATCAAGAGGAATGCATATTGGCTAGTAGACATTTTTAAGGAGTTACGAGTGTCCTTTCTGTCTTAACAGGAGAAGAGTACATTAGGTTTCAGAAGGCAAAATGCAGAGTTCCCCCAAGCTCTTTCTTTTAATATCCCCTTGTATGTTTCCATTACTTGAATGAAATACAAATTTTTATTTTTATGAAAATATTCATGCACTCCTTATAAACTCCTTTATATCTGGGGAATACACAGGTATAGTTTTTGCTCAATTGTTTTTGCTTTTGTAACTTCACAATATTTGTTTGTGGATTTGGCTTGTAGTCACTGAAATATTCTTGGATAGCCACACTCATTTCTTTGTAAATAATGACTCACAGTGATTAATTCTCTGAGTGACAGAGGCTATTGAGAGTAGACTAAGTGGAATCAGAAACCAAGAGGTTAAATAATCACCCATTTGATTCATAAGGGACTTCCAAGAACACACACTCTTACCAACAGACTTAGTGATAAGTCAGTCAAAAGATTTACACATCAAGATTAGATATTAACTGTGTGTCCAATCTATAGCTACTATCTAAATCAGCATCCCATCATGTGTAGAATGGATAAACACACCACTCCCAGTACTCAGTCCAACCACACACAATACAGTCAGGCGAACTTCAGATTGTTTATACAGTGATTTTCACATGAATAAACTCTGGAATCTGCCCTGAGTTTAACACTTCTGACTTAAAAGTAATGTAGCAAAAATTCTTTATCTTTCTTCACAGATCATATTTTTTCATTCAAACTAATGAGTTAGAGCTCTGGCGTGTGCCCTCAGGCCTGCCATAGCTGTGTTTAACACAAGTCTCTAAGACTGGAAGACAAAAGTGGGGATTTGTTTAGTACTTAAGGAAGAAGTTTGGTACCAGCAAAGACAGAATTCCTATCCCACAGTCTTTGTTTGGAGCAATGTTCTAACTGGGATTAACACGTGGCATTAACCCTTGATGTGTTCAGCTCCTCTGCTGACAAACTGTAAGATAGGCAAAATTTTCCAAGTCAGGCAGGTCCATAATGGAGCATTACAAATAGCCTTCAGGCCTGGTCTCCTGAATGTTTGTGCTTCCATGTGCTTGGGAACCTGCTGTGTTTTCTGCACGTGCACAGCCATAGGTTGTCCAGAATTTACAGCACATACGTGCCTTGCCTGCCCTGCATGCTTTATCATGATGTATGTAATTACACAGGTCTTTTAAAAGGTAAATTTGATATTTTTAATAAGCCTTTTGAATTCACTACTTCAGGTGATTTTTCTAGTTATTGGCTGTTTGTTCATTATTTTGGATACCTCCTTTAAAAATTATGACTGTTATGCACTTGCAATGCAACATTTCCTTTAGTAGTGTTTTTTTTTTTTTTTTTTACTTGTTCTATTAACCACAATGTAAAATATTACTTTGTTTCCCCACATGCAGGTGTTATGAAGGTTATTTGTATCCTAAAGCTGTTTAGAGTATATACCTGACTGAAATTTCATATTCTCCCCACCTTCCAAATGAAAAAAAAAAAAAAAAATATTAATCATGGTTTAAATTTGACTATTTAATGCATCTCCCAGGAACTTGAAACACCTGCTGTGCTAACCTATGCCTTATAAGAATAGAGAGGTTATATATTAGATTTAGGCCTGTGGATTAAAATACAGCTTTTTTTATAGGAGTTCCACCTGGGAATGGCTGTTCTACAATTCTATAAAAAGCATGAGAAAATTTGTTTCCAGCCCAAATGACTTTACAAAATAGAAGACATTAACATGAAAATGTAAATGAAGCAAAGTTGACAAAAATCAAAGTACCATGGGAAAATCACAAATTTCACTCTGCCAATAACATTTTGAGACCTGCTGTTTTTCCTCTAGGTGTCCACATGGCTCTGATTTTCCCCTGATTAGAAAAAAACATAAACATTGGCAAAGTCAGTGAAGAATGAGTGCTGACCCCACTCTGTGAACTAGCACTTGATGCTGTCTGCCTTGGTAGAGTCTCACTTTGACTATAAAGATATATTCATTTGGTTTTAATTTGAGGAACTTTTAAATTTCAATAAAATCAAAATTAAACTGCCTTTGTTCAGATCAGCAAATTCTAAAAGTTGAGATTTATTTAGATTTGTTGACAGTTAACCTTGGTTCTGTCACTGCTTCAGTTTTGATTTTTTTCTTTAATATTTAAACAAAAATATATAATTTTGCCCAGAATACACAAAAAAAGTAAAGAAAAATGGAGAAAAATCTATAAAACAGTAAATCAACACTTTTCAATTTTCTCTGTAGCCTGTATACAATGGGAGAATCAAATTTAAGGTCATATTGAGGTCTGTAGGCAGCTACTTGCAAGAGAAGAGGTGACAAATTTAGTCTTAGAAAACTTTGGCCTCCTGGTATTGTGGCTGCAGTTGCTATTTGGTTAAGTTGTGGTGTTGGCAGCGAGAACAGATTTATGCACATAAAGCTGCCATTCTATTGGGACTTTATAACACAAAGTGCACTTCTCAAATTGTACCTTGGCCTGAAAAGAGCTGAAAGAAAGAAGCAATTGAGCACAGGGAGAATGGTACCAGATGCTGGCCTTTTGACATCTACCAGTGGGCCATGGCTGAGCACTTCCTCAGCAAGCCCTGCTCTCAGCCACTTTAGCTACCTAAAGAAACCCTCATAATAAAAAACACTATCAAAGCTAAGGAGTTTCATGAGCTCCATGTGACAACAAAAAGAGAAGGGAAAAAAAAAAAAAAAAGGTCTTAACTAACCAAGAAGGTGATAAAACAAAGCATGCTGCTGTATTCGGTTTCCAAGCTAGCAGTAGGTTTTTAAAGGACTTTTTTTACCTTCCTAACAGCAGTAAAAATTAGTAATTAGACTTACTGGCAGGGCAGTGGGAAGATTGTAGAGGGACTGTGCTAACTAGAATTTCACCTGAATTAAGCACTTGGGATGTTCTTCAGGAGTTCTGCCTTTACATCACTGAATCTGCTGCTCCTTTTCTGCATCCAGAAACAAAATATGTTGTTCATGTTTGAGTTCTTTCTCTGTAAAATGGTGATGATAATTTTAAATTTCTTCTGGCCTTTCCTCTATACTTTTTGCTGAGATGCAATTTCTTTGGGGCTGAGTGGTTCTTTTTGCTTCTCAAATTCCAAAAGGGAAAGGTGACAAACTTGCTCATAAACACGGAGATACACATTAGGAATTGACTCCTGTAGTTTCAATTAACTTCTTTACACTTTTGCAGCACCTTTTAGCCAAAAGTCTCCAAGTAGTTTACAAACCACGACAATGTTATGTTCAACCTCACAATAATCTCATGAGTTCATTAAAAATTATTGCAGTTCTGTAGATAGAAAAAACAGGGGCTCATAGTCTGTGACAGAAAAATCATTAGGCCACAGGTTTTTCAAAGTGCTATGTCATAGTCTGAATTCTAGAAAGTCTACCATCCCTTCTCCCTGGTCCCCTGCCAACGTATTTGTGAAGTAATTTTATGAAGAGAGAGTAAAGGTGTGTCAAACCATAAGTGTTGCTCCCTCTCTAACGAAAACCACAAACATATATTGCTACATTATTACACAACCAAGATGCAAATACTTAGTCATGAAATATATGGAAATCAGTTTCAATGGTAGAAGTTGAGCACACCCTTCCATGGTATTGGCAGAGAGAGAGTGTGGTAGTCTTGTTTTATGTAGTAAAGGCTTCCTTATGAAGGTATGTCAACTTTATCCTTAGAATTAGAGGCATAGAATGAAGTGAAAATGGGTGACTGAAGGGCAGAAGAAAGTGAAGGTTAAGGCATCCAGTTTATAACTGCTGGAGAAGTCTTCAACACTATTCTGTAAACACCTACCTCAAAATAGATACAGTACTTACTTTCTTTTCCCTCCAAAAGAAAATTATTTTCAGAGATGAGATTATATCTTTATATTTCTTTGTTATGCTGTACATTCTTCATTACATACTCTTCATTACATTATATATATCTATACCATTGTTATATATTTTGTACTATATTACATAGTGTTTCTTCATGCAAAGAAATGGTGAAACCTTGAGACCTGTGTTAAGTTCCCACTTCTGCCATAGGCATCTTATGCCACTTAATTAAATCCTATCGCATTTTGTTATCTGCTCTGTATGTTACATAATTCCTTTGAAAATGCTATAACCAGTTCAAGCTGAAAAATATTTCCTATTGCTAAAAAGACTATTCCAGTACAACTGTAAATATGTTTATGTGTATTTATCCATATATTCATCTGTATTTATCCATATCCAAGCAATCAGCACAAAAACCCAGACACATATGTCTGCACAAGTTTATATATTATAGATAGAGATCATTTACTCCAATGGGGAAATTCGGCCAGCTCTCAGACACAGATGAGTAGATTTTTTCTGCTAGCAATGTTTCTCGAGGAAGAGAAAGTGAAGAATAACTTCTACAGTTAGGACCTCTTGGAGAATTTAAAGCAGCATAATATGATTACGTAAGCTGGAAGTAAGCCAGGACACTGGGGTTAACACCCCTGCTCAAGTGAAAGGAGCCGGGGGACCATTCACAACTATAAAAATGGTCAAGAGCTGTGGTTTTAGGTTACATCCTAAATATAGGTAACTCAAGGACATTGCTAAATGTATCACATTGAGTACACTTCTGTAGAATGGCATAGCATATTTTTAAAGCATTTTTTCAATATTTATGAATACTTGAAGCAAGTTTTTTTCAGTCGTTGCTGTCTGTGATACATAAAACTGAAGAAGTTAAAGACAGAAGAAGAAGTTATATTAAGTCCCAGTGAGCAAGCAGTTGTGATCTGGTGAAACCACAGGGACATTTTCCTTCTATTGAGAAAAGTATCAGATAAGGTTGCAATTTTATTGGGCCCTGTTAGATGCCTAGCAAATAGAATGTGAGTCTTTTTGTACAGACTTGCCTTTATAGAAAGATATATACATGATGAATATGTTTTCAGTTTTATTTTCTGTCTTCTGCCTGAGTGGTTTTCTAAACACACACAAAACTCGCTTGGGAAGAAAGTGTTCTACTAAAAGCGGCTGTACATTAAAACTTCAAAGAATTTAAAATTTTTACCAAAAGTTTAGGAAGGAGATTTGCTGTTCTCTTAAAGATTTTCATTAACTTTCTTGCCTTTGCTCAGGTGAACTAAGGGATTCAGAAAATGCATGCCCTAAATGAAGTATATTCATGGACTTCTTAGACAACTTTATATCACATCTAAGTGGACTAAATTAACTTAAAGCAGTATTGGTATGTCTTCTGATATAATTGCCAATCGTTGCAGCATTGCTTCAGGAAAGACAGGACTCCTCATTTCCACACCACAGTGGAGTGCCTTCAGTCTCGTTTGTGACGTGTTCTGGGTAAAGGCATTTTTAATCTATCCTGATAGATTATGACCAGTAATGCAGGAACACATAACAGGGTTATGATTCTTAGGTGTCCATATCTGGAAATCAGAACACTCAGCTGGGACATGGAGTCCTGTTTCTATGGTAAAGTCTGCTCCTCATTGCCTACTTTATTTTTTCAGCATAGTGATGTAAAATGAGAAAATAATTTATGTAAACTGTCAAATCCAATGGCTAGCTTTTACTGAATAGTACAGGATTTCTTTAACTGACTTGAGTGATTTTGATCTGAAGAAGATGCACAGAACTTTTGTGCTTTGTTCCAGAGCCACTGGCTCACATCAGGGTTGGGTTGCCTATAAAGTGATGGAGACAATATCTCACAGTTAAACAGGGACAGCTGTTTCCTCAGGGGAAGTCAGGTCACAAGTTGCATAAACTGTTGTGGAGATGTGCAGAGCCAGTTGTACTGATGGAGAACAAGGGATGCTACGCACTTTCAGAGAGGAGATGACTGTGCATAAAATCTTTGGAAAATGTCAGTGAGTGATGGCTGTCTTCCACAGATTTGAACCTTGTTGAATTTTGTTGCCTTTCCCTTCTTTTCCAGCTAGATATGTTCAGCATGGCAGCACATGAAAACTTCTTTAGTAGTCCATATACAGCTGTGCTCAGCACACACACAGGTGCTTCTGCCTGTACCTTCTGTCTTGCCAACACTGGCAATGTATTTTTTTAAGGGCATTTTTGGCAATCCGACTCAGATGTTCTGCAGCTGAATGGTGAGTGGAGCCCACCCAGCAAGAACAAGTGATATCATCCTTGTTCCTCACTGACTTCCTGGTCACTCTCAGCCTTTGAGGAAGTCAGAGAGGTCAGTTGACTCACTGAGGAAATGTTTCTGTATTGGCATGCTTATTTTGCTGTTTTGTAGCTTAGCCTGGAAGGCTTGGGCACAGCCTCTGGCATGCAGTGAAGTCTCGCCTTTCCCTCAGCAGTGCTGCCGGATTGCTGAAGCTCACGGAGGTCAAGAGACTATCCACAAGGTCATCCAATGACTCAATCCCTCAATTCAAACTCAGTCCCAGCATCTGCTTAAGTCTTGATTTTTTGTTCTGACCAGGAGACTCACCACAAATTAATTGGTGGGGAATTCAATGCTAGTTGGATTAAGTAGGTCCTTTTATGTTTGTGACAATAGTATGTCAGTGCTTTCATGATGAATAGAGGAAATCTGGTATGCAGCATCAATCCTTACAGAAATATTCAGTCTTATTAGGATGATCATGCTTCAGAAACTCAAACAACACATACACAAGCAAAGGAGAGACAGTCTTGGGGCTAGTCATTGATTTAGTCAAAGGCAAGTTTTCTTTGCTAATAGCTCTTGTGCTTCTGAGGCATTTTCTGCTGTGACCAAGGTCAGCATAACATGGCAGAAATCACTCTGGTAAGAAAGAACACTGTCTGTGCTGGTTTGTATCTTTCCCTTTCTCTTTTCTTGTGGTGTTTTGACCCCGGATGGATGCCAAGTGCCCATCAAAGGCTCTGTATCACTCCCCTCCTCAGCTGGACAGGAGGGAAAAAATATAACAAAAGGTTCATGAGTTGATAAGGGCAGGGAGAAATCACTCTTCAATTACTGTCACAGACAGAACAGACCTGACTTAGGGAAAATTAGCTGAAATTATTACCAATTAAAATTGAAGTAGGATAATGAAAAGTAAAATGAATCTTGAAAAACATCTTGCTCCACTATTCACTTCTTCCTAGGCTTAAGTTTATTCTATGTTCTCAGCCTTGGGCAGGGATGGGCGCATCTTGAAGCCAGCTGGTATTGGCTCTGTTGGACATGAAGGCAGAGAAGCCACCCCTCGACCTCCCTCCCATTACCAGACCCTTGGCTTGGCAACCAAATATATTTCTAAACCTTTTATTCTTTCATTAGTAAAAATAAAGGTTACACTAGAGCTATATCTAAAATCCTTCTCAAAGTCCTGAAAATGTGAATATTCAAAGTTTGAGAACACAATTCTTCTCAAAAGAGAGTCTTTAGGGCACAGAAAAAAGTACTCACGTTGATTAATGGATTTGTTATATTGTTTTATGGCAATACATAGCTCTGTTAAATGTGGGGTTTAGCTGTTATTTCATCAACAAGCTGACATCATCCAGAACAAATCGCTAAAGAGAAGAAGCTAAAACTGAATTTTTTTTTTTATTAACTGAGTTTCTTGAAGTCTGCCTTAAACCATTTTTTTGAGGAAACCAGGGCTTTCAATCTTACTAATGTTTATTTGTTTTTATTTAGTGAATGCTTTCAAATTGCTAGTGTCAGTTAGATATAGACAGGAAAGACTTTTTGGGGATAGGAGTTTCTAAGAGGATGAAGTAACTTGAGGTCATGGGGTGTTTTTTCATCACCAGCACTCTCAAAAGAGAATTGAACAGGTTCATCACACGGTATTGAGGACATAGCATCTTAAATCGAGAATATTTGTTTATTTTTGTAGGAGAGACAGGTAATCTTACACTTTGCCCATTGCCTTTGGATACCACCTTTTCTTTCCATCTTTGCTGGGGCCAAAAAATTGAGCTCTGTTCTAGATTAATCTCAGGGTGTAAATTGCATGCACACGAACCATGAGAATCTTACTCCTTTCCATCCTTTCTGGCAATACTCCTCCCTGCCTTCCTTCATAAGTTTTGAACAGTGTGGGCATTTAAAACTCTCGCAAACCAACCTGCAATACAGCACAGACAGTTCTGGGGAGAAAGCAGAGGGAAGTCACCCATGGCTGGTGTCTGTCATGTTGCCTGATGTTATTTGGAGAGAGACTAAGTACCTGAAATGGTAGGTGTCAAGAGGTTAGAAAGACTATAGCAGTGTTTCCAGGCCTTTGCAACCTGCTTTAATAAACAGATAATTTTGATCATACCTTTCAAACACATTTTATGGTTTATTTTTTGCTGCAACCACACCCTAAAACCCTTTATTATCTCTGTGCTTTTTAAGGAGATTTAATTTGGAGGTATGTGACTAAGTTTCAAAAAGTTAGAAATGTAAACTTTTTGTATTCTCAGATGATCCCAGTGCATAAATACTTTTCCCTCTTTAAATAAGTATTTTTAAGCAGTTTCTCATTCAACTTTTTACTAGCTGTTTTAAAATGCTTGGGAATGAAATAGTCTGCTTCTAACTAAGTGGCAGCACTTGTCCTGGAAATGAAATTCACATCGCTAAAGTGTTTATGGAATACCTGGAATGAGAGCATATAAATCATGGGCTCTCTATGTACAGTCCAAAACCTGTAATTTTAAATATTGCAGGTATTACAGTGAGTTGTGCTGAAAAATAAAACACCATTTCATGAAAGCAGGTGGGATGGTACTGACAAAATTCTTACCACTTATACCAAAAAATACCTAATTCTATGTGTACCTAAATAAAAAATACACTTGATCAAACTTCTCTTGTAAGCCTCTTTTAAAAACTTCAAAGATACTGCTTATCACAGCATTGAGACATTGGTGGTCTGAAGATCACACAATTAGCTCTTCATTTAAAAGGGGAAATAGAACACCTTAATTATAGTAACAGAAATAACTAAATTTCCATGAAGAATGACTCAGAGTTGAACAAATTTTTCTGCTCTTATGTTGGCAAAACACTCAATTAGTTCTGATCTTTTGATCAATTTGATTTTTGTAGCAAAAAATGTAAGTAGTCAGATGAGATTATAATGATGTCTATTCTACTGAATTTATAAATGAATTATACATTACCAGAAATGGTGTAGAAATGCTGACTTTGTGAATGCAGTTCTTAGCAGCCATAACCAGATGGTAAGAAATAGCAGTTTCAATGGATAGAAAATAAAAATTATTTGCCACAAACTTCATATTTGAGACTAAAAGAATGAACTCCACTGTAGACATAATTATATCTTTTTATGGTGTTGCTTCAAATAACACAGTTTATTTTTTTGAACTAGAAGGTTCTAACAACTGTATTTTGATTCTCCTTATCTTCCATATTTTTATAAAAATGGACTGCAGTTTCAAGCCAAGAATACCTGAAGTCTGTTTCCACATGCCGTTCCCAATTGCTGCTAGATAACTGCTCAACAGGAGAGTATTTGGCTTCTCACTGTACAGTACATAAATCTTATGCAATGGCTGTTTCAATTTTTCTCTTTCCTTTGAACTCTTGAATGGAGGGAAAGAATTTCTTAAAGAGTTCAGTAGGAATGTCCCATTACGAAACATCAATCATCAAATGTCTATTGTACATGGAAAGTGAGGTGACTGTAATAAAATTGACATAGCTAAGCAAGCAGCATCTGACCTTAAGGAGCCAGAGCTTATGATCAGAAGACCCAGTCTTCCAAACCTTTAGGAGTTAAGAGTTATCATCTCCTGCAAAAAATACCTCAGTAAATGAAGTGCTACATATGAATGTATGTGATAAAAGAGGTGGAATAAATTCTTCCCTGACCCTTAGTAGGGGAGTGTTGACAGAACAGAGGTAGAGAGTGATTTTTGAAAGGAAGGAAAAAAGGAATGTATCTTTGGGTCTAGATGGGAGCAGCTGCTCACCCTATCTTACATCAGTGTTAAAGTAGTTGCTGTTCCTGCCATGTCAGCCAAGTCACAACACAGCATGCAATGCTGCCTGCAGTTGATCCAAAGAAAAGACACAATGGGTACCGTGAAAATGTTGTATCCACAATATGAACATAAATCTTTTGCTTTGTCAACCTGTTTGCTTTCGTCTATGCTCTGTTTTCCATGTAGTGTGCTGTCACTACCATATTAGTCTTTTTGAGCTTGCCAGTTCTCCAAGTATTTCAAGGGCTGGTTAGAGGAGATGGAGCCACTGAGAGTTCTGACTCAGCATCAGGCTGCTGAATTAATGTCTTTTTTGTACCTGATTTTTTTTGTTGTTTATTTTCTCCCTCCTTTGCCATTTTATTTAAGAGGAGTCAACTACATACACAACTACATACACAGCTTATTAGTGCAAACCAAAACATTCAATGTTTTAAACCTTAGAAGGCCCTCAGCTGTCCCTGGAAAGGATTGCTCTTCCCATTCAGATGCTGCATACTTTTATAAAAATGAGTGACCATAGAGCAGAATGCAGTTGACTCCATGCATATACTTTGCCAAGAACAGAAATGTTACAGAGTTATACCAGTCGCCTCCTAAAGCTTTTGTGTATATTTATATTATTGGTCAAATGAAAATGACAAGAATTTAGAATGTAATATTCCCAGAAATCCTTGAGACAGTTCTCTCCCCACATCATGGAGACCTTACTTAACTAATCTCTGGGTCAAATATGTAAGCTTTTGATTAGATAATTCATTAAGCCAATATGCAATAGAGTTGAACTTCACAGGGATTTTTACTGTAAAGTAAAATTTTCAAACAATTAAAAAATGTTCAATTTCTAGAACAACCTTTAAAAAAAAAATCTCACAAAAGTTAGATTTTCATGTTTGGGTAATATTTATTACTTTCCTTTTGTTATTCTGTTAGAAATAGTCTGGTGATTTAGGATGACTTGACTACTATCTTCTGAGGTGGTAAGCCATATTTCCTTATTACTCCCTGGTCTATGAAAGAGGTTGGGAATACCAGAGTGAGAAGAAAGTAGCAAAAGTTAAATCTTTCTATTCTTCTACCTTGTTTTGAGAATATTAAGTGCAAAGAAAGAAAAAAGGTAGGTTTCCCTCTCTGTGTTTTTGCCTCATCCCTCTGTCTCCATGTTTATATGACCTCCACTCCTGAGGTACTACAGGAGGATTGGACAGTTCACATAATAAATACAGAGAGCATTTTCTGGCAGAGAGTTACTATGGTCTCTGTTTTGCAAACAGGAAACTGGAACTAAACTGCAGAGCAGATCATCCAAGTAAGCCATAAACAGAGCAATATATTTAATTCGTCCATGGTTCATCAGTAAAGTCCTACTTGGAAGAGCACTTCGGGAAGTTCTTATCTGGTTCTCTCTCTCCCTTTTCCCCAAACACATTTTTTTTTCCCATGAAGCACAGTATTACAAAAAGTACCTTTCACTTGGACTGGCTTGATAGTGTTTCTGTTCAGAGGCAGATTATTAAGTTTCAGAATTAAGTATATTTATATCTCACAAACAATTTTATGAACATAACAAAAAGAGGAGCTAACCATATGCCATCTTCCAGTTTGTGTTTTTAGAGAATACATTTCCAAGAGCTCTTTGAACTTGAGAGCTAACATGAATTTTCTACTCTGCAGATGTTCCAGCAAACTATAACCCAGCACTGCCTCTCTGGAGTGTGGTGTACTGTGGCTTTAATTCAGCCTAGTACAGCATGTCAAATGTCAGCTTGTTATGACAGCAATAAACTTGTGATTCCCTTGAAGCAGATGTTTTAATTTGTTAGGTGTTTTTTGGGGAAAAAATCTGCTTGCATTTAAATAGATGTTCAGACTGAGAATGGAATTTTCTTGAAACCATCTTTTCCACCTGTATGAAAACTTTATCAGGGAATCTTATGACACATGTGTGAAGTGGTGCAAGAAATTTCATCACGAAGATGGCCAAAGTAGAGAAATCTCCTTCACACCTGAAAGATAACCTTTCCAATGTCACTTCAGTATAGGAATCAGATCTGGACCGTGGAGGACCCTGTCTAATCCATCTCATATTGCAAAAGAACATTGAAATCCAGAGTCTGCTGAGGCATCTTCTTCCTGAGGTGGTCCTTGCTGCTGTGAATTACCACCACACTCTTCTGATCTTTCCCTTTTTAGTGTGCTGTTGGTTTTACCCCTTTTTGTAGTGATCAGTAAGGACTACAGTTTTAAAGCAAGTGCCAAAAGAAGAACCTTTGACGATTTTTTTTTCAAGGACAGGGAGGGATTATGCACCTGTCTGAGCTTCAAATAAAGAATGATACAGCTGTGGGAACACTATTTCAAATAATTAATTGATCTCACTTTGCAGTGAAATATTGGACCTTAATCTGTCCTCAGTAAATAGTAGGATTTTTCCCCCATCATAAATTTGACATTGAAATTCATATCTTGCTGAATCCACATGGAAAGCAAAATTTTATGGGACAGTTTGCCACATTAAACAGTACACAGACAGATGCACTCAAAAGATCAGTCTAGAATGCCTCTTTTTCTGGGATTCCATGCCTCACATGTGGCCGTTATTGTGTCATATGTGTTGGCAGTTTACATTTTTTTGCTCTAGTTCTTTATACAAGCTGGTGAAGCCCCCAGAACATATGCTGTTTAAATTTCAGACTTTTTTCCTTTCCAAAATCTGATAACTCCAAAAACAGTAAGAAAATTTGAGCCTAAAACCAGACATGGATTTTCTAGAGTTTCCTTGAAAGAAACATAAAACAAAATGAAACCCTGCTTTGTTTAATGAGTCTCCTCTCTCTGATAAAATTTTTAGGAGTTCGCTGCAGTCCACCTAGAATTAAAACAATTCAGCAGAAGCAACTGTGCAGAGTTAAAGCCCCACAAACTAACATAATTTAGCCCAGTGTAGACTGATCCCAGAATCACACGCTCAGCAGCACTGTAGAGGCAATGTGGATCCACCAGCAGTGTGAGTACAAGAATTTCTTCACATTATTTTGATTCATTTGTTGATATGTCTGCCTATTAGATACTCTAATAATTAAATAATGGGCCAAGTTACATGGCTGAATATATTTTTGTGTGTGTTTAAAAAATTCTTGCATCTTCTTTTCATCTCAAAACTTCTAACCATTCATACTTGAAAGGAATGGCTGAATTCTGCAGCAACTGCCACAGAGCAAGAATAACAGAAGGCTTTGAAATGAAATTTACCTTTTTCTTGTTTTGAAATGTGTTTGAAAGAAGAACTTGGGTAATCTGCAGCACTAATATTGACTTAAGGGCAATTTACTTTGGAAACTTAATTTTCACTGCACAATGTGGCTAATAATATGTTTCCAAAGACAGCAGACTTGACAAAAGACAGACTTTAAAGAGAAGGAACTCTCTCACTTTTGCTTTCTGCTCTACCCAGGGATGCCCACACATCTGTGGGAGTTTGAGGATTTTAAAACTTTACTAAATGGATGGTCTCACAAATCCATGCATCATTGCTGCTTTGCTGTTACACTGTTCATAATTAAAAATCATGACATGTGGCCTTTAGTCCATGGCCACAGCATAATTACATTCACCTTACCTTATTTATGAATGCAAATCATGTCAATTTAACTCAGCATTGTGTTTACTCTGCATATTTTTAAAAGACATTTCTTGCCACAGCATGTCTTTCTCCCAGCCTCCTGCACTTTGCGGTAATTGCAGAGCATGCTGTTGTGCTGGAATTGCAGGTATAGATAGTTTGAGTGGTGATGCAGTTTGAGTGGTCTGGAGATGCCCTGGATGTGTTAGCAGCTAAAAGTGATGAGATAACTTGAATGGCACAGTTTTTTCTTTGAATGGCCAACAGCACTCCAAAACTAGTTTTAATGAAACTGATACACCTTGGCAATAAAACTAACACATCTTAATTGAAGTTATTTATGCTAGTTGAGGATATAACTCCCAGCTTGTTATACAGGCAAGGAGACTGCAGGTTTTGGAAGTCTCTGCCCCCAGAACTTGTCTATGGAAAGCCATTCTTCATTGTGCCTTTGAACCCACACCATGCCTTGAGGTAAACTCCTCCCAAGTGCCAGTGGATAAAATAACCCTTGTATGGACGTACACAGGGAAAAGCAAGGGGAATTTCAACTGGTCATTATCAATCACAGAGCACAAACAGTTTGGAGAAGTAATCAGTCTCTGTCCTTCACACAAAAAGGTTTACAACACCAGAGGAGTTTATTATTATTGCTGGCCTAAGATCATCAAAGTCATTTTGTTTCGTCTTGAACAGTAGTCAGAGGGGTTAAAGGGAGGTTAAACTGCCTAAACAAAATGGAAGCAATTACACAGTGGGATCATGGATGACTGTTTGTTTTAACCCTCACTGACAAAAAAGGTACTGTAAGAAAAAAGTTTCAACTCTTCACAGTCATTAAAAGCATCTGTCTATTTAAGTTCATGCCAAGCTTCTTCACCTAAATCTTTAGGGGAATGTCACTGCTTTAAACACTATCAGCTTCCTCATAGTTCCCCACACAGCCCCCATTCAGTGTCTGATCTTTGCAGCATTGTCATCACTTTCCAAGCCGCCGTGCAGGGCAGGACTTACACGGTGCTAGCAGTGTGCCTGTAAAAGCCATGACTTAGCTTTTCTACTTAGAGACTTGGCAGGAAAAGACAAAGTTCTGTGCAAGGATAGTATGATGGGGAATGCAGATTTGGCCCATTCCTAAGTTTAAATTTCAAAAAGGGGAATTGACTCTTCTACTCCATTCAAGGTTATATCACAGCTGAGTTGTCAAACTTGGCCTTCCACTGACCTGCATCATGTGATGAGGGATGAGATCTGCCCCTCACAAGTTTTGGGGTTTTTTTGTTCCTCAAGTATGGAAGGTAGCAGCATAAATAACTTGCACTTGCAGCATGAACACTGCTGTATTGTGGTGCTAAATGGAGTCTTTATTGAAGTCTTTATTGCCTGTAGCTCCACCACTGTTAAGCAGAAAAACACATTAAAGAGTCTTGGAAACATGATGTGTTTAAAGAAAGCATAGGAAAAAGTTGTAATTTCATAAGCAGGCATTGACACAGTGTTTATTGAAACTTGTCTTTCTGAAAGGTAACTAGGGCTTCTACAGATAACCAAAATGAAGAATTGCATGCCTAATTTTATCATTAGGTAAGACATTTGCAAAATGTACCCTGAAGGAGTGTTACTGAAATTGCTTCTTTATTGATGTAAATCTTTGCAAAGTTAATGGTGAAATATTTCTGTGATCCTGTGTCACACCTCCAAACATGAGGTGACTCCTTCAAAGAGTCTCTGTATCCTGTGAAGTGTTTATCTTGTTTGAGCTTGTAGCAAGGCTTGAGGAAAAAATCATCAGGGAATAGGACAGGACAAAAACGCTGGATTTACAATTTATAAAAGAGCCTGCAATTATATGGAATATCTTCTGTTGAACACCCCACCCCCCCCAAAAAAAAATAAGACAACAAATCAAACAAAAAACCAAAACAAAACAAACAAACAAAAACAAAAGCAAAAAACAAAAACCCAAACAAACAAAAAACCAAACAAAACCTCAAACCAACCTTTTTTTTTAATAAAGAGAAAGCAATAAAAATAGCTTGTCAGTGGAACCAAAATGTTCAATCACAAAAAAGATATAATAGATTCAAGTCATAGAAGGAGATTGCACAGGGATGAATCAGGCTCTTACTTCTCAAAACATTACTGTAAATGGTAAAGACTAAACAATATTCTTAGACAAATATCTGTGCATCTCTGATAATTAACCACAGCCTGCACATGAAGGAATGTATTTCAGTCTGTCTTGCTTTAGATTTAAAGGAATGGAAAGCTGTCAGGGTCAATGGGACTATTCTTTGTTTAAAACTCTAAAGCTGCAATGTAGTATTAGAACAGAGCTTATCATTTGTGAGCATCTACTATGAAAAAGTTGAAACTCTAGATAAAAATACAGGTAAAGTCTTCTAGAAGGACACTGATTTGGCTGAGGTGGATGGAGGAAAAGACAGGCACTTGTGCCAGGTAATATATGTTAAAATAAGAGTCTGATTTTTTTCTGACTTGTCTGAGACAAGACAGTATGAAAGCCTAGTGGAAATGTGCTTTTTGTTGCAATTCAGAAGCATTTGAATCTGAATAGTTAATACAAAAATGTCAGTTGACTCTGTAACAGCAGTGACTATACCTCTTGCTTAATTAAATACATTTCCTTTCCTTCCCCCAAATTAATAGACTACTGGACCATATCATGATTTATGTATCCTGTAATACTGGCTCCCTAGATGCAAGAAGGACATAAATGTGATAGTGGAAGCACTGCTTTACAGACAAGCAGACAACTAGATATGAGAACACAAATAGGAAATGCTTCCATCGTATAGCGAACCTGATGTCAACATATTTATTTTTGTGTCTTGTCAGTGTAGTGTAGGTGAGAGTCTTATTCTTTTTTCCCTTCAAAAACAAGATATCCAAAAGATGTGTGAAGCTGCACCTCACTTAGGAAACCTACACAAGCTCATATTCAGCAGCTTGTTTACTCACAGGATCTTTATGTCACATTTCTATAAATGCTTTTTCCTTGTACCTGTAAAATACAAATTTTATTAGCCAGAACAGAACTAAAGGCTATCCTGAAAGGTAATTCAGCCTTGCAGGGGTCAGTGGTGCTTAGTGACGTTCAGGCTGTAACTTATTGTCACTGTCTCACTGCTGACAGCAGAAAAAAGAGCTGCTGAATTGCCCTACATCTTCCTGTTACTGCTGCACCTCCTCCTGCTCAGCCCACCTCCCCACTGCTGCCTTGCTTAGGCAAAAGGCCACTATAAATTATTGTTCTGTATAAAATAAACTTAGGTCATAATAGGATGCAGCAGGAAATGCTGTTTTACAGGCTAAATTTACTGGCAGGAATCAATTCTGGAGGCAAAGAACATCTCTGAGAACAGCAAGGGGATACTATACTCCAGTCTCCTAAAGATGAAATTTCCCAAACTTCCACTGAGGAAAGCTGCTGGGTATCTGATGCTGCAAAATTAGGTTACTCTCAGCAAACATTTAGTGTTACTAATTTTGCTGCTCTGTACGAGCTGGACATCCATCTTCTGTAAGCAAGAGATCAGAGTGGTGTGCTGCATTCAGGATGAGGGAGAGTATTTTTGCCCTTTGTTCTAGTACCAAGAGGATGGATTTATTTAGCAGAGAAAAGGAAGGACTCATTTTGTCATTTGAGATCTTTATTCTTGAAGCATACTAGCTTGGGCAGAGAGGAGAGATGAGACTTTTGGACTGCTCCCCAATAATTTGTTAGGATTTCATTCTTTCCCCTTAAATGGGCAGGGAGGACAAGACTGATAGATATTTTCACTGCTTTGAATTAACAGTTTCAGTAGCAGCTATAATAAACAGCCAGTCTGATTTAGGATTTCTGATCTCACTTTCTCTTTAAAAGCTCTGAGGCTAGCCAATTTTTTATTTCTTCTTTTCTTTTTCTTTTTTTTTTTTTTTTAATATTTTATTTCCTTTCACAAACCAATTCCAAAGGATTGCTAAACTATAAAAATGAAATTGCTCCCTATAAAATATAATTGGAGATGCATTGTAGTTCAAGTGACAAGCAGATGCTGGAAAAGAAACCAACAAACTCTTGGTCCAATTATATAAGTTTCTTAGTACTCATTGCATGAAGTCTGGTACAAAAGAGATTTGCTTCTGCTAAGACCTTGCTGGTAATTTTATTCATTCTTAACAGTCTTTTTGATAGCTTTTCTCCTTCAGTATCTACATGTTTTCTCAATATACAGACACTAAAATTCAGGTGTGTTCAGTAGGCTGGGAAGCAAATTCAGAAATGCAATAGGTATGAGAGTAGTTTATAGAAAACCAATAGTGGCAAAGACAGGGACTGCTTTCCCACCATCCCTTAAAACACATGAGCTACTTCACCAGGTCAATGGATTTCCTTCTGTGTCTAATAAGTGCAAATTAAAAAAAAATCAAGTCACTTATGTTTGCAAATCTTCATCTTTTTATTGAGTAAAAAAAAGTGTGGGTTCCCTGAAAATTAAATACTGTAGGGTTTGCTTTTGTGTTCAGTGACAAATTCCAGTCTCTGGCTTTGAGAAACTTCCCAAATTCTGTTAGAACTTACCTAGTTAGCTAAGCTGAAAACAGAGTTGGAAAATTTGTTTACTTCCAAGTGGTGGTAACAAGCTGAGTAAGATGGTTGCCCTGGCATTTTTTAGCATCACTGAGCTGGTGACAATTTTTTTTCCCAAAGATCTGGAGTTTGTGTGTTCAACTCCAACATTAGATACAGGTATAACAGGATGCAGCTGAAATGGAGGTTTTTGGACTTCCCACTGTCTAACTTCAAGTTCCTTCCATTTGGTCATTGTGTGAATTAGTATTTTTAGTGAAAGGGGCTGTAAAAACTAGACTCAGTTTAAGTACTGGGAACATTTTGATGAGAGAAAACACTGGATAGACACGGGATTCAGCTCTTGCTGGCCAAGTCCAACAACAGTCCAAGCAAAAGTAAATGTCCTTTCTTCAAATTATTATTTCAAAATCACATTCTTCCAAAGTTCAGTAGACATTATCTCTGTTTTCAAATGTCTGAACATTATGATACTCTATTTATTTATATAAAATTCCCATTTCCAAAGTTTGTGTGTTTGTTTGTTTGTTTTAATCAATGAAATCTGTTAATGAAAGTGTTTGTATATTTTGGCTTTTTTAGCTTCAGTAACAGAAATATTGACTCACGTTACCTAAGAAAGTATATTTATTTCTTTGGAACTTCAATACCTTCTTCTGTTTCTTGCAAGACAGCACTGACCAGGCTTCTCTGGTATTACCTTAGGTCAAAAATATCATATAAAAATATACTCTGGAATGCTTCAATTTGTACTTAGTGAGTATCAAAGCTGTTTCTGTGTTAAACATTTCTTGTACCACTGCATTAGAAAAAGTTTCAGAGTGCTTCCTAGGCATAGTCAGAGATGAAGAGCTGAGGAATAATTCAGTTTTAAGTTAATAAAAACCTGAGTAATGGTAGGATGGTTGGAGTCCTAAAACAGGTGTCACATCCTGTGCCTGTGCTAAGCACATGTGTGCCCTTTGCAACCACTGCTCTTTGGATACAGCAGCACAGTTTGCTGTGGTCAGTGGAGAAGTTCAAAGCCCTTTGGAGAGCTCAGGATTCCTTCCTTAACTGAGTGTTCATACATTCCTCCCGTGTCTCTTGAATCACACAGAGGTGACCACAATGTCTTTCAGTCCCTACAGGCCTGGACTAAAAACTTTTACTGAGAGAGGAGAAAATGTTAAAAATGGGTGAATGTAAAAAGAGCCTTTGGATGTTTACCTTGGACTGCTTTTGAATGAACTTGAACAATCAGGACTGCAAAACCACAAACATCCAAATAACAGTGAAGAAAAATCAGAACCACTTGTTTTCTGGTGACTGAGGTGACTTGGTATCTGCTGTCAGAAGTAACATTAAAACAGGAAAAAAAATTCTAAGAAAAAAAAGAGAAAAAACAAATCAAGAAAAGCAAGTTGCTTTGAATGATCAACAGTGTACATGACATTTCTTTGCAAGTGTTTATTAGATATGCATATATCATATATGCCTATCATATATGCCACCTCTGCAGCATGAGGTACAAACAACCAAAAGCAAAATCAGGAATGCATTTGCTGTGTGACTTCTTGAGTATTCTTTTATTTCATAGTTTTTGATCCTTTGAACAGAGCAACTTGTTACCAGCAGTGCAGACCAACTAACCCTATCAAATACCAACACGGGAAAGACATTGTGTGTCCAGACATAGCTGCCCTTTGTACCTGAGCTGTCTTCCTATCTCCCTCTCAAACTCTATGAGATTGGAGCTATAACATGTTAAGCAATGTGACAGACTCTTCATGTCCCTGCATTATTGCCCAATGTGTCTCTGGAGAAAGGCCTTCTACAAAACTCCCTCTCTTGGTAAGGGTGACTAGGGACTATGGATTAAATTATCTTTAAAGATGCATTCCAACTCAAATCATCTTATGTTTCTAAGCAAACAAAATCAGGGAACTTGGAGTATTCAAAGAACAATTTGGGATTATTTTTTTAGGCTGACAGCATTAGCACCTGCATCTGGCTGGAAGTTAGAAATTTATATGTGGAAAAGGATCTTGCTTGACAAGATTTAATGATCATTCTGCTTACTTCCTTAAAGTATCAATGGTGAATGATAGACATTCTTTAGTCTGTCTTTTCTGATTCTAAATGCTGCTACTGTCTTCAGCTTTCAGACACAAGCAACTACTTGCTTTGATATCTGTAGGTCTAAAAAAAGCCTCAGTTATGCACTAATGGTTCAGAGGTTTATATTGCAAATTATTTGCGGCAGGAATTCTATATTCTTTGGTGTGTGTAACATCTGAGTCTCTGAGGACCCTTGGTCCCAGGTTCAGTGAAAACAATTGGATTATAATATTTTGCTTAACTGGGTTTTGGATGAGGTTGTCTTGTTAACTGAAATGCAAAATGCAAATAGAATAAATGATTTTTTTTTGCTTACCCTCTCCAAGGAGTGCCTATAATCAGAATGTTCTTTGTCTTAAAGTCAGTCATAAATTTTATGACAGCATACATGCCAGAGAGCTTTGCACATAGACACGTTTCTCTGTTGTCAATAGTGGTTTGTGTCACAGTGGGAAATTTGACTGCTGTCTTCAACACTCAAATATAAGTGGCAGAATCACAATTCACGGCCATAATTTTATGAATAAATTTACCTTCTCTTCAGATCTCAGGGAAATTATTTATTTTGTTTGGACTGAGCACCAGCTCTTTTGGATGGCTTATATTTAAATTCTAGACAGTTCATTCATATGCAAATACTGTGCCAGGGGCAAGTGGAACAAAGTAGCTGACATCCTGTCTTGCTATCCAAAGGCTGGTCCATGAGACCATGTTTCCATTCCTACTTAACAAAAGTGTTCCTGTAGCACTTGTTTCAGAAGTGAGCATACCATTCTCACACTTAAAAAATACCTATATCCTTCCCTACATTCTGATATAAATCACATGCCATGGACTGATGTCACCCTGAAATAAAGAGCTTCTGAAAGCCACATCCTTGTCCTTTCCAACCCATAAACTCATAGTGTAGCTGAAACACAGAACAACAGAAATATAATATCAAGATGGTTGTGATTGCCACAAAATATAACAATATCTCGGTATGAATCTTTCCAGGATCATTTTTTCCCCCTCAGACATTCACAAATGCATCAGATAGAAAGTCTTTTAAGTGTTTGCCAAGTGAATATAAATATGAACAGCTGGGGCCAGGGAGGGAATCTTTTCCTTTTATTTTCCCCTCTGTTATGCATCAGCATTTGATTGGTTTGTTTATCTGGTTTTGGGTCTTCTGTTTTGCTTGTTTATGGATGTATGAATTTTAATGAACAGAGCACTCTGGTATGAACAAAATATCTGGAGACAGGACAGAGCAGTGGTTATGAGATAGTGTTGGTGTTCAGGTTGTTTAGATCCCATTTCAAGTCCTCTCACCTCTGAAAAATCTCTTCATTCTATTCTAAGCATATGCCCATCACCAGTCTTTCTCTCATCTCTGGTTTTATCATGTTTTCAACAATTCTCTTTGTCCCTACCTTTTGCTACATCTTGTTCCACTGTTTGACCTTTACTTGCCATGCCATATTCAAGTCTTTTAAACCCTTAAAAGGGTATAGACAAAGTCAATTTTTCCATACTCTAGGGCTAAGGAGACCACAACAATTTTACTAGCTAGTACACTCTTTTTTAATGAGGTATCTTCTTGCACAATCAAAGAAGGCATAATTTGAAGTCTAATACTTCTGAATTTTGAGCCAAATAAGTGAAGAATAAATGGGATAAAGCAAAAAAACCTGGAAAAAAGCCCTATCAGCTGTGCCCTCAGAAAAAATGATTATACTCTACTGGGAGGATGGTTCCCTTTTTCTTTCCATTTTTCTTATAATATTTCCATAAATGTCTACTAATGTGTTCCACAGAAAGGAACTGGGCTCTTGATCTGAACAGCTATGGCAGCTTTAAAAGTTTTAAGTACAGAAAGATTAGAGGAAAAAATGCACGGATCAACATGAAGAAGACATTTTATCTTCATTAAATAGCTATAGGAAGACATCTTGAAAGAAAAACAAAGCAAAGAGAAGAAAAATTACAAGGCTCCACCAAAAAAGTATTCCAGTTGTCTTGTCAGATACCCGGACAACAGTTTAGATATATTCCTGCCAATAAATTTCTTATAGAGACCAAACTGAAACACAGATGTCCCATCTCATCAAATGTATATCATGACTGGCCTTAAGCCATGCTGGAGTCTTACTCATAACTGATTGGGCATTTCAGAAATCCCTGTGTCTCAATTGGAACAAACAGCTTTAGGAGTAAGAATGTGCGTGACCGGGAGCTGCCCTTCAAATACTGCTGCTGGGGTTTTTTTCCTACAGTGTACATGTGAGGCCAACCATAGCCTCAACCTAAAGACACAGCAGAGTTAAAACGTGGAAGTTAAAACCTGCACAGCCCTGTCAAAGCTGTGCCTGTACTGTGGAGTTCAATTTCACAGTACTTTTTCAATGATAGCAGGAAAATATATTGTTTGCCTTTCCCTGTCATTGCTGAAGAGTATTTGAGAGAAATTGTTCTCACTCCCACTCTTTGGATAGGCTGGGCCTGCAGTACACAGCTGACTCAGTGGCACCTATGACTTCAAATGTCTTACAAGAGGTTATACAGGAGCAGAAAACCTTTCCCCCCCTTTTTTTTTTTTTTTTTTTTTTTTTGTAGAAACATGATTATCAGGGTGAACTTTTGTAGCACAAATAGTGTTTTTGTGGGGATAGAAAATGCCCCAGTAGGTTTCTCTAATCCTTCTTGAGAGAGACATCCTGGGGCAATCAACTCATTTATACATTCTCTACATTTTTCCCCCCCTTTTTGTTGAAGAAAAGGGCTGGTTTGCTGCCAAGACCTGTTTAAGTGGTAACCTATGCAATTCATTCTAAAAACACTCATTTATCATACCCAAATTAATCTTGTAACAGGATAGCTGCTCTTATTTTCATTGTCATTTTGCCCTTTGGATAAGAGATCACAAACACAAAGATATCCAACTCAATGATTCTAAAAAGCATATATAAGAGAGGAAAAATAGGAATGGCATTGCTATAATTATAAACAGAAACAAGTAGACATACATCTTCATTTCTCACATATCACATCTATTAATAATAGGATGAAATGTAATTTGTGCTGAATATTGCTCCGAATCTTGTGCCAGAAGCATAATTGTTTTCAATCAGATTGGTAGTTGGAAGGAAAAAGCTTTTTTTAAACCCACAGTAAACACAATTTATGCAAAATGATTAAAATATGATATATTCCATTTTTTTCTGGAACACAGAATGCATTTTGACATGAAAAATTATATAAACAATCAAGAGTTTGGTACGAAACTACTGTACAGAATTTTAAAACCATATATGCACACTATTGTGTATAAAAAATAATATCTTGGCACTGGCAAGAACAGCTTGCTACAATGAAAAAGTTATAGATGTAACTTTTACTGCAAGCACACAGCCTTTTTAAACCTAAGTCTTGTAAAAGCATTGCAGACAAATTTAAACGAAGGGTCGAGGTTCTGTGGCAGGTTTGGACTCTCGATTCTTCCTTTTTTGGGGGGTGGATGTAAAATTTTATGGGTTCTGCTCATACACTTAGAGGCTTTTCTCTCAAAGGACTTTCTTGTAGAGGAACACACTGCAAAATGTGTGATTTCTGACACCTCTCCTGTTCCCAGCAGCACAGGCCTAAATTTATGTTCTCTGTCCTGCATCCCACTCTGCAGGGACACGAAGAAAATAATGTCTTATTTTTCCTTCATTTCCCCACACACACCCTTTTCCTTCATGCGCCAACATATCTCTTCAAACTGACTTTCCTTGTATGTGGATATTGAATATCTCTAAGTGTTTTGGAAAGATGGTCCATCTCCTTGCATAGTTGAAGGGTTTGAAATTGTGTTTTTTTCAAACAGACTTGAAAGTGGGAAGCATTCACCAAACCCACTAAAACCTGATTCTTTCCATTGACTACAATGAGCTTCAGACTAAGACCTTGATCTTCATTCTTTGTTGTTCATTTCTTTAAAAAATGAGTTTCCTCACTAAGCTGTGAGTTGAGATTCTTTAAACAGTTTATGCAAACAAATTTAAGCTCATGGATTTTTTATTTTTTTTTTTTTTTTCAAATGAGGATTTGCTTTCTTTCTCCATCACTGGCTGCTCACTGGTTTGTCTGTGATGGGTCGCTGAGGTCAGTGGTACTTTTTCTGCTCCATGAATGGAATGACTCAAGTGTTTGAAAGAGACTAATGACTCTAATAGCCAACAAAGGATGAATTTGCTTATGTATAAACATCTTTGTTTGTGTGCCAGTTAGGACATTTATGCACAGTACATCTATTCTTCCAGCATAGGTGTATGCAAATTGAAATAAAGCTGGGGGGGAAATGGCAAATGGAGCTTGCATTTCAGATGGAGAGACTTGGGAGCAGCCCAACTCCCTGGCGTGGTACAGTAGGCGCCTCCGGTCCCCCTGTCTGTGCTATGGATTTCCCACAAAAGAAAATTGCTGCAGGTCCCATCCAGTCTGCATGTCCCAACAAGTCCCTAGTTAGGGTGTTTGGAGCAGAAGGACTGCAGGGCACAGCACCATACAGGCCCACAGGTCACATTATAATGAGCTGGAGATGATCAGAGAGATATACTGGACAATTCCAATTCCCGAAAACAGCTTGAGTGTGCTTCTGATGTGCACTGGAAAAAGAAAAAACAAGCATAAAAACAAAAGCCTTTCAGAAGTCTCTGCCATACCTCTAGAGTTTCAAATGCTGTAAAACATATTTTTCTGTCATGAGGGTCTGCTTTTCAGTATTTTCTTCTTCTTCTTCTTCTTCTTCTTTTTCTTCTTCTTCTTTTTCTTCTTCTTCTTCTTCTTCTTCTTTTTCTTCTTCTTCTTCATTTTGTTTTGTTTTTGTTTTCTTGGTTTTTGTTCTTTTTTTTTATTTCTTTCATCAGAAAATGACCACAGAATCATTGAAATTTAAAAATATCATCAAGATAGAGATGCTTCTGTGGAACATCTTAGTTTTAATAGGCTAGCACATGTTGACTACATTCTCTTTGAGTGAAAGTGTTCCAACTATATGCAAAGGCAACCCTCTTTCAAAACTATTTTTCAATTGAAAACATTGAAATTATAATTTTTCAGTCTCTCATGGGTTATTTTCTTGTCGTTGCATAGTTTGAATTATTTGTATTGGTTTGTTTGCTTTCTCAGACATCTGATTTCTTTCAATAAGTGTATCCATAAAAATTTTACATAAAAAAGAAAAAAAAAAAAAGGAAATACCTTACTCTATACCAGAAACTACATAGGGGACAGGGGGTAAAATTAAACTTCAAATTATTGCTTTATGTCTGAGGCACAAGCAGCAAACAAAAAATTAAATATTTTGTAGTGAAAAAAATATTTGCATTCATTCTGTGTTCAGTGTTTTTTGATATTTGTTGTCTCATAGCACACTTCCTTGGTAAACACAAAGCAGACATTGGAGCTCACATCTTAGAACCTTCTAAGACTCCTAGGGCCAGACAAAGCTTTTAAGAAGCTGAAGTGGATGTAGCAGTGAAGGACCTGGTCAGGTCAGATCATCCCATACCCAGCCCCTGCCCATGCCATAAGCTGAGGGCAGTGCTGCTGAGGGCCCTTACAGAGGGAAAAACAATACCTGTTAGTGCTTAAAGTCAAACCTGCCACATTCTAAGGTCTGTCTGAAGTCAAACATCTCTTTGGAGCTGAGAAGTATTTTCTGAGATAAGTAAGTGTGCCATCCCCATCTCCTCTGGCTCTTGGGGATGTCTGTCTGCCTTCATAGCACATCCAAGCCAAAGGGCTCAACACTCTGGAGCCCAGAGATCTAGTCCAGCGATAGCTTAATGTAGATATTGTCATAGGATGTCTTTTCTTTCGTCAGTAGTGGTGATTCCAAGCTTCCACCCACAGCCTGCTTTAATGACAGTCCTGTGGAGGACAGTGACGCCCACAGTTTGGTACTAAGTCTGTTGTCAGCTCTCAAAGTTTCTCACAGAGTTTAGCTCAGCTATTTAGAGCTGATGAGATCATACTGTTTAATAGACCAGAGACCACACACGGATGATTTACCAGTGCTTTGGAGAACCACAGTTTGAAAATCATTGAGCACAGCTAATCCCAGGACTTGATTATGGCAGGTAAGATTGGTCACTGGAATTGCTCCTGCCTAAGAGGTGCAAAAAGCCTTGACTAAAGCAGTGTTTTCTGGATTTACTTCTGTAACACTGTTATGAGTTCGTTGATGCCTGCAGTAATGTATGGGAATGAGAGAATAAAATCAGCCATGATTGCTACAGATCCTGTTTTTGGCATTTGTGCTTTCAGAAATGTACACTTCTTGTTCCGTACCTGTTCTCAAATTCTCTAAAGATGTCTCTTTCCTACAAGCCTCTGCTGTGCCTTGTTATTAATGAATGGAGCTGTGAATTCCCCACAGGAAGGGATCTATCCCTCCTGGCTGAGCACATACTGCTGGCATTGTATAAACATAAAACTATGGGAGTTAATGTGGTAAAGGTGATTTCTCACAGCTCATTGAGACTGCTTGGTCATGCTGGCTGTTGAGAGAAGGGGATCTGGCTGGCCTAATTCTTTCTTGCCAGCTGTTAGTGAGCCCCATGGATGTTTCTGCAGCAGGATCAGTGCAGGTACCTGTGCTCCTGTGGGTTTCCTTGCAGAGGTGTCAGGGCTGGGTGCATGTAAAGCCATACAGCCACTGCCTTTGGCTAATGCTGCTCAATGTAGATCCCAGCCAGGGCTTGGATTTGTGGCTGGGCTTGGAGCCTGCAAAGCTAAGGATTCAGGATTTGGCCTGCATTTGTCTGTGTATTTATATAATGACAGAAAAAGCAAATTCCTTGCAAGCAAATATGAGTCAAAACAAAAACACTGTGAAGGTCAGCTAAGCACAGCAGAGATGATGTTATCCCAGCCACACTTCAACTCTTAAGCTGCCCAACCAGCCAGAGGGACTCCTGGGCAAAAGTCCGGAGAAGATGCCAGCTGGGAAACCACCCACTGACACCCAGCTGGCTTCTCAAAACAACTGGAGCCTCAGTGTTTGACACTCTGCTCCAGGCACAGCTGCAGGGCATAGCTCAGCCACAGAACAACACCAAGGGCTTCTCATCAAGTTTTCCAACAGAAACACTGCACATGGGAAACACTGTTACAAATCCTAATTGGTAAGGATTTCCTTTTTTTTTAAATAAGATGAACAGCAACATATTTAAGGCTAATTTTTTTTTTTTTCCAAGCTAGCTGGCATAATATTAATCCAGCAAGTCAAACTCTGGTTTAGGGTTTTTTTTTGCTTTTTTCTATAAATGGTAAGCATCTCATTTTCAGCCAAGATACTATAAACAATTCACAGACACAGATCCAATCCAGAGTTAATTAAGGTTGATCAAAGCTTATGTGCAGCCCTCGACTCCTAGTGCTGAGGATAAAAGCAGAGGGCTTTGTTAAGGATGTGGTGTCCTTGAAAATATATATTCCCTCCTTATTTGTTTGGAATTAATTTAATTTCATTGTAACCTCATGTCTATAAACGCCCTTCCATTAAGTAATAACAATCTCTAAGCAGTTCTTCTTGGGAAAGTTTTGAAACTATCTGGAGGTATTCACCATAAATGCGCATTTCATTTTTAGAGATTCAGTAATGTGTTTACTGTAGTAATTTTGAGAAATTACATTGCATTGTGATAATTTTTCTTGTAGGAATGCTCCAGCTTTGACCAGTTCTATTGAGCTGGGCACTGTACTTAAATATAATCAATATCTAGGAAAGTTTCAGGCTACATGAATAAGACAAGCAGGAAATCCTATGCACATTCTACCAACTGAATGTAGATACATGAGGGTTGAACCTGGAATTAAAAGCTAAAGTCCTGACAACAGGGCTATCTGCCCACCTACCCCCTTCCATTCTGGGGCAAAGCCTCCACATGCACCAGCCACCTACACTTGTGTTTTTCAGATGAATAAGAATCAAACCCAGCAAGGGGAGGAGAATTTAGCAAACAGCAGCTGTTGCAAATAATTTGCAATTCACATGCTACATATTTGCCATTCTGTTCAGAGAAAGCCAAATCAATTAAAATCTGGACTTCTAATAGTACCTTTGTTTCTTCAGTGGCAGACAAGTAAGTTGGTCAGTGCCTCCAGTATGCACCAGCTTTGTCTCTGAACTGGGTTGCCTTTTATACATAGAGACTCTTAGTGCAGATGATAGTGCACTTCAGCGTCCCAGGTAACAGTTTTAAGTTGTTTTACTTCCTCACTTTTGCAGGAAGCATTACCAGAAGTCAATAATCTCTGCATGATTGCCTAACAGGTCCTAAACCATGCTCATCTTTATGACCTTGTCCAGACTGTTCTGGGCCTACAACAGGTTTGTTCCTGAAGGGCTGTACACAGAGAACGAGAATTCTCTACTCAGGGAAGAAGTTTTGTCTGTGAGGTCAGAAGCTGGCATGGAAAGGCCCCATGCCCCATCCTTTGACAGGACAAGTAGTATCTCATGTGCAGTAGCCCACAAAAGAGCTCTTTTGTGCTACATATGACTATGTACCAGATGTTTAACCCAGAAAAATGCAGATCAGGTTCTCTTTATGCTTATGTTGCAGGAAAACTTCTCATTAAGTTGGTATGACAAAATTAAAAAATTTGTCTGCATATAGTCCTCTCACAGAAATGGAAAATGGAAAATTCTATATCCAGCCTTGCTCACTCCTTGAGAATTGTGGCAGGAAACCTCTCCAAAGACAGCAAAACTGGTCCATTTTTCTTTTATGCCCATATGCTAAACTACATAGATATTTTGCTTTTCTTTTTCTTCACTTTTTTTCATGTATGAGTTTTGCCAATCCAGTTATCTTCAGGACAAACTCTCCTTACTCTGTAGCATGGGTAGTTCCTCACAGTGCTTCCATCATGTGTAGAGGTAACTAAGTACTCTGTTCCTACTATTAAATTTTGCAGTATGCCCCTGGGGGCTTGATAAACATCCCTAGACTTATTCTACTCAGCACATGGGACACTGAAGGCCATCTCTAGCCCAAAGCAGAGTTTCCATTTAGAAATGGAATATGATTTTGAACTGGGAACCCAGAAGCAGAAGGATTTTAATTTTTCTATTGTTCTTAGCCTTTCATTGGTTTTCAACTAGTCACTGTCAAGCGGAAAAAAAAGATTATAGTAAGGTATAAAGCAAAATGTCAAATTTTATTGCCTGTCAGGTTTTGTTGTTGTAATGGGAGCTGAACAAATTGGTAATGGATAGAAGCCTTGTGCTCATAGTTACTAGAGAGACAAAAGTACTGGTGAACTTTGTGTTCTGCCTGAAGAATCACTCTGGGCTGTGTGGCTACTATTTTATGCTTCTGTGTAGAAATAAAACTTTTTTTTCTTTAACTGTTGACACAACAGAAGCATTCTCCTCTTCCATGGAAAAGAAAATTAGAATGATTCCATCACTTTGTTAACAGCAAATCTTAAGTATTTAAGAATACTATATTTTTTTATTGATAAATTATAAATATTTCCCTTAGGTTATATTTAAGGAAATAAATTACCTCCTTGGATTTGGATGAATTTTGCACTTAGAAAAAGTGATTCTGTTATATTCTGAAGATAAGTGAAAAATCACTAGTGGAAACATGACACAATGAAATATCATGTCAGGTTTCAAATTTGAAATAGTAGAAAGTGCAATTTTTTCAGCAGATATTTTCCATCCAGATTTTCATCCAGATTTTTCAGGGAAGACAGTTTCTGTTGACTTTCAGATTCATTTCTGGTTCTGTTTTCCATTATAAATTACTTATTATCTGTTAGTCCTCTCTTCCCCATAATCTGCGAGAACTGCTCTACATGTGAATTCTTCTGGTGTTTTAATTGGATGTGTCTCCAGTGTGATACTGTAAGTCTCTCATTTAACATCAGTGGTATAACATCCTTTGGAGCAAAGTGAACCAATGACTTAATTAGCTTCCACTTGGGCAGTTATCTGCTCTGGGAACCTGCAGGAAGTATTATTCTATTTGAGGGTGACAAATGAACATACATGAGGTACCACACGCCACCCAGTGGGAGATCTGACAAGAAACATAATTTATTTCATTAGTGGTGCCAAAATGGGCTTTCAAGCTGAAAACCTAAATATGTAGCAGTGTTTTAGAAGAGGAAACAGCATGGGCTTTGTCTGTAATAATTGATTATGTACAGTTCCCAACATATATTTCCTTGGGAAAGTGAAAGGTTTGTGTCAATCTTCATCTATCATACTGTAGTTTGCTAGGTGTCAAGTGATGTATAAAATAAACAGTCATAAATACTTTTGGATTTGGTAATACTTATCACTTATATTATGAAATATAGATTTAAAAGAAAATAACTCGCCTTGATTCAGAATTAACTTTGGGGTTTAGAACATACACATAATTGCCTGGGTATTGTAGATTTCAAAACATGACTACAATATGTCTCCAACATCCTTGGCTTTTTTCACGTTTATTGGAATTTATAGAGTAAAAGCTAGTGGCAGCCTCTAATTACCCACAGAACCAAAGTTTCCTGAATGAGAACTTGAGATCAAAGGGCATGAATAATAGCCTTAAAGGCATCTCCCCTTACACAGGCCACTCTTAGCCCCTCTGCTGTCCTTTGGTATAAATTAGGCACCTTTGGATGAATAAAACATGAAGCACAGAAGGTTTAGATTTCACAAAAGATGAATGGTTGGATTATTGATGGGAAAAAGAGCATGGGAAAGTATAAACCATGTAGATCTAAAAATTTTAAACTCTGTAAGCAATCACCTTTGCTTTAGTAATTTTTTAAAATTTATTTTTCGTCATTTTGTTCAAATCCTTTCTGTTGATAAGGCAGCTGGGTTGTTCTGTGTCACTGAGCTGCACTTTTAAGCAAGCTCAGAAGCCTTTCACAGTTCATTCTGTTGATTTCAGTGGGCATATGACCAGGCCATAAAACCACAAGAGCAATCACTGGTTGTTAAAAACCATACAAGCACTTACATTCAATTATAATGAAAAAGGCACATACCTCTTGTGTCTCATGAAACTCAGACTTGAAGGCTGTTTGATTCCTCTTATGTATAGCATGAATCCAGTTCCTTCCTGATGTAAAGTTCATTGCCTTTCACTGGTGTTACACATGCTGAATTTAATTAATTTCATATCTCATCATGGTATAAATGTGCGTAATCATGGGAATTGGGAAAATAGGATCAAACCCCTTTCTAATTTAGATATTTATTCATAGACAAAGATTTTCTTGGATGAATGGGTGGGTACATGAGGGAAAAGCTGTGTGTTTGTTTTGAACAAAATTCTGCATTTGCTTTCTAAGAAGAATGTTTTCTTTAAAGGAAAAAGAAAGTACAAAACCAAAACCCAGTAACAGCATTGAGAAATGGTAAAATAAGATGTTTCTCCATGAGCTGTGAAAATGGCTGACTTTTCATCTTGGCCTTAATTTGTTAAGAACCAAAATATTAACTTTTTGAAATTTGGACACTTGAAAAGTTATTTATTTTGTGTTTACTTGTATTGAAAGCAATCAATGAAAGCAGCCAAACACTCAAATTACCTTCCTTTGTGAACCAGAGAGATGTATATTATAATCATATCTTGTTCAATCCTACTGCCCAGGTAAACCCAGGGAAAGGGGCTCACATACTCCTTATACTTGATTAATATCTGGTCTTTGAACAAAGCTCATCTGGTTTCCAGGAAGTTGAGTCAGGCTTTCTCTCTCCTCCTAAGGCTGTTCCACCTTCTAGAATGCAATTAAAAATTCATTGGCCTGGGAAGGGGACCCAAATGTCTCACATGGGTCTAACCACTGTCTTATACAGTCATTTTCATGCTTTATTGCTGTCTTAATAAATATTGAAGTATTTTATGCAAAATGAAAGACCCTCTGTACGAGCAATGGAGGAAATTTGCATCCAAAGACTACTGTAGATTGTGATGGTTGCAGCAGCCTTGGGGAAAGGGGGAGTCCTGTCTTTGACCCTTGCTTGAACCAGGAAAAAACAGGCTTGAACCTCTCCCTCCTTGTGTAGGAGTGTGCTTATTTTTTGAAACTGGATAAAAAAATAAAAATTTAAACAAAAATGTGCACTGCAAAGATCTTGTGCTTCCTCTCTGGCTTTCCTGATTCCCAGTGCCGAAAAAAAATACCATTTAGAAAATTGTAATGGCAAGGTTAGAGGTGTGCTTTTTTTGTTTGGGGATGCTGGAATTTGACATAAAATTTTTGTTCAGTTCAGTTTAGGTAAAAAGTCTTAGAGTAACCTAAATTGCATTTTCTCATATTTATATTTGTTTTCCTTTCAAGAAAATAAACTCATAATCAACTAAAGAAATAGATAAAGAACTTTTCCATGCTTTTTCTAAGCTTTTGATTTTTTTTTTCCCCTTGGGTCCATTTATTTGAAGGAAGGGCTGTGAGTCAATGTTTTTTTGATTATAGCCAAAAACCTGGAGGGTTTTCCCCTGTGAAGTATGACAGGAAATAGTACGATTTTTCAAGAGTTTTAATCTTATCTCTGAATAGGTGTAGTTGTGCTTAAATTGTCAGGTTCCAGGAAAACTTTGAGCTCCCAAAGCTGATCCAAAGCCCTCTGAGTAAGTGACAGCCTTTCTGTTGACTTAAACTGTCTATAGAGGGGAAGCTATCTGAGTTAAAACCTACGTATTGAGAATTTGTGTCTGTCTAATCTAGTTTATTAAGACAGAAGTTTACAGAAAGGGGAAAAAGTTATCTTAATATTGCAGAAATTTGATTAATTATGCTTTGAAGTAAGGATTCTTTTATTTATTGTGAATGTTGTTTCCTTATTTTTTTCTCCCTGGTGTATTATGGATATAACATATTAATGGTGAGGACACTGCGGAGGCCAATGAATTCCAGTCAATGTGAATGCTCAGAAACCCTCAGCAGTCAAAGAGCCCTGGCAAACAAAGCAATTTTATAATGCATCGGCACAGACTTCACATTGCCCTGGGGAATAGAAAAAGGGTAGTTGGTTTAGGCAATCATGAAAAAATAAATCTCAAGGAGCAAATATTCTCACTTACAACAGTTTTCTGACAATAAGGCCATTTCTGACGGGAAGGGAGTTCACAGGTCATTCTTATTAAGTGCTTGACTGATTTATTTTAACACAACTCTCCCTTCTGCTGGAGCTGGGAGAACTGAGATGTATTTTTCCTCCAGAAAAAGCCTGTTAATGCTGTGCTAGGCTGCTGAGTGGAAAAGGTGAGCACTGCTATCCCATCATATCAATTGCAGGATGCTTCCATCAATGCAGCCAAAATGCTTTGGAAGGGAGAATTCTCCAGCTTGAGTCCACTCTCTTACTGACTTTCCATGACCTAGAGTTTGCCAAGTGCCCTTTTAGGAATAGTTAGGTGGCAGTTGTGATTGTCCTTGCAAATTCGATTACATTCTCTCTCTACCCACTGTACTTTCCTACAATATTTATTTAAGGAGTAAGGAACAGCCCAATTCTTCTAGAAGATGGAATTTTTAAATTTGCCTTAAAGCCTTTGTGATGTTTCTGAAAGCCAGACTGTAGTGAATATTAAAAACATCATATGGGGTAATGTTCCTCACTCATATTATAAACTATATCTTTGGGGATTCCAGCTTCGCTTTTAATTACATCATTACCCTAATTATCTTATTAACATCCATCCCTTTACGGAAGAATAAAATAAAGGCTTTTTTCTTTGCCTCCGCAGCAGGCTCATGATCAAATATTCGGAAACTATTACACTAATCATAACAATTTCACTGTTAGCTTCCACTCTGCCTATCTGTTGGCCTATATCCACTTGCTTCCTGCCACAGCCTCAGACTGTCAGCTCTCTGAGGCAGGGTGTCTCACAGAGCTTTGCACGGTGCTTGTCTCTGACTGGGGTGCATGGGTGGCAGAACTGTTATAGTAATAGATTTGTTTTCCATGTTATCAGGAACATAATTGCATTGTATTAAGCTGTAATATTTTTGCCAATGCATTTTCTTACCTTATAATCTTGGAGTACTGTGTAGCATCTCCAAAACAATTGGGAGCAGCAATTTATTTATTAATTAAACAGATTGAAAAACAGTAACTGAAGCAGTTTGGGTACAATAAAGGCAAATGTTCTGTCCTTTAATGATAGATAATCATGATTTCAACACACTTTGCAGAAATGAGATAGGAAACAATGAAAGGAGAATTTGATTATGTGTTGTCACTCCAATTCATTCTTCTCACTTTTCACAATTATTTTAGGCCCTTCATCTATTCATGTCATCCATGCAACACTTCTGCGCTTGTTGTTTATCACCTCCCTCTTTTATTCCTGCTTTGCAAATGGGAAATTTTTGCAATATTGCTTCAGAGGAAATTGTAGATCAGACCAGACAGTCACACTTTTTTTTTTCTTTCCTTTCATTTATAGCAAGAAGAAATATGAATTGAAACCCATGTTCATCAAAGAGAGCATTTGGGTTGAGAACACTGGATGCTGGTTGCAGTAGTAAAGGAGTACAAGCTGAAAATATGATACAGCTGTGCAGATAACTTTGTGATTATTTTGAAAAGCTGGCTATCTGCCCCATCTGACAGTCTGTGAACATGGCAAATAATTTAACATTCATGCTGCTCCTGTTTTGGCATTATATACATGAATCATGTGGTCTCCACTTTCTAAGTTGGTAGTAGATCAGAAAAGAGTTAATGACTAAAGTTTTGGTCATGACTTGTTCCATTATTCCATAATAAAAAACATTGTAAAATGAAATATCAAGGCATAATGGACATTTGTGTCATGACTCATAGGTCATGGAGAGCTCTTTTTTTTTTTTTTTTTAGTACATCTTAAGGAGTTATTTCTAACTTCTGAAGCTTCCTGAAGGGTAGATCAACTGCTGAATACCAGGCATGATCCATGGATTCTTTTTGACTCCATAGTCTTCTACACCCCCAAATAACCAGTTTTAACCTTTACTATCGCTTCTATGAGCTGGAAGAGAATATGCAAAGTCTTACTTCATCTATGCTTCAAAAGTCTGTGGAAGATTTTCAATCAAATTTTCTCAATTAAAACCAAAAAAGCCTTTTTATTATTTGACTGAAGTTTGGGTTTGGGGTCTTTTGTGTTGCTGAAATATGTGAGAAGGGAAGCCCTCATTAAGCTGGTGATTCATCATTGGTGAAGTCACCATTCACATGGTGAAAGGATGCATTTTTGTCCTGATGGCTTTATCCTCTTTGCTCCAGCAAGGAGGTGGAGGCTTTTCATTACACTTACACCATTTGTGTTAAGCAACTTTGAGTGTCAAAATCCCTCTGTGGAGTAGCACTTTTGATCCTAAGTCCACCTGGGCACTGTGCTTATGTGCCTGTCACTTTGGAGCAAAGCTGATAACATAATTAGATCATGTGCTGGGTGATTCTGAACACAGCAGTCCGACAAATCACCTCATCAGTTCTTTCTCCATGATTCAATATTTTCTCTGAGCACATGGATGACCCCAATAGTGGTTTTGAGATGAGCTTCTCTCTATCAGCAGCAAAAATTTGCCCTCTTAGAAAATCATGAATATCCACTTATCTGAGTTTTAGCTTTTGTTCATTATGGCTGAACTAGCACAAGTTAAAAGCAAGGGTTTGTGTGAAGACAGAGCTAAAGTTGGACTCAATGCCCAGTAAACTCAGAGTTTTCAGGGCAGGGAAAGCACAAAAGGAGAGCGAATACTGATCCAGATATGAGAGACATGGCCTGTACCTCTGTGCCTTGCAATCAGATATGTCATAAGAGCATGAGAGAATATCCCATTAACAAACAGGGGCAAGAATAGGCTATCTTTACACCCATTAGTGCATTATCGAATTTCTTTCCTTATCTGTCCTAGAAAGAAGTAAACACAGTCCAGGTTCTTGAATGCATAGAGAACAAGGAGGTAGAAAATAGTGCCACCAGACCTCCTAGACCCCCTAGAAGAGCATTTCAGACTAAATCTTGTCAGCCACTATGCACCAGTCTCTTCAGAAGCGCTGTGAGAATTCAAATACTGTCTCATCACTACCCAAATACTTGTCTGCTTATTTTGTCACACAAGGTTCCTAGTTTGCTTGCTGTTTGCGCAGAACACATGGATACACCTGCCAGACATTTCACATCAAAGGCATTGTAGAGCTTATGTTCCAAAGCAAATATACAACTGATAGCAAAACAGAGCAATCAAAAGCAGACAGTTCTTCAATTTGATGTAATGTAAGAAACATGAATTTGTATGAACTACGCTGATTTTTTTTTGTCTTCTACTGCTATACAAGAATATTCTTTTGATTATAATTTCAGCAAGGAAGTCTGTTGAAACTTCTGTAGTTAGAATAGCAGGATTTGGATAACAGTTTTGGCTTGTGGGGTTGTTTGCTTTGTTTTTGTTACTGGTGGCAACTGGAAATGTTCATGTTATCCAAAGTGACAGGGAAAAATTGTCAGCATTTCAGCACTACACGTTGCCCCTCCAGGAAGGAAAACTCTCTCCTTATCCATCTGTGAAAATTCAGCTTTGACTGGAGATTTGCAAAGTCAGTTGCTTAGGATTAATAATGTTGCTAAGGATTCCATGAGGGGCTTGGAATCCTTGATTCAGACTTTATCCACTTGATATTCCCAATCTGTTTTACCTCTCTAAATAGAAAATTACCTGTCATATCTAGGATTAAAATAACTCCTGGTTCATATAGTAGACATTAGAAAGATTTTTACATAAATGGAAACAGCCTAAAATTTAAGGGATCCCTTTAGCTTCCTGCTGTAGCAAATTCTATGTCTGACTAAAAGGTTAATAAAATGAAATAAGGATTTACACCTTAGAAATTGGAGATGTCTTTACATGAAGATCTTTTCGTTTTAACTCAGTAGTTAGCTCTGTCAACATTTCCCTTTGAAAATATCATATTAGTGTGAAAATAGCAAGAAAAAAGGCACAATAAAGCAAAGGGTTTATGACTCTAAAATTAATCTTCCCAGAAATATGGAATTCCTGGCTGAAATGATAAGAAATCAATAAAAGTACTGAAGTGATAAAACACAGTTGTCAGGGCAGGAGGTCTTGAAGTGCTATTTAGTCACTGTAGTGGGATTTTTTTGTCTGCATACAGCAATCAGATGAATAAGGTTCTATACTATAAATGAAATGCAATTCATTTCATCTTCAATATACTAGTTGGTATATTGTTACCATATATACACTCATTAAACTGTAACCAGATCATCTTCAAACACAGTTTTGAAACTCTGGTCATACAGCAGGAGAACGAAGATGACATGGTTTAACTACAGCCATTAACGAACTACCATGCAGCTGCTTGCATGGCAATATTAAAAAACAAAACAAACAAAAAAAAACCCAAACAAACAAACCAACAACGACTAAAAGAACCCCCCATCAATAAGTGTCAAGAAAAGGAAAAAGAATGAGAAAGAAAACCCAAGACAAGTGATGAACAATAAAATTGCTCACCATGCACTGCCCTATGCTCAGCCTGTCCCCAAGCAGCTCCTGACCAACTCCCCCCCAGTTTCTCCATGGTGTGGAACATCCCTCTGCTCAGCTCAGGTCAGCTGTCCTGGCTGTGCTTCCCCCTCAGATTCTTGTGCACCTGTTCACTGGCAGAGCCTGGGAAACTGAAAAGTCCTGGATTTAGACTAAAAATTACTTAGCAACAACTAAAACATGAGTGTGTTTTCAACATTTATTCTCATAGGAATCCAAAACTCAGCACTGTACCAGCTACTAAGAAGGAGGTTAACTCTATCCCAGCTTTGTTTAGTATGAAACCAAGACTGGGCAGAATTTTTTATTAATGATCTAAGGAAGCAAAAATAAGAGGTTATCAGTGATACTTCACAGCAGGATAAAAGCTCCAGTTACATGTACTGCAGAAGCTACAACCTGAGCAAGTACTTTTGCTGTGTTTACAAAACAGCTGAGATGATGATGATGATGATGGAAGTAGTGTACTAGCATATTTAGACTCTTAAACTAAATGCCATTTTTTTAAAAATTAGATGTAGCCTGATACGACAGTGAATGAAAGGCCTGAAATCAGTATATGAACCAACTGCGGACATTCTGGGAGAGATGTTTCTTTTACAAAATCAGTGGCTTAAAGATTCATTCTCAGGAATGTCAGAGGCAAAAGTCTGTCCAATCTACACTACCAGTAATACTCATCAGTGGGATTTAAGGAAGCAGAAACTGATTCATCCTGCACCAAGCAGTTTATCCTGGTGATGTTAATGCTACAGAAAGACAACTGGGAAAACAAATTTTAGAAAGAGTTTGCTACGGAAGTCAGAGTAACATTTTTCAAATGTTTTCAGAAGCAGTACTAAATATTTCTAAAGTTATCAAGGGTATAAGGAAATTTTTTAGATAAGATTAAATGGGTTGTCTGGTAGACACTTAGATATTTTTATTTTTGTGTTGCCCTGGTTCCTTTATTGCTGATATTTTAACCATGAACTTGAGTTTGTTAATCTACATTTTTACGCTTTTCTTAAAGCTCACTCTCAGATGGGCAAGAGATGAGAAATTATATTGCCTCACCTCTTTTATAACTTTGTTACTGCTGTACTTCCTCAAAATTGCCCCAAATTCAGATATTTGAGTTAAACTGTGCATCATTTAGCTCCTGATGTTTTGAACTGAAAAGCACTACTTGTATCAGACACCATGCAAATTTAGCACTAACTCAACATACATGTGAAAAGACTTACTGGAAACATAGGATCTCATTTCTTCTTTTCCCAGGAAAACATTATAAAACACCAAAATCATAATTAAAATAATTCAGATTTTCAAATATGCATAACCTCTTTTTATTTATATTTTATTCATTAGTTGTAAATGATCTGAAGTGACCAGCAGCCTTTGACATGCAGTCCCAGAAAACTTCATGCCTTCCCATTGGGACCATCAGTCTCATTTATTTTTGGTTTTGCCATGCCCACAGGTTTCACTGTGTCAACTTTCTGCAACTTTTACTGAAGTGACACTTCCTTAGGGAAAACAACCTTTTCAAACATCACTCCAAGAATTGTAAAGACATTACCCTTTCTCTAAACTTTGTGTCAGTTTGGCTGTACATTTTCACCCAAAGTATGACACTGGTGTGTGACCATCTAAGTCTCACAATATATACTCATTTCATTTTAATAAAATGGTCATTTCTCTTGGTGGCACCAGGTTGAAGAAATTTTGTATTTTTTCTTGTCTTTACTTTTAGTGTTGGGTCTGACAGCCTATGAATGTCTTCTCTTCCCTCTGGAACAAATAACACTTTACAGCAGACTCATTGTAGTACCCCACAAGTTAGTCATGCTTAGCATTGTTAGGAGCATGACTCCACAGGTTTTATATTAGTTTTGGGGGTTTTAGGGTTTCAGTTTGGGCTTTTGTGTTTTGTTGGTTCTTTGGGGTTTTTTTTTGGCACCATTTTCTTGCTTACCTATTGCATTTAGGATAACACCAATTAGGGGTTGCATTCTATACCTGTAATGAAACTGCTTAAATAACATTAACTACATTCTGGCAGAATTTACTATGCAACAGGTTTCTATTAGATGTAGAGCTGGTTTAGCAAAAAATTACTTAGTACGTGTGGCTACATGTTCAGCAGCAGTATTTTCTGTGAAATTCATCTCTTGAGAGTCAGAATTATATTTTAACACAAGTATATTTATCCTTGCCAACATAAGCAATATCATCGATGTGTGTTTTCCTTCAAGGTGCTGATTTTCCTTTATCATTAGCAGGGATTTATCACTCTTTCACTTAGTTTTGTCTCCTGTGGTTATTCCTGACAATGTTCTTTACTTCACTGTTCACTTTGGCCTGTTATAAAATATTTTTGCCCTTCCTCTAAAGCGTTTTTGGACCAGCACGCGACTTTTACGTATCCTTTTGAATATATATATATTCCTGTAACACCCTAGAAATTGTGAGCTTGTTCCATTAACAAAAAGCCAATCCAGAGCTGAATAATCTCCTTTGGAAAGCTCTTGGAAGATTCTTATCCTACCATCCCACACTGGTAACTTGGATGATTTCCCACAGTACTATCTCAGATGAAGCTCTAGTAATTTCAGTCCTCATCTACCCCGAGACCTGAGTTTGTTCATGTGTTGGCAACTCCAGAACTTAGTTATAGACATTATTCCACTACATGTTTGCCCAGACAGTATTACTGTAGTTATTAAATCTTTCTCCCTTTTTTATCATTTTGATGACATAATTTTATATCTGAAAAGCTAATAATTTTCAGGTTCTCGAATACCAGAGCTGTTTTCCAGATCCCCTTCTGATAGCAATAAATAATGGCTGACCAATTTGATTTTAAAAGGTCATACAGAGTTAGAAAGAACAAGTTGAAGCTTCTTATTTCCATTGCTTAAGGTCAATGCCTTCTTTTGAGCAGACTGAATCTCAGTTTTGGTTAGTGGTTGCTGTGGTTAGTGTGATACATGAGCCATAGCTGATCATTTTCAATCACACTACTGTTTAGACTTTGCCAGAGTCCTCCTTAGAACTTTCTTTAAAAAATTAAATTTCTGCTTTCTAGCATAGCAGCTTTGTATTACTGTGTCTTAATAAACTCAACAATTTTAGGACTTCTTTAAGCTTCTCCTTGGTAGTAATTAGATTTTCTTTTTACAGTTTAACTTTGTTAGGAACATTTATCACAAATTTCCTGGTATGATTTAGCATTGAGAAGAACTTGGAAAGCTTTATGTGGCATCAGGCTTTTTAGTGATTACTTCAGCTTTATTATACACTGCACATATACCTAGTTGTCTTAAGACCTAGTTGTGTTAATAGCTAGTTGTGTTAAGATCTAGTTGTGTTAAGGTATATTATGTCTAAATATGAATATTCAGATTTGGGGCAGAATCTCTGTTTCTTTTCAACATTCCAACAGCTCAGAGCTGTTAGTCAAGGCTAATGTTTTGGTTTGCATTTCTAAAGCAAATATTACTTGGGCAGGCCCTAGATTGTTTATAGCATGGATGTACAACTTGTATTATATAACTCAGCTATGTTCGGCCTAAAGAAATATATCATTTAGTCCCTGGGCCCTTTATATGTTTTCTCTTTTCCAGAGTAATCTGGTAAAAGTTAAATGCAAGACAGAAGGATTTCCGGGATGATGCACTGATCCAGGTCTCGAATTTCCTCAAGAGTCTCTTAGGTCATTCTCTCTGTCATGTCACTTAATATGTGCATAATAAACACAATTATTTTTTTAGACGTGTTCTGTAAATCCATTTTTTTGTCAGGAAGGCCAGTTTTAATGAGGGTGCACTGTGCTTTGGTTCTGCACTTATACAACAAATCTGATATTCCTGGGAAGAGTGTACATTATATCTGGAGAATGAGCACAGAAAACCAAGGCCTCTCATATCTCATCTTTTAGGAGTGGATGCTACATCAGCTCAGTGGTGACAGGGACATATATTCAGATATACCCAAGAAGACAGCAGGGGAAGCCGGCAGAGAGCTCCATGGATGCCACCTTCAAAGAAATCTGCTTTTCTTTAAGTCATTCTTACAAGGTTCATAGGGGAATCACTCTATTTTCACTAAAAACTTGATTTTTACTACCCCATGCCTCTTTGGGGAGGAAATATTGACCCAAACCTTTAGCAACCAAAATATATGAACTCTTATATCAGTGTTGATTATTCTACTAAAGTTAAAAATTTAGATTTCCTTCCATGTATACAATGAAAAATCCCCCCTAATCTTAAATTTATTAAAATTATCAACTGAAAATTTAAAAGTTTTGTGCTTTTGCTCAGATATACATGTTCAAATGATTTGTGAGTCGCACTGTGTAGGGTGGGAACATTTAATGTGAAGCCAATTTAAGAACTCTTCCTTCCTAAGTTTACCCACACCCAGATTTATTCAGCTACTGGAGCTGTACTGCTCACAGTTATTCCAGATTTCTTTGGCTCCACTACTGCACATGATTCCTTTATGTCATGGGATTTAGGGTAGAAGGAAATGCAATATACAGATTATCCAGGGCAGCTCTAGGAGCTCCATGGTGGCTGGGAGGTTGGTCTCTACCTCTGTCCTCAAAAATTAGAGGTGACTGAGAGGGCAGGGGCTGGTTGGATATTGAGGACAGTATTATTCACAACTTTGATTTTTTTTCCTGGTGTTTTTGGTTTCCTTTTCAGCTATCATGGTTTCCTGTTAAGGCTACTGCTCTTGCATATGGCAGGTGCATTATTTCTCCTGAGTGTAAATAGGATCAGCCTTCTAATCCTGCTATATTTTATATCCATATCTCAGAGCTGTCTCCACATACAAATAAACAGAGTATCCATCTATTTTTCAAAGTAAAACTGTAATATAGCTTTTACTCAAGCAGTCAGATTTCCCTGATACACATTATTAATTACTATTTTTCATTGCATTAAGATGATACATAAAAATGCCACCTGACAGTAGTATTCTTTTTTGTTACACTTACATAGTTCACAGCAAACAGTTCACACAACATTTTAATCTGCTGCTAAAAAGATCTTACAGAGAATATATCATATGCACTCTAAACACAGGTAACTAAAGGCTGAAATTCACACAAAACTCTTAAAAAATAGTGATTAACTACTTATTAGTACTTAAAGAACTTTATTTATTTGTTGTGAAACAGCCCAGGTTCTAAAAGCTGTTGAAAGACAGGGATTGTTCTTTCTAGTTTATTTTTTAATTATCTGCCTCCCCAGAGCTGAAGGCTGTTTATCTCTGGTCAGTAGAAACACAGAGCAGAAACAGAGAAGCTGTGGAACAGTAGGAAGAGAGAATCTAGGCAGGATTTTCTTTATCTTGAACTGACTCTTCAGGCTCCTGAGATAGCGGGGAAAGATTTTTACTTTTTGAATAATAGGTGAAATGAAGTGTGTGAAATGTTCCTCCAAAAAACAAATTCAGTGAACCTAGGGTAGTTTTTGAAAGGGATTTTATTACTTAATTAATTACTGAAGAACAACATCCTTTTAAATGCGTAGCAATAAGCAGCAGAAATATAGATAGCAGTGTAAACACTAAATCTTGTCCTGTTCACTAAGTGTGTTGTGGATGCATCACCTTCTGATAATACAGCATAAGATGGTGTTTAGGCTTGCACAGTTCTTTTTTTCTCCTTTGACAATCAGTGTTACACAGATTTTTTTCTCGTAGTGTGAATTGTCACAGAAAAAGCTGAATAAAATCCTTTAAATTATAAACTCCATCTGCCTTGGACACACTCTTTAGCTGACTGATGATTTATAACCCATACTATTGTTTGTTCTGAGTTAAGTTTGTGTTACTTCTTTATCAGTACATTAACCTGTCCTGTTCCAGACACTGCTGGTATTCTGCTTTTTACATGTATATAACAAAGGCTGCCTTCTGTAATGAGAGGTGTCCCAACATAAATTGCTGAAATAAAATTGCAGCATGTCCACTAACTCCTAACTGCTGTGAAGGAGGCAGAACCCTCCTTTTCTCTCTAACACAATTTTCTTGGTTCCTAAAATCAGCTTTTATCTGATGCTAACTGTGGTAGTAAAAGTTCCAAGTCGGAAGTGGATCACAGCCAACTCTTCCACTTGTGCACAAGATAAGTGTACCATTAACTATGTCTCCTAAAGTTATTTATCTCATGCAAGCAAATGAGTTCAAAGCCTTTCATTTACTGTTATATGATTGTAGATACATCTGCTGTCAGATCTTCACTGGCTAAAGCTGGGCTCTTGACAAGAACAGAAGCAGAGTTTGCAGTCCACTATGTCCCACAAATGTAGGTTTTTTGCAAAATAATACAGCAGCTGGTTAAAAATGTATGCCCTCTTTCTTTTTTTCCCCTAACTCTCTAGATGTATACAAAGCACAGTATCAGCAGCATCCCTCTCCTTTACAGGTATGTGTCCTGACATTGTGCTTTCATCCATCAATTTTAGAGTTCTCAGAGACACAAGATGGACCAATGTATAGAATACTCACATTGGTTTGAGTTTATAGCACCTCATGGGAGAATTTCTTCATCTTTGTTTTTTCCATCATCTGTCCCTTCCAGACTTTTTTCTCTTAGAGAATGTACAGGATATAGTACAAATATCGGCTTTATGCCATTACAAACCACAACATTGTCCAGAAAGAGCTTCAATTTCTTTTCCCACCACTTGATCTCTGAATTTAGAAAGCTAGGTTTTGGGGATTTTTAGCAATTCCTTTCTGCATCATCTTCCCTTCTGATTCTCATGAGATTTCAATTAAACTCCTCAGTGATGGGTAAATTGCTTCTGCATTGTGCTAAATTGACAAGAGTACGGCTTCAGCAGTGAATAGTTACTGTGCAGTGTAGGCAAAAGAAGTGGACCCAGAGGTGTTTTTTACATTGGTGGCAGAGGTATGAGCTCACACATTTTTGCCATGAATGAAGCACAGGCTGTGTTCACCTAGTCAGATGATGCACAACTCACAGTCACACAGCACTGTACCTCAGCCCTACAGCCTAAGCCTCAAAACATGCAACCTGCTGAGTAGCCTTAAGATGTTCCATATGGCAGAAAAATCCCCTATATATAACTATCCATGAAATAAGCTACCTGTTCTGCTCCCCAGGCTGTTTCCATATACCTAGAGCTGTTCCTAGGCAGGTAATATTAGTCCTATTAAAGCTTCATGTTCAGAGGAGCTTCCTACACCCCACTTAGGATGAAAAAATACTCCTGATGGCCTTGAAGTTAACTCTATGCCCTAAATCTTTCCATGTCTTGCTTTAACCTCAAATAGCTTTGAATAGGCCTTTGGTGCCTGAATGAATTATAGAATCATGAAATGGTTTGGGCCCATCCAAACATCATCCAGTTCCAACTCACCTGCTGTGGGCAGGGACACCTTCTACCAGGTTGCTCCAACCTTACCCTGAAGGGATCTGAAAACTTCTGTGGGCAACATGTTCCAGTGCCTGACCACTCTCATTATAAAGAATTTCTGTCTAATATCTAACCTAAATCTACTCTCTTACAGCTTAAAGCCATTGCCCCTTGTCCTTTCACCACACACCCTTGTGACAAGTCCCTCTGCAGTTCTCTTGTAGACTCTTTAGGTACTGGAAGGTTGCAATAATGTCTCCCTGGAGCCTTCACTTTTCCAGACTGAACAATCCAAATTGTCCCAGACTTTCCATATAGGAGAGGTGCTCCATCACCCTAATCATCTTTATGGCCACCCTCTGAACCTGCTCTGACAAGTCTGTGTCCTTCTTGTGATGAAGACCCCAGAGCTGGATGCAGCACTCCAGGTGGGATCTCACAAACCCCACACAGGGAAACTTATGAATGCAATGGAAAGATTTCCACAGAAGATACCAAAAGTCCATAGAGAAATATGTTCTTTGTTGAAAAGAAGACCCTTCTTTATTTGTCTGCTTGCATACAAATAAAGGAATACGAAAGAATTTCAAATAGCTTAATTCCCCAAATTTAAACACAAAATTAATGCTTTCCAAGAGGTTTCCAGATATGGTAGCTAACTGTATTTGGCTCCAAATTTAACATTCTATGAAAAACAGTTTTCAGAACACCCATTATTGCAAATTCAGGATTTTTTAATGTGATTCAGATGGAGGCACTCAGAATTAATGCATACTTTTGAAGATGATGGTGCATATTGCACAAGAACAGATGTGTCAAGGGGACCTATGTAATACATTTCTCAACTTCCAGCAAGAGGATGTTAATGATGTGATTGTCAGCAACTACATTGTTTTAATGTAGCTGCTCAGGGATTTTTTACCTGTAACATGGTAGGTACAACCATTATAATGCTAAGCAAGAAAAATGCTTGAAATAACAATAACAGTAACAATAATAGTATTCACTTTAGGTATCTTTATTCCAAATGTTAGAGAAAGATAAGATCTTTTCTAGATCACACACACACACACACACACACACACACACACACACTCACAAAAGATCTAGAATGCTTTATAACACAAATCAGAACAACATAAAATTGAGGTCAAATGTGTGAGGAAGAAATAGCGTGCACAGAAACTTGCAAACTATTTCCTAGTTTCCAAACTTGAAAATGGCAGAGAAGAACATGTGGCAATTACAGAACCATTTTTATTGCTTTAAAACAACACAGTTTAATTGGTTTGATATAAACATTGGAGCATATCTCAACTATGAGCAAAGCAGTGTACTCAATCATGTTACTTTTAATGGAAATAGTCTTGAAAATAGATTGTGTAAGGAACATTTGTCATAATGGCTGGCCTAGCAAATCACGCAAGCACAACTAGATAAATAAGGTAATGTGTCCTGCCACTTGTAACTTAATCCTCCAGTGTATTTCATTAGAAGGATCTTAATTTTCATCTGAATGTCTCCGCCTTAACGAGAATGAGACTAGAGTTTGGCTGGAGCCCAGATTAATTTCATGCAATAACAACAGTAACCATCTCAAACTTCTCCTTTCCAGTAATTGAACTATATAATATGTTAAAAAAAAAGAGGAAACACAACAAGCGAACAACTTAATCTCTATCCTAAACTATACTTTGAAACCCTTTTTTTCAGGAGTCTTGAAAATGTGATCAGTGAAGAAATACAGCTTTTGAGGCAGTGGCTGTTTCAGATCCAAAATGTTGGAAGAGATTAGTGAATAGCTTTTGCATTTTTCATGCTGATTCCACTGGAGATGTGCTGAAAGCCATAAAGATATGCTTCTTTCTCCAACTCATTTATTTCACATATACAATAATTTGCGGTCAATAAATCTAGGATGGATTTGCATGGTAAGGCATTGGTGTGGCAAACAGAATGGATAATAACTTCATCCATAATGTGGTTGCGGTATTTTTATAATCAGTTTTGTAATGTGATATTACTGGAGAGTATCACCAACCAGTGTTCAAATTGAAACAAAGTTTTCCAAAGCAACACATGCTATGTACTAATTCATGTCATCAGAGATCCATCTTCTGGTCTGTGAGACTCATCTTGTGTGCACATGGCTTTCATGGAGATGATAGCACAGAGAAATTTACTTCAACAGTTCTATAGATGGGCATGCCAGAGGGAATATTTTAGCACAGCAGGATATCTTACCAAGAAGAAAATAATTCCTTCACAAGCTGGAGTTCTCTTGATTTTGCAAGATAAAACTTGAGGAAGGGTGGAAACTTCTGGGATTTTTAATGAGAAATAACAATTTTAAAATAACAATTGCAGTAGAAACTATTAACAAAGTATTAGTTTACTTCTATCATGTGTTCATTTGTATGTTTAGTGTCTTACAAAACCCAGAATATTTAAATTAAAGAAGTAATTTCCTTAGAAATATCTGTTATAGAAGAAAACATTCAAATCCAGTCCTTTAAACAAATCAGAGTTTAATATTTGTTAAAAATAATTTATAGTTCAAATCTTGGTATAATGGTCTACTTAAACATGAAAGTTTGGGATTCTAGAAATCTTGGTCCTGCATCCAGCTGAGTTAGTCAGCAGGCTTAAGTTTAAGCACAGCCTTCAATTTTCAAGTGCTATCAGCTGTCAAGAAGGTAAGGTTTAGTTTATGCAGCATCTGATAACCTGCTTCCTTAGATACCTATTTTTCCCCAGAGGTCCTTCCTTGAAGTTTGAAGTATGCCAGAGAAGAACACTTGTCTCTCCCTGATTCTGGATTGTGCTGTCTGTCCTACTCTTTATAAAATTTCAACACACATGGGCGCAGATCCAGCAAACCATGTGCATAATTTGAAACCCATGAATAACTCCAGTTAAAGCTGCCAAAGATGGTAGGATGAACAGAGAAACCACTGAATTTGAGAGCAAAAATACAGGATGAAACTGTATCCTCAAACGTAAGACTGCAAACTTCAGAAGGGTACTCACTCAGCACTTGTCAAGAAGGATGTTGCTTTTCAAGTTACTCACATAAATCACTATGGTATCTGAAATGCATTGAACAATTCATGAGAAATATATTTGCATTTGATTTTCCTTCCCGTAAGCTTCTGTTTTGTTGCAACTTTTAACTCCTGTGGGAGACTGGACAGAACTGTATATGTAATGTTTTTTTCTTCAACAAAATAATTAGACTTGTATCACCAAGCATTGGGCAGAAAATGGAAATATTTTTAAAGGTCAAATCATAAAACTGTAAAGTCTAAAGGAATTTATCTCTAGGGAGTTATACCAAGTGTACCACTCCCTTGTATGAAAACTTAATTGATGTCACTTGGTTGAAATTATTATCTCCAGAGACAAAATTTGATATGACGTTATGCAAGATATCAGAGTAAAAGCCATTTTGGATCAGATTTTAAGCCCAGCCTGTACAATCACAATTGGTCATTGTAAAAATGATTATTATATCACAATCAGAGGATTATGATGTCAGGTGGGGAATAAGTGCAGAAGCAGATAAATTCTTAGGAAACAACAGTGATTCTGTTTTAAAACACTGTCTTCAGAAAAAAATGACCAGAAGAAAAGAAGTACAAGGAAATAAACTGCACAGAAGAGCCCTTGTTTCCAAGTAAGTTATTTCATAAGTTTTCCATAAGGTGACAGCTGCTTTTTCAAGCACCACATCCTGCTCTCTGTTACATCAGTGTGAATCCAGAGGAATTGCATTCGAGTTGTTTTGCTAGAGACTGACATCAGGGTAACTGACAGTAAAATTTGGCTTTAATACATTTTCTCAGAAATAGAACCCATTTATTCCCTTCAAAATAGAGAAGGGAGAATTACCACACATCATATGATGTCATGTATCGTTCAACACTTTGGAAGAAAAATGGGAAGCAAGATTCATTTGAAGTATGGAGTGCTGGTTTTCCTTTATTCTTCCAAATTTCACAATTTATTGTGAAAGCTCCTGTTGCTGAAGCAAAAAAATAGACCTTTTGGGCACAAGGTAGCTCTCCTAACAGTCAGGTCTGCCACAAAAATAAAACCTTTAAGGACACTAATTCTAGGCTTAGGCACACTGTTCCTTGTTAGCCACAGCACAGGAGAAGTAGTTTCAAGGCTCTTTATCAGCAGCTAAAATCGTGTGTTTAGAACAAAATTGTCATTGGCAAACTTAAGTCTGATGGGGAACATTGCTGCAAATGGGTAAAGAGTGAATTTTTGCACTCATCACATTTTGCAGTTTCATGTAAAGTAACCTTCCTTTCATGTAAAGTCACAGTGTTTTCCTTAACTTTGTCCTGGTGGAGGGAGAAAAGAGCAGAGTGAGGTTTCAGACACGAAAAGCAAATGACAAGTAGTTCCAGCACCTAAGAACTCAGACACCAACCTGCTGCCTTCAGTTGTATGCAACAGATGCCTCAGTTTTTTCCCTTTAACTGCCTGGTCTGTGCTGATTGGTATAAACAATGAAATTTTTGTCTTTATGAATATATTTTTATTCTGTTTCACTTTAAGGTAGATACAAACATTAAAAAAAAAAAAAAAAAAAAAAAGGAAAAGGAAAATAGAAAAAAGCAACCTTCATAGACAAATTTATAATTTAAAAATTTGATTGGTAAAACTTTAAGAAAGTATTAAGATATTTAAGAATTTGGCTGAGAGATTCATGAAACTAGTACATGTTATAAGATTTAAACAGAAAGAAAAAAATAGAAAAAAAAGAAAACCTGAGAGATTAACCTGTGAAATATTGTAAAATGCCAGGGGAGATGAAAACAGCTAATTATGTTAATTATGTTCTACTACCAATATGGAACATGTATTGTCTGTATGTGCATATACATATGGATATATAGTGTGTCTATAGAAGTCCAGCCTTTTTTCATCACTATTTTGGTATAATATAACGTATATTTTAATTAAACTACTTTGCACGCACAGAGAAGCTGGCTTATTAGTATATACTTTTTTTCCTTCCTAGTCTGATCACAAGTCACTAAGGTGTTGCTAAGTAGCTAATTCTGGTTCAGAAGTAAGAATTTCCACTCTTGTGGGAAATATTTACTGTCAATAACAGCACCCTTGCCTTTCCTTTTCCTCAGCTGCAGGCTCTGAGAGCAAAAAGATATTAGACAGCATTAGCAGGTCTCCATTATCATAGGATCTACAAAAAGGTGTGAGGCTGGCTTAGTGCAGTGCTCCTCCCTGCATCTGGCCATATGTTCCCTTTCCTTTGCCACTTTTACACTTCTAGCACTACTGTTAGTCCCCAGTCACAGGGGGAGATGCTTCAGGGAGTTCTGAGCATCTTCATATCCTGCCTGGCAAGAAAATAAGGAAGGGGGACTGCAACTGTTTAGACTTGGGTTTGAACAAACTTTCTCCCAGACTAAGTACTGGTGTAAAAATCCTCCTTGTAGAGTCAGGGAAGTTTGTTTTACTACCTGATGCTCTTTGTAGCTATTCTCTCTGTGTGCACATATAATTGTCACAGTACCAAAGTATTTGAAGCACTTCTAGAATCCCTGAGAAGCAGAAACAAAGCTGGGTTTTCAGTTATTTTCCTAGAAAATTGTTCTAATGGTATATATATGTGCATCTGTCCAACCTACGTTTGGATTTCCACAAACAAGATTTGTGACTGACTGGCTTAGCTCCATTCTAACATTGTTTTGTATTTCAACACTTCATGAGAGAGAAGGAATCTTTCTTTCCAGTGTCTATATTTACCTTTCCTATAATATCATGAAGTCTGATGTCAAAAAAGCAAATAGAAAAATAATGTAGTGTAATGATTTTCTGAAATAGTTACAAATGCAATCTAGAAGAGGGATAAAGTTCCCCTCCCCTGCTGAAATCCCTATTCACTGGGGATTCAGAGAGGGAAAGAGAGTTAGTTAATGCTTTCTTAGAGCTTGTTTTTCTTTGAATTCCCCTCTCTCCCCTTCGAGAACACATTTGTACATATTGCTGACTCTAAAAGCATTCCCAGAGGTCAAATTATTGAAAGCTCAACCAAGTTTTCCTAAGCTATCACAGTTTACTTACCATTCCCAGTTTCCACAGGCTATCTCAGCAGTGATTAAATAGCTATCAGTTTTGGAATCAGAAGCTATAAACTGACTCTTTAGTCCCTATGTTTGTGTGATATTGTTTGATCTTCCAAAAACAATTTGCACCCACATGCTCTGTTCAACAGAATCTGACTTGGAATTCATCTATGAAAAAAGCATCCTTGTTAGAAAGTTTTCCAGTCTAGAAAGTCAAATAGGGAATATAAATGAAGATGACGGTAGTTACGTTTTTGTTGGGTTTGAATCTTTATCATATACTAATGAACCACTCAGCACAAGAATAAAAAAGAATAGAAGAAAGGTCCAGAAAAGAATGATGATCATAGCAGATGCTGCACACGCTTTCATTTTGTGGTTTGCTGCAATTCACCTGGACTGTTTAAAAGCCTGTGATGAATGGTTGGCACACAAGATAGTGTTGTGTCTTTCAAGCCTTTGACAGTTGGCACTAAATGTTACTAAGCAAAATTACATAGGGCCAAAAGGTTGCCCATGATGGATCCCAGATACAACAGAACTGGGGATTTTCTGCATACGGAGTGATAAGGAGGGACTTTTAGGGTTGACAGGAATGACTTGCATACTGTGACAAATGAAGAGGTAAGGATGTGGCTGTTGGGATAGTACATGAGAAATGTGGGATCAGTTTCTTGTCATGTTAACGTCTTAGTGTGCAGCCTTGAGGAAACCCCTTAGGATCTGACCTTGAAAGGTATACAGGGGCCTAAAGATGCAAATCAGAACATGAGAACTTCCAAAGACAAGCAGAAAATCCTGACCTGATCTATGTCTTATTTTTCTAATCATAGTGGTTTGTTGAGTTTTTTGCAGGAAAATGTTTTATGCACTGTCAGTTGTTCCAGTTTGGAAAAAAGGTGGATGATAAAAGCCAAAATTGGATTTGAAGGCCAAAGTAGCTGAATGTGTATTGCATTTGTGCGTAATACAACTTGCAAGCTGTCCCTACAGCCAGTTGGAGAAAAGGACAGAACTGGTTTATAATCTATGTTTCCAGAGATTCACCAACCATTAAATCTGTTGGGATAGAGGAGCAAGTGATTCTGCAGCTGGTCATTTGGGAGGAGACCTTCAGGCTTGATTAGACTTCCTCCAACAAGCTGCTGTTTCTTTGGTTTTCGCTTTCCCTTTCCCTTCCCCTTGATTTTTTCTTGAATTGGCTTTTTTCTGAAGAATTAGGACATCAAATATTTCTTTTCATTTCCCTCATCTCCTGTTAAAAAAACATATATCCAGTATTTCCCCAGTGAAGGTCCAACCGCCAATAAACATAACCAATTAGGGGGACAGAAGTCTCTGCGCTTGGAAGTTAAAAAACTTGGAAGTTTTGTTCAATTTGCATGAGTACCCTGGAGTTAATCTATTGAAAACAGAAGCTACTGACTCATACCAGGAATTGGGGAAAGTAAACTTTTTGTAACTCTTATTAAAGTCACATGCCTGTCATTGAGCTGTTAAGGTGGGTTTCTCACCATGGCTCTGGATATCACAGGTGCTGTACATGTGTGTTTGAGAAGAACATCAGGCAGCAGAGGACAAGGGAATAGAAAAGATTTGTTTAGGTTTGAAGAGCAATCTGAAAATGTTGCTGTTCAGACAGGCATGTAACCTGTCTACAGAACAGGATGCAAAGAAAATTTTTGAAGAATTTAATGAGGTGTTTAATAGCCTTGAATGCATTGTGAATAAAACACATCATACTGATACAGATCCTATTATGCTGCCAAAAGTACTAGCATCACACAGAGTACAGTCTCATTAGCCCTGAGAAATGAAGGAAAAGTTGATTGTGACAAGATGGTAAGATGCAGTGTTACTGAGAGAACGCAGACACTGACTGGCGTGGTTAGCAGCCCAATCACATTCAATAATAAGAAATGTTACGGATTTATGTAGATTGAGGAGATTTGAATAAGGCTACCAATTGCAATGTAGCCCAAGGGAGAGTTGGGAAAAGACGTGTCTAGACTTCCAAAAGCAAGAATATTTCCAGATCTAAAAAGCCTGGGATTTTGGCAACTCCAGTTTGATAAAATTTTAAACTCTACCCCTGCACATCTCTTTTTGCTGATGCATTTTTAAATAACATTGGTCTGTGATTGCTTCAGAACTCAAAAAGTGTTCACAGAATTCAAAAAGTGCCACTCAAAAGAATTTTAAATCCCCTAAAAAACAGGTGGAAACAGATACTTATAATCACTTGAGCTAAGGTGATAATCATCAACACTGCAAACACTGTTTTTTTGCAAAAAAAAAAAAAAAATAGCTGATATCCAGTTCAGCAGGTCTGGCTATCAGAGGCATTTTTCTTCCCTATATAGGCCTTTTATAGGTTTCCTCCTTTTTGTTGTGGGGTTGGTTTTTTTTTCCCTTCCATGAGAAAAATAGAACAACTGTGTCAGCCATAAGCTTTATGTCAAATGAATTCCAGGTTTAGGTTCCTGTCTTACATAGGCAAAGGACTTGAACTTCAGAGGGACAGCTTCATGACATGTTTCCTTCAGGAGAGAGGCCAACATCTAAAGTTCCCCTGCACTGTTGCTATTCCCTAGGGCCATTTGATGATTCTTTTTGTTCCATTAGCAGGTGCATGCACTGCAACTGTGTGAAAAACAACCCATTTCATATAATATGCCCCAAATGATTATTTTTAAACATTCTTGTTCACCATGTTTCTAGTATGTTCCCACAAGATATTTGTAGCATCCCATATGAGAGAGTGGCACCCTGGGTAAAATGTGGTAGATGATGACTGGATATTCTTACAGGAGATTTTCCTTCTGAAGTCATTAGGTTGTGACACTGCATTCTGGGTCCTTCACACGTCACATGAAAAATGCACTTAAAATTGTTTTCTAGACTAAACCTTCTTTGGACCAATAATAACTCAGTTATTTGAAAGTGCTTTCAGAGGATCATATTATATAACTGGAGAATTTCAAAGGAACCCTTTGCAGAACTGTAAACATTCTGCTTATCAAGCAATTCACCTGCTATAGACAAAAATAGCAGGGAGTGTATATGAGTTAAGATTTCACATTTTCTGCATGAGTGCTCTCTCTAAGGAGGTTTTTAGCAATCAGATGCAGAATGAAAAGTTTGGGTTTTTTCCTCTGGTTTTAGCCAGAAATTGCACATTTGGCCCAAGAAATCTTTGTCTCAAAGATTACTGGATTGTTACCAAGTGTCAAAAGCAGATTCTGGTAATTCCTTGGTAGTTTTGAGAAGGACCTGATCATTTCCATATAAACAAGCAATGACTCATCCAAAACACAGGAAACAATCCTGAAAACAGAAGTACATTTCTAAAGCACACTAACGACTTTCTTAGAGCAGTTAAGCTTTCAAGAGCTTCTAAGCAGAAAAATCACAGCAAGCAGCAAGGTTTGAAGTAATCATGAGTCAAGTAATACTATTTCTGAGTAATGAGAAGCATCAAACGATGCCAACTTGTGATTGTTAGAGTATTCTGCATGGATGGTCAACAGTGAAAGCCCAGAACCATTCAAGTATAACTTTTTGTGAGATCTATCAATGAGAAGTTGCTGCACATATTAGAAGGTGGCATAAAAACCTCCAAATCATAATGCAACACAGCATGAGAGAAGAAATGTTAAACAGAGCCCACAAGGGCCTATCTGGGGTTTGAAACATAAAACACTATATAGAATGTCTTATAAATACCATTACAGAAAATAAAATCTGCAACAAATATGGTAAAAAGCTGCAGAAGAACTGTTATTCCTTTTGAACTTGCTCCCCAATAACGGAAAAAATCATTAAGCTAATAACTGTGGTCTTCATTTCTTCAGGGGATAAGAGAAGACCTGAGAAAGTTTGGATTTTACTTTTTTTTGCCTCTCTCTAGATTCAGCAGCTAGATCTCATTCAAAAGACCAAAGAAAAAAAAGGTGAATAGATTGTTATTTGAAAGTGAGATTGTTGCCCACCCTAAATTCCCAGAGTTGACATTTCTGGCACTGGCTGCAAGAGTGTTGGCCAAATCATTCCTTCCAAGCAGAGCCCAGTTTTGCCTTGGCAGAAGCACCATATGGCAATAGGTGCCTTTGAGATATAAAGCCTCTTCAAGCACCACTGAAGTGCTGCCATTGCCCCTCTCCTTATAAGGGGGTGTAGCATATGCTCTCCTGACTAGCTGATTAGCACTTAGAGCTAAATAGAAGAAGGATCAGGTTTTACCCTTTTCTATGTCTTTGGACCATCATACCCCACAGAGGCAAAAAGTGAGTGATCTCTCACATGAAGGATGCAAAAAGTCTCATCTCTCATTAAATAATGCTGTATTATATTTCTCAGATGCAATCTTAGATAAGTTAGTATTCATTGTATCAAATCCATACATATTCTGGAGAAAATATATATAGACTGGGGAAACAATTTGTTTATTTGATTGATATAAAACAGTCTGGAGTGAGAAAGATAGAGTTTTAGCTTTGTGCTATCTTCTCCTTATAAGAAGAAGAAAAAAAAAAAAAGAAGTAGCTGTGCCTTCTTTATGCAACTAGAAGTAAATTGAGTGTAACAACATCATTGTAAAATGATGTGCTTTATAAAGTCCTGAATATGGTGCATCTTTTGTGTTTTGTTTCTAATTGTTTGCTCAATACAAAAGGATAATTCATTAGGCCGATTCTCCAAATAATCTCAAAAAGTGTCTCAAAGTGACATGAATTCCTTTGCAGAGTGAATGTCTGTAGCAAGTAATCCATGGAAAACAGACAGGCGTCTCTTGTCATTTTGGAGCTCTAATCCACTGCCTGGAGCATGAAAATGCTCAGGATAACAAGTGTGGGAATGACCAAAATCAACATTATTTTTTTATTTTCTTTTCTTAACAATGCTGCTGATCAATAGAATTGCTGAATCTGGCAGATACAATGCCACAGGATTAATGAATTAAGCTCAGGAAGCAGAAGAATTTGTTAAAAAGGAGAGGGGGAAAAAGCCCCTTCTTTTCCACTGGTGTGTGAATATCTATGCAATGAAAGCAGCAATAACAGAATTTTAGCCCTTGTTTTACCATAGGACCAAGCCTTGTTCTGCACGAGTCTTTATATTTGAATTAGAACCATACTGACACCCGCTTTTTCAACTATGAACTTCACTTCCAAATTGAAAACTATTTCCTAAATGATGGTTTAGTAGCTAGGTCTGAACACAGAAGACCATCAATGGAACTAGATAACTGTTTTTTAAACCACAGTAAATAGTGGTAAAAGGAAGGAAGGGATTCTCACTGAAATGCCATTGACTCTGTCACCATAAAGCACTCTCATGCTCTGGAAAACTGTAGAATGAAATAGAGAGGCCATCACGCTTCTTTGATGACGCCAATGTTTTACAAAGGTTGATTGCCAGTGTTTCTGTCAATACTGCATCAGGAATGTAACACAGGGTACATATCTGTGTAAGACATTACATTCCAAAATACACATTACATTTGCATTCAGCACAGCATGGAGATTTTAATAAACCATCACTCACTAGAAGGGGTTTGTTCAGACACGTGGGAGGGGAGAGCTTGAATTTGCTTATGTTTGTATTTACACCTCCTTAAAGACCTCTGGGGATTTTGTGTGTCCTTTTGTCTAAACAAACAAATAAACAAAAGCCCAAAAATCTTTATCTAGTCTCATTGCACAAAAATATATCACAATAATACAGTCCTAGGAATTGGTAGGTTTGGAACATTTTTAACTTATAAGAACACTTCAGAGAATACTCCTGCGTAATTCATGAGTCCCTATAGATCTGTCCATGTCTTGAACTGATTGTTGAAGTGGGCTTTACTAGGAATTTCTTTTCCTGAACTGGAGTAGTGCTGGAGGTGGGGAAGGAGGGAGGGTTAAAGCAACCTTCCCTAACAAGGCTTTAAACGCTTCAGTGGTAAAGTTATGCTGATGAGAGACTTCGTTACTTGTTTTTAACTGGGAACAACCCCAAGAGGATTACGCTACGGGCAGAAGCTGTTATTTAAGTGGGTGGCAACGTCGTGGGCTGTGTTGTGCTGTTGTTGTTTTTAAAGTGGGACGTGCATCTTTTGATTAGAACTGTAAAATGGTTGTTAAAAAAAAAAAAAAACAAAACAAAAAAACCAACAAAACAACAAAACCCCAAACAGCCAACCAAAGAATCCCCAACAAACCCAAACCGAGCAAAAGCAAACCCAACAACCTGGACAACGACATGAAACAGCTGGTGAAATGTCTAGCTCCGTGCCTTCCCCATGCGCGGCGGAGCGGAGGTTTCTGTTCTCTCATCTCTGCCGCGATGTGTTTCTTCTTTTTTTTTTTTTTTTTTCCCCTTTCCTTTTTTTTTTTTTTTTTTTTTTTTTTTTTTTTAATTGTTCTTTGCATCTTTTGTGACAGCCGGGGAAGGGG
>CM031879.1:7020442-7112557 GCA_018697195.1 Certhia americana
GGCCCCTGCCCCGGCCGGCCGCCGCCGCCGCCCGCACCATGCCGCCCCCCCGCCGCACGCCGCTCGCTCCCGGGGGCTGCCTCCCTTTCCGGCCCGCGGCGTGTGCGTGAGAGGGGCTTCAAGTTGCCCCGGCGGCGGCGGCGAGTGGGGGGCCGGGGCGGCGGCGGCAGCGGGGCGCGGCGGGCGCGGAGCGGAGCCCACCCCCATCACCTGTTACCTCCGCTCCCCAGGTTGCCTGAAGTTCCCCGGCGGCGCCCGGCAGGACGGGGAGCGCCACGGCTGCGGCTGGCGGGGACCCTACAGTGGCTGCTGCAGCATGGGCTGGCTAAGGGGGATTGCCTTGCTTTCCTTGGGAGTATTACTAGCGGGAAGAGTCAACTGCCAGCATGTGAAGAATAATGTGCCAAGGCTCAAATTGTCGTATAAAGGTAAGTCTGTTGTTCTCTCTTATTCTCGGTTTTCCTCCGAACCTCTTTTCTCCTTGCCCCGTCGCTCCCTTCCCTCCTCACCTTCCTCACTGCTTTACGTTCTCTTCCAAAGGGGAAATTGACATTAGGTGAAATTTCTCAAAACATTTACTTAAAAAAGCCCCTCCGTGCTGCGGTCGGTACCAGGCAGTTTAAACCCAGACAAAGAAGAGTTAGTTGCGATTGCAGACGAGGACTCCGGATCGTGCTGATCCCTGTTAGAGCATTTTTCAGTCTTGTGCTATTTCGCCGGACTTTACTCTTCAAAACGATGAGTGGCGTTTGGCCACCCAGCTCACCTCCCCCGTGCAGTGCGGCCACAATTCTAGATCTGCTCTAAACATCATGGAATGGATAATTTTTTTTTATAGATATATATTTTATTTTATATTTTAGGCATGAAGTGGTTAATTTTCAAGTCATGAATATTCAGTTTGTACAAATCTGACAATCAGATGCCTAACATAAGCAGTCGATGGTGGGTTTGCCAAGAAACTATAAACTGAAAGGAACAGATCAGTCCAGAAAAGGAGGAGAGGACTGCTAGGCACCAGAAAATGCTATGGATGTTTAATGCAGTGCGATTTATTTGAACCAGGGTTGTTTTCGGTGTAGTCTGATGTGTGTCATTAGAGATCACAGGGAAGGTGTAACTGAAGAAAGAGAGCTGTGAGATTACGTGTATGTTTGAAATTGTGTAATGCCACTCACACTGCAGTTGTCAGTAATTAACTTTTGTATAATAGTGCTAGTATTAAAGGAGAACAGTGAAGTAGACAGGCTTTTCTCTTTATCAGCATAGTTCCACTCTAAGTACATTTTCAGAAGAATTCATCAAATCTGGAGAATGTACAACTGGGAAAGAAGTTAAAAATGTAAGAGCTGTATTTTTTTCTAAAAAAGAGAGCTATACACCTAGGTGCATACAAATCTCTCTGAAGAGCTGTCTCTTCATAATTCTCAGATTATTGATGGCTGAGAGAAGGAGCTGCAGCTTCGGTTCTGAAAGGAGAGAGGAAAAATAACACATTGCTTCCACAGAGGGAAAAAGAGAACATGTGTGTGCATGCCTGGTCATAGATGTCAATCTCAGTTAACAGCATAGTGTCAATATATCTCTTGCCAGTAGAAATACGTTTTCCTATTTTTTTTTTTTTTTTTTTTTTTTTAATCTTTCTCATGCTGCAAATGAGAGGGGGGAAAGTTCTCCCTGATACAGGGCAGGCGTCTTTTTCACACTCCAGATGAAATAAAGAATTAAGCACCTGCAAAACTTGGATGCTCTGTGTGAAATAAATGCATGTGCCGGGTTTTTCTTAAAGAACACATATGTGCATATTTGTGTGTATTTAAACTTGAAAAATATGAATGAAAAGAACAGTTTAAGGGGTTCAGAGTCTGTTAATGAGAAAAAAAGCATTTGTATTCAACACAAAATTGATTATTTTGAGTAATGGAATCTAAAGAAAGCTTCTACAGTAACTACATGTCATGTCAAAAAACTCATTAAAAAAACTCTTAATTGCTTCCAAACTTTTACAATCATACTGAAACTCCAATTAGTACATAGAAGAATAAATGCTATAAAATATCCTGTAAAGGGGTTTAATGGCTGATTAATTATTGTTTATTTTTTTTACCCTTTTAAAGTTTATCTGTGGCTCAAGTCTGCTACCCCTGCTCATATTGGCTAAATGCACAGAAACTAATTTCAAAAAGTTGCCAAATGTGACTGATGGTGATTTTCGCTTTATCTTGTCTCATTTTTCTCCTTTTTTTTTTTTTCTTCCTCCACCCCGCTGGTGCTGTATCTATGGACCCTGTGAAAAATATTTTTCTACTCTGACGATTGGTTGTTTTCCAGTTCTGCTCTTGCTGGGATAAAGAGTCTCGTTTTCATTTTTTAAATATCAGATATCAAATTTTGCTATATGGTCAGTTCTATATGAGCAAAACAGGAAACTGGGCTGAACATCAAGACTGTTTTATACTTGGTGGATCATTGTGCAACAAAAATGATTTCAAATGGTGAGCAACCCTGTTTCCTATCTAGTGAAGACAGCAAATGTGTGCTTAATGCAAAGCAAGTTGAAATCTGAAGACTTACAAGAATTCACACTGTAGCCTTTGATTCATATATTTGACTTCAAACATGTGCAACTCTAAAAATCAGATTGGACTGTAAATACACATACTTAATGTTAAGTACTGGTGTAAATGCTTGGCCAGGTCAATAGGACAGTGCTGCTACATTGATCCCCAGGTATGGGGATATCATTATTAGTCAGGGAAGACTAAACCTTGTCAGCTGGTGCTTTTCCAGACAAATTTTGCTTCCAGCACAGTACTCAGTGTACAGATCAATGTTAACACCTTGCGTAGGAACATCCTTAAACACTGTGGGTATTGAAAATATGTCTTTTAGGCACTGACAGAATACCTCACATGCTAATACTTATCTCTCTGGATGTACTTCACCACCATGTGACTACGTGATACCAAATGATTCATCTCTATTTAAACTGCTTGCAAGTAGAAAAAGAAGCTACTTAGTTACTTTCCCATTCCTCATCTCCATGAAGAGATGCAGTTGAGTAAAATAAACTTACAATATTGAAAAAGAAACCCCAAACATACAGGGTGAGAAGAATGACCCGGGTCACTTCACTTTTCTGTGACCATCATTGTGCTTTCTTTTAAGAGTGTGCTTGTTGTTTGTCTAATCGAATACCTTGGAGCTAATTGTTGGTGCTTTATTTCAAAAGAAAATCAAGGATGTATTTTAACTTCTTGTTTGTCCCGACTAGTTAGATGTCAAACATGATTAAAAAGCTTGGGTGTTTGCTTTAAAAGTTAGTAAAATGAGTCATGAAGGGTTAAATCCCTGCCAACCTTGATTTCCTATGGTCACTTGCTTTCAAAGGAGTGTTAGCGCTGCCATTTCCTCAGTTGCTGGACAGAAGTTTTGGTGGACTCCTGTTCTTACTTCCTCTTAACTTCTTATCATTCAGTCTTGTAGATGATTAGAAGCATCTTATGGGGCATGGTATGGATAGGAAATGGCTAAAGTGTATAAATGCATATGTTAAGGCCACATCTGTGATCTGTAAAGGTTCTTTCTGTTTATTGTGCAACAGAGTTCTGGTTATTTGGTTTACATCACCTTGATTCTACTGGCATATTAAAGAAAGGAAATTTAAAGAGAGCAGTAGGGAAATCCTTGTCCATCTGAAATCCATGGTGTAGCTTCTGTTCAGTAACTTCTGGGTTTTGCTCTGTAAAGTTTCTAAACACTTTCATCTTTGTACATGGATTGGAAAGGTTTTGCTCTGATGATACGTATCTCCTTATTTCAGTCAAAAGGAGTTAATATGATTAAAAGCCTGATCCAAAGTTCATTGAAGTCACTAAGTGCTGGATTGTAGCCTAAATGTGGTAAAACTAGCCATAAAACTGAAAGCTCAGTTGGGCTCTTCAACCACTGAGCTCCTCTTTTTGTGTCCTTCAAAGACTTTGTGTCTTTATTGTAGAGTAACAAGAAATGTCATTGCTGATATATCAAAAGTAAAAGAATCTTCCCTTAAAGAGTGTAGGGGGCTTTGTTCTTGCCTTTTTGTTTGTTTGGGGTTTTTTTGTTGGTTTTATTTCTAATCTCATTGACTTCAATTCTGATGTTGGGTGTAAGCCTCTATATTGTGTCACCAGGTCACAGATTCAGGAAACTCATATTGAGCACAGAGTTCTCAGAAAAAGGGTGATCAAGTTGAGTGTGCAAAGTTTAAAACAATAAATATAGCCTTAACTCCAGATGGATTTCTTGTATCATTTATTGTTTTGTATTTTCTTTTGCTGTCCTCTGTATGGGGAGGTAAGTGCACAGAGATGGAACCAGCTATAGTACCCTTTAAATATAAACAAATAAGACCAATGAAAGTTTCCATTAACAATTCCTTGGTTTGCAGATTTTTTTCATAAAGCAACCCTGATTTTTGCCTCCACATGAGTAAATCTTGTCAACCCAACTTTCTCAAATCCATCTGTCACGTCTTATTTGTCTATTGAAAATTACTAAATGCTGTAAGTATGTTTTGCAAGAGTACATGTGTGGTTCTTCTTTGTTATTGTTGCTCAATTGGATACATATTACTTGAGAAAAAGTAAGTGGAAAAGCATTGCACACAGATTTAGCTCTATTACTCCCTGGCTTCAATTCAAGCCATATTAAAAGTAAGTGTCCTGTTTAAAGTTGCAGTGATAGTGACAACTACTCCATCCTTGATGTGCAGTTGATTTACAATTTTATAGCATGGATTTTTATCCAGATGAAATCCTGGCCCTAGTGAAAGCAATGGCAAAACTTCTGTCTGTTTCAATCTGTCCCACATGGGGTGATGAGGGAGGAATGGCACCACACTGAATTACCTGCATGTACACTAATGTGAATATGATACCTGGCTTGTAGTTTGTTCACCCAGTCTGGTTGTAGTTGATGACCTGCCGGTGGGTTTGATTGTGGTTTTTCCTTTCCTTCAAACTTTATAACTCACAATTCAATACCTCTGCAAATATTGGGAAAGCAGGACAAAGTGGGAGAAGGAAATGGGGAGAGAAATACTGGCAAGGGAGCCTGTTTCTCTTGAGCTGGGACCAGTATTGGAGTTTTTCTCAGATTTCAAGGTATTTGCTTGAAAACCTTTGCTTAAACTATCTTCTAACAGTACTGTCTGAGGGAAAAGCCTCTCTGACATGCCTGAAAGGGGGAGAACAGCCCTGACTTAGGACGAAGACTGTGAAGGAAAGTAAACGGGTGACATATGCATCTCCACCTTCCACCATTTGTGACAAAATTCCTCCATGGCTTCTGTGCTTTCATGCCTCACAGTTCAGTCAGTGCAGGAGGCTGCAGGACAGTGAAGATACCAGATGCATCCACAGCCACTTCAGCGCTTTGGGTTTTTTCCCCCAAAATAATGAGTATTTCAGGGAAGGTTTGTGTGTTGGTTTTTCTTTCAGTGGTTGATTGGGGTCTTCCCAAGACCTGGGAACCCTCAGGGAGATGGTAGGACTACCCTGCCTGGCTCTGGCAGCTCACAGGCTGACAGGAGGGAGAAGCTGATGAAGAAAGTGCCGAAGCTCAGATCTTGCCTATATAGGGAAATTTTCAACTAGCTAATTAGGGCCTGAGACAGGCAGTGTAATTGGAACGAGGAGGGTGAAAACCTAGCCCAACATTATCATTTTGCATCTTCAACTATCCCATTTAATTCCAGTGGAAAAAGTGGTTTCTGAATTACAGAGCCTCCCTTTTCTGAGAAGCTGGAGTTCTCTATAATTATTTTTACTGTTCGGTTTGCAAATGACTGAATTATTCATGGAAGGTGCTGCATTGACAGCCATGGAAACTCTACTCTTTTGCTGCAGACAAGGTGTGCAGCACTTACTTGTATTGTTTGTAACAGCATCTTTAAAACTCTGACTTAGTGGGGAATTTAAATATCCATAGTTACACTGAGTTCAGTGAATCTTCTGATATGTGAAATCTGCTTTAAAATTTACTTCTGTGCTTGAAGCTTTTGATTAGGACTGAGGTACCTATCTATTCGCTTAGGGTTTATTCAGATGTATACTTATTCCATAACATTTAGCAAAACAGTATTTAAAATAAGAAACACGATCATAGCAGGTTGTTACAATGCAAATGGGTTAATTTTTATAATCTCTTTTGCATGTATCTCTGTATGCACAAAAAGTATTTCCATGGAGTTCCCACCTGAAAAGAAACCGTGAAATTATTTGTATTTTTAACTCATTTATTTTACCTTGGAAGCATTTTTCAGGTTTAATTTAATGCATTGCTATACTGTGATCCTTTTAGTATGGTTTTGCTTTGCTTAATCACTGATTCTGCATATGGCCTTTAATGCCCCCACAGCTGCTGCCAGAGAAGCTTCTTTATTTACTTTCCCTCGTGTGCATACCTGGAACACTATGATGGAAGTGCCTGCAATACAAAGTTGTTCCAGTATTTTCAACATTTTCTTCATTAGCTGGAGCCTCAGTTGACCCCAGTTCACTCTGAAGCAGATCACATCTTCACCTGAGGTAGTGCCTAAATGACTGAGAAGAAAACAAATCCTTCTAAGGGGTGTCAATGGTTGTGACATTTTCCAGCGTTTGAAAGCTAAAAAGTGTGAAATTGTTTTCAGGTTCCCACACACTTATTTTTAAGCAAATGTGTGGGGTGGACCCTGGGAGCCCTATGTCAAACTTTTCAATGTAGGTACTGTAACCTGTTGCAGTGCTCTTGTTAACTAAGGTTACATGTAAAAATTGTTGCTGCTGTTGTGCTGGTGGGCGATTCAGCGAATTCCTTCCTTGCAGGATTAAAGCTCCCTTATGAAATGTCTGCAAGTTCACGGTCCTCCCACATACAGCCTTCATATAGGTTAGCTGCTCTCTTCCAGTAACAGCTGTGGATAGTGAGAATAACTGTGGGGATAGTACTTTTACTTGACTTTCCCTATTTTTTCCAAGTGGGATAGTGTCTGAATATACAAGAGAGAAAAGGATGACCGCAGCTGTTGAGAGCATCAGAAATCTTAAGAGTCTTGTAATCTTTCTCTTGCACCACAGGAGGTTCTTTGTGGTGTCTTTCTCTTTCGTTGTGACTGACACAGCCACTTTAGGCGCTTTTCACTGTCAGGGGAAGGAGAGGTACCTCCAGAGAGCTAATCTTGGGTTAGGCAGACTGAATGAGACTTTAAGGGTGCTCGTCACTTCTCATTGACTGTAACAGGAATTAAACTTCTTGTTCATTAATTTAGTTTCTTTCTCTCTGGGTATGTATCAAAAGAAGGTGCTAATTAACTGCTGTGGAAGAACTTAGGCTGTGTTCTGATCCAAATCTTCCTAATTGAACATACTGTTTTTGCCTAAATGTATTTAAAGCAGTGTAAAAACTGAGTTGATTAAAGATACATTCGATCTCAGTATCTGTGATTTTGAGGTCACGTGTGACTGTCTAAATTTGCACCAAACTTGCTGTATGGAACGAAATAAACAATACTTCTACATTTTTCATATTCTTAAAACAATTACCTAACTTACTTCTCACTTCTATTTCCCATGTCTTTCCTCCTTAATAAGCTCATCCCAAATCCAGTGACACATGCTGGAAGTGACTATCCGGGGCTACAGAGCTTTACCAATGTAATGGCTTAATCATTTAGAGCTTTCAATAAGCTGTCCCCTGACCAGCTCCATTACCTTCTGAATGTTTCCACACTTCAAAAGAGAAAAACGTATTCAAGATTCAGTTTCATGGAGCATAGTTGGCAAATGAAAATCCGTGCGTATATGTACAATTTAAAGGACAGGTATCTTGACCTTGAGTCTGCACTTTTTTCAGCTGAACTGTTTGAATAGTGAGAATGGGATGAAACCTAATTTATTAATTTATAAAAATTCTAAATAGATTTACAGTTGGGGGGGATTCTTTTCTCCCCTTGGTGATTACAGATCCCCCTTGAACTAGACGTATCTACAGCAATCCATGACATGTGTGAGCACTATTCTAATTTGTGTCACATATACTTTCCATCCTTTGCTGTTTGATAGCCAGGCACAGTAAAGTCAGAAGTTTTTGCCATTCTTCTAATGTTTTAAAGTTGTTTGACATTTATTGGGCTGCCTGCTTATCTCTCCAGCTGGATGTTGCAGAAACTTTAGAAGAGAACAGTCAAATAAAATTCTCATCTCTTATAAATATTTTCATGCAAAGTTGGACCTTGCAGGGAACAATCTGAGGAATGAAGTAATTATTTGCTTTCATCTGACTTGTGGAAGGAGGAAACTGAAAGCTCTCCTTTACTCCTCACTCTAATGAAGCAATGCTCCTGTTGATTCTGACGGCCCATCTTGGCTCCTTTTGAAATTCCAGACTTGTATGAGAAAAGGACACAAAAAAGCTCTGTGAGATAATTTAAAGGATTTAGAGCTGTCTTTCAAGGGGGATGGGTTGGTGCCTTTTCTAGAGGAATCACATGATAAATACATCTCACAAGCATCCAAAAGAGCTGCAGAGAGTGCAGGGTAGAGCTTTCAACTCCAGCTGATGGTGGAATGGCAATGGCACTCCTTTGCTAGACACAGATCCCATGTGTGGCCAAGGCACAGAATGAAGTCCCTTAAGATGAAGTGGTTATTTCAGAGTGTTAATATTACCTTGACTTTTTTCATGGATTTCCTAGTGCAGCTTCATTACTTTTGCATCAATGTGTAGTCTGAAATGGTTCTGATGTCTAAGGAAGGGCTTTTTTCTCAAAGCACAACAAAGGTCATATCAATAATGATTAGTGTTGCTCTGTAGTATTTGTAGGCCAATGTTGTCTCCTCTCCACCATACCATGTCCTTTCCAATATCTCCATCCTACTAGGCCCATATGATAAATCCAATTCCTGTCAAGTGATAGGAGGGACAGCAGAAATGATGTTTGGGGATCTGGGAAAAACAACTTCGTCTTTAAGACTGCAGGGTTTTTTTCCCATATTCGCTTCTACTACAGCAGATGAGTGACTCTATCAAAAATTCTTGCTCTGATGGCCTTGTAGACAACAACATAAATGTATTCCTGCAAATTGCATAGTTAGGAAATTGCTTCGTTCTGAATTGCTGCTCTTCCAAGAAGTGTCAAGAGTCCATCCAACAACACCAAGTGAGTATTCAGTTCTACAGGAAGGTGTACAAACATCAGTAAAGCAGTATTTCAGGATGTTGGCTGTTGGGTTATTGGTCAACCTCAGTCTATATTTTTGTTCCAGATGTGTGTCCCTAGTTTGTTCTCTAGCTGTAAAAGCAGACCTGCAACAAGTTGGTAAGCGAGATTTCATCTCAAGTGAAAAAACTGAGGAATTTGTTGAATTGAAGGAAACTTTTCATAGCTCATTTTAAAGGAGTTTCATGAAGTATTAACAACAATATTATATGTTGAAAGTTTTGCTTTTCTCTGCAGCCTGTAGTATTGAGATCAAAAATTACATAAATTTCTAATTCTAATTGTTCAGATCTTTTTTTTTTTTCTTATCTATAATGGGAAACTACTGGATATTTCACTTCCTTTTCTTGCATCCTTTTACAATTTTGTGTGTTTCCTCATTCTTTAAACCTGCATTGTGACTCACTTCTTTACTGGACAATAGTCACAAATCAGGAAGATTTTGTTAATCTCACCTATATCACCTACAAATGGAGATTACACATTAACAGTAACCCAGCACCACAGCTGATCATACACAGGAACTCTGTAATGTAAAGAGAATCAAAGCAAGTACCATTAAAGTGAAATCCTATTAATTCCTTGGCTCTATTCTGTCAGCTTCTTCACCTGTAATGTGGTATTAAGTGATTTCATGAGGAATTGCTGGAGGTCAGAGACTTGCCATGCTTATTCAGAGCTGTATCCTTCTCTCAGAATAATCCCATTAATGTGTGTATTCAAAGTTCAGTTAGAACTTAATTTTGATCAACATAGAAAGGCCTTGCAGTTCTTAAAGTGATTATAAAAGTAATATTCACAGCTGTGTGTGCCTGTGGCAGGAAACACATCCCTGTTATCCAGAAAGCATATCTAATTTAATTCTATTTGGATATTCCAGACAATTTTAGACAGGAGCCCTCCAAAATGTCTTTTGGAGTATCTACCTCTACTTCAAACTAAACACACAGTGAAGGTGATTATAGATGGCTCTGGATAAGAGCCTTTGTGTTTAGTCTTTGCCAGTACTGTCTACCAATGGTGTGTGAGTGCTCATGAGATTCTGGCCAATTTCTCTGAGTTTAAGCTAGGTTGTTTTTTCTATCACTGCTGATAATCATATTTTAAAATTAAGAGGCAATAAAAAGTGCTGCTTTTTTTTTTTTTTTTTTTTTTTTTTTTTTTTTTTTGGTGCTTATCAGACAAAACTAAAATCTCTATTGGGGCAATTTCTCCCTTTCTACTCAGTCTGAGCATGCCTGACCAAACTAGTCATGCTTAACACTCCCTAGATCCTTCAAGTGTATGTGTTTCCTTCCCTAGAGATTCTGGACAAAAAAAATTCTCTCTCTTTGGGCACACATCCTTTTTTCTGACTTTTCATACCCCAAATGTTCCCCAGCCTTCTCCAGGAAGAGGGCAACCTTTCCTAGACACTTGGGGAAGTATTCAGTAATTAGTTGAGTCAGTTATAATTGCCTATCATTTGTGACTCACTCACTGGAAAAACTGTTGCTTGACAGCCCCAGTTCAGACCTAATAATGAGGATAAACTGCTATAATAAATTCATAAGTAGAATTTTGATTCACATCCTCATTCCTAAAATAAGTAAGAAAGCACCTGTTCCCCTTTGTCAGCCTGGCCTATGAAAATAAAATTGGTGTTTCATATATTCCACATACCTTAAATGTAGCATTTAAATATTATCTTCAGTGAATTATCTCAAGGAATGTTTTTCTTTGCTTTTATACTTCCTCATGCCACTTACATGATGTAATTGTTTCAAATAGCATTCTTTTTTCTGTAATAAGCTAACTGGTTTCATGCCATTAATTAAGAAATACAGGTTTTAAGAAATACAAGGGGAAATCAAGTTTTTGTGTGATTTTGAAGTACTTGTGAAGTTCAGACACAAATTGGTAGTTTAACATATTAAACCATGGTGTCTTATTTGACCACATGCTACATAGTTTTCTTGCAGTTTTGCAGGTGCTATAAGAGCCAAGTTCAATTCTTGAGGCTGGCAAACAGACCATCTGAGAGCAATGGAAAAGCTCCTGTTTACTGGTGTCAAAAGACTTTTTATGTATTTTCAGAGAGGCAAATGTCAAGTGTCATGTGTATTGTTATTCTATATTAGAAATTTTAAGCAGTCATGAACTATTCTGGTGTGAACCAAACATAACATTATAACTGTGATTGCAGTGCTGCATGTTCAGATCTCTGATTCTGCTAATTGACATTTTACCAAAGGGAATGAGGACATGTCTGAGCAATGCAACTTGTACCTTTTTAATACTATTTCCATAGCTGAGACCATAAACAGCCCCTTAAGGTTGTTTCTCATAACTGCCACTCTCTTAAATTTTTTTTTCCTGCCAGTATGTAGGAATATGATAAATGCTGAATTTTGTTTCACTGTAGGTTCACCCCCATTACTATGCATAGAAACTATTTTACCTAATGCCAGACATATGGAAGTGATCAATGTATGTAAATTGTATGAGGAGAGGTGAAATACAGCTTTCTAGACAAGGAAATGTGTACTTGTTTCTGCTTATAAGATAAGGAGAGCACACCAGAAAAGACTCTGTCTTAAGACAAGTTTTCCTTTAAAAGTAACAATTGGTGAGAGGGTAGAATAACAATGATTTTTGATAATCACCATGGCAGCAGAGTTTTGTCCTGAGCTGATCTGCCCAGTCAGATCTCTTGGACAGCAGGGTTTAACAGGCAATTGCTTGCATGTGCAGGGCCAGACCTCCTGAAATTCAGAAGTGGACTGTTCTGGGACCCACTGTTCTCAGTAGTACAAGTAAAGTTTCTTCAAACACTGGGATTAACTGGCAGGGCCAGTTTAAATGCCTGCTTTTCATTTTCCTCCTCTGATGTAATGGTGCCCATGGTGCAATGACTTGAGCCTATTTTAAAATTCAGGTTTTGAGGGCTGAGTTATTCTTTGGAATATTCTTTGAAAAACCAAGAGTTTAAGCCAGTTATGATTTTCAAATATGTTTTTAACTTATCCCCAGATGGTGACTAAGAAATCAATACTTATTTTATGGCTAATAGGCATTCACAGTGCTCCCCAAATTTTCCATTCCAATAAAGTTGGATTTTTTTGGTTTTTTATATTTGGAATTGCGGAATAAGAAACTAATCTGTAGTCTGGCAGGCCTTTATTCTAAGGCATTGTCATATCTTTCATTTTGAGTTGAAAAATGGACAGATCATTGGGTTTCATAAATGTGTGGAGGAGCTGTCAAAGTTCCCATTTGCATGTGAATGGTCAGCTGAGGTAGGAAGGGGGATATGTAAATAATTCTCTAGCTAGCTCCTGGCAAAGACTATTGCATTTCAAAGTACTGTGAAAAGCAGCACCATAAAACTTTAACCTATTCACTGGTATGGAAACTCCCACACCTTAAATTGATCTATTCTAATAATGACCACTTGGGGAAAAATGAATCTTAAAAAGCAATGTCAGGTCTCCAAGTACTATACATTTTCTGCTTCTTTTAATATTTCATAAAAGATAAGGTAAAAAAAAGCCACTCTTCCTTCTCCCCCAATGAAGGGGGGGTGAAGGGGAAAAAAGCACAGGATCTAAGCAGTAAGCAGATGTAGACCTTCATTGAAAATCTAGCAGCAAGGTGATAGGAGTGAAAGAAATGTGAAGGATTTGAGTATTATTCTGTATTATGTCAGTGTCTGGCCCAGGAGACATCAAAAAAAAAAATCATTAATCTTTCTTACAAACTGCCCAGCATTTCACTATTCTGTTCTGCTGCTGTATTTCAGTACATGCTCAGCTAGATAAAGCTGAATGTTGTAGTTTAAAACCAAACGTGTCCTTAAAAATATACAATTCTTCGTGTATTCAAAAAGGTGAAGAAGTAAAAGTAAACAGTAGAAAAATGAGGAGTAACACAGAGTAAACCAAAATCTTAATAGGCTCGGAGTCAGACAGTTTTCTACATATTTTATTGTGCCTCTTATATTCTTAGATAGAATTGGCATGTGTATATATGGAGAGACAATGATTTCCTAAGCCCTTTATGCCTGAAACAGCTCCAAAACCTGTGATTAGGCAGGCATAAGGACTAAAAAATGTTTCCAAAGTAAAGTTCACCTCCAAAATTGATATGGGTTATTTACCTACTCCTTAATAATGAGATAACTTGGGACTGTTGCTGTAGTTTACCAGTATAATTTCCCTGGTACTGTTTTGTAGTCTCCATCTACTTACCTCAAAATACCATTATGTTGTTCATTCAACCTCCATATTGCAGAAAATAATTCGTGTCACCCCTGTAATCCTTTACAGCACACTCTTTCTTTCTCGCAAAGCTTCTGTGCACTAATTTGATCTGGTTACACTGTTCCAAAAAACCTACAAAGTTAAATGCAATTTAATTCACTAAATTGAAAAAGGGCAGTTATTTAAAGGTTCTGGGATTTGCTCTGTAGCATAATATTCCTGTAGTGGAATGTGATTTGTCTTGGTATTTATCAGGAGATTAAAAACAACAACAACAAAAAAAAAAGACTGATCTTGCAAACTCCTACTCACATGAGTAGTCCTTTTGATTTCAATGTACCTGGCACTTGTGGTGTGAAGTACCCTTTTGAGAGGTTATGCAAGATATTCTTCACTTGGAAAATCATCAACCAATTAACCCAAATAATTGTAGGGATCACTTGAAATTTTTGTGCTCTGCCCATTTAATGGGAAGAAATGATGCAAAACTAAAACGTTGTTCTACTTAAGTAGAAATTTTCATTCAGTAATAATCTCTCTTGATCGGTCCTATCCCATGTTTCTGCTGTGCTCTACCACATGAGGAACATTCCCTGCCTTGCTGTGGTTTATTGTATCCTCATGTCCAGTGGGACAATGCATCAGTTAAAGTCACTATGAAAGACCCTTAGTCTGTAAATATTTGAGTATTAATATGAAATATGATCTGATTTTTTTAATGGCCAGGCAGTTTTAAACTGAGTTTTTGAGGAAAGAAATGTCCTATCTTATAAAAGCCCTGTCCCATTTTCCCTGCTAATGGGTCTTTCCATTAAACTCTCAGTGCAGAAGCCCATCTGTGTGACTATACATGGAGCACACATTAGGCAGTTCTGCTGATTCAAGCACAGCAACTTCTGATAAAATAGTACCACAATATTGGAATATGGTTTCCACAGTGCAGCAGTTCTGTTTCAATACACACTCACAATCCATCAAAAAAGGGCACAGCATTGTAGAAACTTTTATCCTGTACTGGAGCATTATTTATTGTAGCCATGACTCCAGGCAATTCGAGTGAAAGTTGCTCTGGCTGCTTCTCACATGAGGTCGTTGGAGAAAGCCCAGGAGATCTCCCCACAGCAGGAGACTCTGGAACTGCTTTCCTGCTACTCCAAGTAGCTGCAAATGCTACCAACTGATCAAGGAATCCCTGCTCCTTTTCAAACATCAGTCTGACAAAGTGGGACGGCAAGCATGGGGCCATGTGCTCCCTCACCCCAGACATCTTGTCAGTAGGCTCTTTGCAAAGCAGCAAGAGGAATCTCAGCTTGCAGCCACTCTGGTGTAGGCACTTGTGCAGATACTTCTATTACTCTAAAATTTATTGTGGTCTGTGTCACATGTTAAAGAAATGCAGAAAGTCTCAAATGCAGTAGAGGGTGGTGAGGCAATAAAATTTTCCACATTTTATGCTAGGTATACATTTAAAGAAGGAAGCAAAAATAATGTTTTCTGTTAAAAATAGGATCAGAAAACATTTGTGGCATAGAATCCAATAGGAAACACATTTACACAACTTCTGGTTATGGTGCAGTTGGCTGTGGAGTTCTTCAGTAGGCTGTAAGGGGCATTAATTTAATGAATGGGAGCTGTTACTTAAATTATGTTAGCAATCAGTGAACAACCCACAGAATAACTCATGAGTAAGTCTATGATGTCTTGGAACAGAGGCATCCTAATGCTTCTCTGATGCTGGCCATGGATGATGTTGGAAGGCAGAAATTGCGTTATACATTACCATACATACAAGAGATTCATGTTTAAAAAAAAGGCCATGTGCTCTGAGGGAGCCCCGTGCCTGTTCAAGTGATAACTAAAGGACATGTGACTGCCAGTCACCTGCACAAAACTGTCAGCCCAGTGGGGTGATGGAGTACACGGATGGGTACGTGGAGTGTAAATGCAGCATGAGAAACTCCTTCCTTCTCCTGGTTTGTCCTATTGAGACCAAAAGCTCTCTTGTACTTCACTGCTCTTGCAAGGGGATTTTTTGGGTCTGGCTAGGCTCAGCCTATCCCTCTATGATGCCAAGCAGAGGGAAGAAACTTACCAAATTCTGAACCATGGAAATATCCTTAGGTGCATGCATGCATTTACCTACATAATGTATACAAACATGAAACTATTTACACACCCGTACTTGGCCTGGATCCACAGACAGTGCAAAATTACACCACACCCGGCTGCAGGTTATTTTTAGCTCCTCCTCAATGTAAATGTCTAGTTCATAATTAAGTTTCAAAATAATGAATGATGTGTTTTGTGTTTCAGTGGGTATAAACGTGTGCATTGCATAGTGAATGATTTAAGCATGAAAGGTCTTGCATTCCGAAATCTGTTACAGAATGTGGGTGGGAGGTGGATCTTTGCTCATACCAGGAAACAAAGACTGAATGAATATTTGTCATGATGTTTCATCAAGGCAGTATTAGTGTTACTTGAAGATACATTGCGGCAAGACTGACAGCCTGCTTATTGTCAAATTTTCTGAAAACTGGGTGTTTTAGTATTTATAAGGGGTGTTAGCAGTGTTGATATTGTAGCCAGCCAACAAAGAGCCTTGTGCAGTAGGTAGTTAATTAAGCCAGAAATTAAGGAGATCATATGCTATTAAACCACCCCCCCAAAAGAAACCCCAAAACTCAAACCAAACCAAATAAATAAAAAAAAATTCAACCCCAAAAAACAGCAGCAAAAAACCTAAGCCAAACTAAAACCCCAACACCTGAAAACCCAGCACAATTTTCTCCAGCTTTGACATAAGGCCAGGAATTATGTCTTCCCTTGTCCTCATATTCTTTCCTCAGTCATCTGTGGCTGGTCTTCAGTATTAGGGTGGCTTGCTCATGAGGCTGACTTTTGGCCTGGCTGTATATCCCTGTTCTGATGTTCCCATCTTCAAGATCAGCGTAGACATTTTGCCTTAAGTTCAAGATTTGTGCTCAGTCTTGCCCCTAGAGACAAGATGATCCCCATGTACACCTGCTGAAGAGGAATTGCAAGACCAAAGAAAGAAAGAAAGAAAAGAAAAATCAATAATGAAAAGGACAGAAGGGAAGAAAGGGTAATAAGAAGTAATAGAGTTGTTTTCTTCAGCAGTGTCCGCATGTCTTAAACTGGAGTTGTAATGGAATGTTATCCTTACGTGCATTGAAAAAGCAGTACGAAACAAAACTCACAACAACGACAAAAACCCCAAGGAGAGCTATTTGTAATAAAAACATTACTCATACTAGGATCATAGCCCTGACCTTACATTTATTGGCATAAATGCGAACTTACAAAGCTGTGTGGATGTTTGCCATATGCAAATCCAGCCATCCATAAATCAGCATACAGACTGGAGACTGCACAGCTGAAGTGACTGTAATGGTAAATGAAACCTTTCACCACCAGGTCAAATGCAGTTCAGCATATGTGGTAAATGGAAAAGCACTATCATACAGGAATTGATCTGTGGCGTGTTTGAAACAAGTGACTGACCAGTTCACGCTGTTCACCTCCACAACTGGCTCCCCAAGTTGGAGCTGGCAGATAAATTGGAGCTGCAATGGCAAAGCAGTGAAGCAACCTGGCAGAGAATTTGTCTTACAGGACTGTCTGGTAGTGTAGTACAAGGATTAGGCAGGCGTTTTTCATCAAAATGAATTGTCAATGAAAAAGGAAGTTTCCATTTAATCCAAATTTTCCAACAGTTCTATCCAAATGAAAACATTACTTTGGACTGTGGTGCTGATCTAAGGCACATAATATTACATTCATCTGACATGAACCTCTGTGTCTTCAGGGTAGCAGCAGGGTTTGTAAAAGTTTTGTGTGGTTTTCCTGCTTTCTTGCCCATTCTTTTCTGAATAGGACAGTTAACTCCCATTAAAATCTATGAGAGTGCTCAGACATCAGCATAAGGCTTATTTGATAGCAGGATAGCAAAACCCATATAGTTCTCTCTCAAATCCTGGCCAAGAGGTCCAAATCAGGGATGAGGCAGGTTTATTATTTGTGTAAGGTGCTGTTCAGTGTCAGAGGGTGCCATGTGAGACAGGACACGCCCAGAAGCACGTCCAGGCGTCTTGATTCTGGGATGTGACTTGGCCGTGGCTGAACTGTGGAGTATATTTTTTCCCCGTACAGCCTAAGGAAGTTGGACACCCTGACCAGAACAAACATAGATAAAATGATAAAAAGCAAAAGTCACACATTCCTGGATTTATTTTTTTTCCTAAGTTGTCATTCTGAGAAGTTCAGCATTTTGACTGTTTGACTTAATTTGAAAACAGATGTTGGAATATTGTAATTTCCCTTGAGACAAAAAAAAAATTCCTTAGTTTTCTCAGCTTTCCTTATTTCTGCTATGAAACCATGTTGTCACAGAGAAACAGTGCTTTGTTAAGCTCCTATGTGAGTTGTGAAGCTCCAAACCAGCTTGACACATTCAGCTATGTGTTAATGTCAAAACACAGTGCTCAACGTTTATTGCAGCTAAAACAGCATTAAAAATTTATGTCTGATTCTTTGATATAATTTAGTACGTTATTTTAAAAACGAGTATTGTTATTGGTTACAGTTTACTTAACAGAAAATTTGCTCTGCTTTTAAACAATCAATCTTTTAAGATATTGTTAAGTTGAAATATGTGTTCACCTTCATGTTTCAAGGATGTTAATAACGTCAGGAAGATTGGTCTTGCTGCTAAGTGTGTGAATGGATAGATGTTCTTCAGTTCCAGCATCTTGCTCAAACATTTTAAGTAATGTCAGTCGATATCCCTGTGCCTCAGCTTCTAATCTGTACAGGCTTTTTGTACATTGTTTTATTGTCAGTGACATTGTGTTTTGAAGGCAAGGACTATGCTTTTGCGCAATGAAATTCTATCTGGACTTTTCAGAACAAGTAGTGCCACTGATAAATAACAGAATTATTTAGTTCAAGGCTCAAGCAAACATCTGAGCACTAAGAAAATAAGGCTTATTTTTGCTTTCTGGTATATAGAAATTAAAAAAATTGAATTTTAAAAAAATCTTTGAAAATTCCTTAACAGTAGAATCATTAATTCCACAAATCCAAGAAATTTAGTTACTTTAGCAACTTTAGTTCATTGCCTGATACCTTTCTGACTGCATTGTTTCTGACACTGAGAAGTATATGTCTTTAGAAACCCATTCCTTTTCAGGGAGGAAAAGATGTTTTTTTAGTTAAAAAGGTCACTTTTCCTCCTGTCTTAAAGATTCTTTAAGTGATAATGCCACTACATATAAAATGCAAAAGCTGACAATTTTCCTCCTCAAAATTTTTCCCTTACTTGTCTTTTTCATGCAATTCTCTGGATATAAAGGCTGCAAAATTATTCAAGTTTGTTACACACATACATTCATTCCAATATGAAGAAATATATCTTACATTTCTGGTAGGAGAAGCAGTTCCCATTTCATTTTGATTGGTGCTGAAACACTTTGTTTGTGCATTCTCCTTCATTTTTCCTTTTTTTTTTTTGTTTTTTTTTTTTTTTTAAATTTTAATCTGTGTTGTAGTTTGTCATATCAGTCGACTGGAACACTATAGATTATCAGGGGACTTCCAGGTGTCACACAAGAAGAATGAGTGTTTTCCAAAACAAGCTGTGCAGTCCTCCAGGCTCTGGCATAGATGAATATATGAATGTTACTAGGTATAGAAAACAGTTCTGAAAAGGTAATCCCATGTTGAATTTGAATGTTAAGGAAACCATCTACTCATTCTGAGGGGCTTAACCTTTCTTCAGGAGGTAAATCTGGAACAATGGTCCTTATTTACAAAAGGTTTCCTTTATTTTCCATAAGGAATACAAAATCAGAATTTCTCCTGTGCTAGAGTTGCTCCTTCCTTGCTGTAAGTAAGCATTGCCATTGTTGATTCATTCAAATACAGATTATTACAGTAATAGTAAGTGACAAGTTATGTGTTATTTTGAAATAACACACATTATGGTTCACATCATGTCTTCAGAGACCCGAGCAATGTGTTGTTTCACATTGACAAATGCTAGAAAGTGTTTGCACTTATGAATAAAATATTCTTCATGCATCTTGACTCTCAAGTGTGCTTTGTGCAAGAGCATTAGGATGTGGCCTCATCACAGGCATCCTAAACCTCTGCCACCTCTTGCCTGGATTACTGCTCTCCTTTCTGTGACACTTGTTGCAAGCTTTTGGAAAAGCATCAGTGGACTTTGATCAGTCCTTTAAACTGGTTGTGCCTCTGCCTTGGTCTGTTCGAGGTTCTGGATGAGATTCAAGTGCTCAGTATTGTTCTTTGGAGGTGCAATCTGAAGCCTATTGAATTCAGTAAGAATTTTCCTATTGATTTTGGTGCCTTGCAAACCAGGCCACAGTCTTTAGTTACAGCTGATGTTCCAAAATGCATCTCTTTCTGAGCTCAACCCCAAGAGCTTGCCTTACCTGCAGGGACAGCCCAAAGTGTGACACTATTTGCTTGCCTGGACTTTCTGACAAAATCTTTTGGGTGATAGATCAACAGCTATGCAATCTGGAAAGTGCTTTAACATACAGGAATGATACAAGTGCCAATTTTTGCACATTTGCTTGCCAGCTAAATGCAGCCCTTGGTTTGGTCCCCTGAAACTGAGCTATTACATGTGTGTGACAGCTGAAAATTAGGAATGGTAACATAAAGCAGTGTAGGACCTGGTGTTACACAAGCTACCTTAGGCCTGGAGTGAACTGTGTTGTGTCACTGTGTCTTTTGTTAGGCTGCTCAGGATGCTGCAAGTCTGCTGGGGCCCTTCAGTGTTCAGTCCAAGCATGGCCAGAGGAGCCTCTTCCATTGGACTGCTGGTGAATTTGTTCTCACACAAGAAATATTCAGGACTGTATTTTGTAGCAAAATCCAGAAAAAAATGTGAATCAAATCATCAGCACATCTTTTCCAGTTCCAGTGCAATTTACCTCCTACATAATGTTTCGAATATAGAAAGTATTTCAAGAGGAAAATCTCACATGGATTAATGTTTGTTGGTTGCCAAGGCAATAGTTTGGAGACCTCTCTAGCACAAAACAGATAATATTATAAGCAGAAGTAGATTAGTATGAGGAGAAAAAAATTATTATGTTAGGGAAGACAATGTTCTGCGTGTCTGTTATACCTTTTAGAGATCATATTAATTTTGCTTTGGTCAGTTTTCCACTCACTGACACTTCTGTGCTGTTACTTGAATGTCAGGAGAAATTAAATCTCTCCATGAAGGCCGGATGCCACTGTACAGTGGAAAACAATGTTTCTGTGTGGAAAACCTGACAGTCCATTTAACAAGTGAGCCCTAAGGTAGGCTGGGAGCTGAGATGCTGTTGAAATAATGGTCATGCCAAGGTCATACCGTGACTCCTTGGGAGACAGGGGAAAAGGACATAGCCACATCAGTCCTGAATTATTTGAGTCTTGAACAGGCAAAAACTAAAAAAGCCAAACTGAACTCAACCAAAACTAAAAAAAACCCTCCAAAACACCCCCAAAAACCCAACCCCCCCCCCCCCAAAAAAAAATAAATTATTGATCTATTTTAATTCTGAGGAGTAAAACGTAAGGCACATTAGAAGATGCTGTGGAGATTGAAAGCTGACAAAAAGCAGTTGATATATAAAGATGGAAAATAAACTCTGAGAATTTCTGTATTTCTTTATTGTTAGAAAATTGTGTCTTTAAATTCTTTCCTGTAATCATGAAAGAGCATCAGTATATTGAACTTTTCCTACCCAAACATAACCAAAGACCTAACTGAAAGAAGGCATCCAGACAACAGTCACTCTGAATCATTTCAAGCCTAGCAAGCGATTACAAGAGCATTTCTGATGGGGATGGGAGCTGTATCCTGCACAGTTCTGTTCATGATACATCTGTACCACTCTTCCTCCATTTTGTTATAGTCTCCCTACCATCATGGCCCACTCCATGTTATAGAAGAAGGTGTAAAATAACCATGTTCCTTTATAGGCAAACATCCCTGACTCCTTGCCGATTACTGCTCGGTTTTCTCTGCCATTGTACCTCTGCAGTTCTCCTTACAATTCTTCTAAGCAAAGTCAGGACAAAGTGATAATGAATTTTTAGATTCTTTGATTGACTGATTCCAAATTATATTCAGTTTTATCTATACACTTTGATATTTCTAAAGCAGCTCAGAACCTCAAAGGTTTCAAAGGTAGCTCATCAACAGAAGTGTTGGATGTTTAACACCTTTGAAAGTACTGTCCTTTGAAAGACAAACCATATCAAAATAATATTGTTCATTCATCCTTTAAATGTTATGTGTTCTTTTCATCTCTGTCCCACACTATACATTTTTAAAATCATGTCCATAGTTCATAGATCAGTTTTAATCAGATGTCCCAGTAGTCTCTGTACCTTCTAGTGTATATAGGCGTGTGTATATTCTGATATATATATATATTATAATGTAAGATAAAAATATTATAAATACATTATATTGCAATGCCTCCTGGGTGCAAGAGAGAGATAGAGACAAAAAAAAGAATAAAAGAATAAAACATAAAAAGAATCTTGAGCCTTTTACCAGAAATACAATCCAGACTTTTCACACATCGAAACATACGACCTAAAGTTTTTTCTTCTGTAGTAGTTTCTTTTACTTGCCATAGTAATTTTCACTGACCTGATGAAGTAGGCGATGCCAGTTTTCTGATATTTTTCACTCCACTGGAACAGAGGGCTGCTAATATCTCTTGCCATGAGAGTCTATTTGCATCTCAAGTAAGAATTTTCTGTCTTGTTGTGTTAATTATTTACCTGAGAGATATTTCAGGTGATATCATCTCACTGCCTTCATCAGAAAGATCTGGCAAGGTGCTAATGTTGTCTAGCATTTTCCAAGGATAATGCACAGACAGTATCCTTATAGAGTCTAACACATTTTGATATGTAATAGTCAGAGAACTCAGATATGGGATGCTTTCTGACTCAAGAACTGAAGATTTTACAAATTTTGTTCTGTACAGAGATTTCTTAATTGTTCATTAACTGTGGTCCCCTACTCCTCAACTGTAATTATGTTGCGCCAGCGGGTGTTTGTTTTCCCCTGCTGCTTCTGCTCCAGATGAATTCAGAACATTTTTCCCTGGAGCAGGAGGGACTGTTTCTGTTTCCATTGTGGGTTTGGGTCAAGGTCATATTTGGTCAGTCAGGAGACAGTGGCACCAGACATGTACTGAAGTTAGAAGTGTTTGCACTGCATTACCCAAATGTGCTATCCTTAATTGTGACACTTTTGTTAGAGGAGCCTCCCAGTATGAATGTCTGTTATGAATTATGACTGTTTGGTTTTTTGCTGGACAAATAAGATGAGTGTGAAGATCACAAGAATTCCAGACAGGGCTGCCAGAAGAAACCTGCATGTTATGATGGTCTGGGAAAGCAGTTTGATTCAGGATCCACTCAAGGCACTGCTAAGATCCTGCATATGCAGTGAATGTTATATTTTCTTGCATGAGGGGTAGAAAATTACCCTAGATGTTAGTCTGTCATGCTTGGTAGGAAATGTATATAGGCATGTTACAATATTCCCTGTGATCACAAAACTCCCAGGAAATGTGTGGCATTATGCCAGCTGCATTTAGTGCAGCTGCAAAATGTACTCTGAGATCAACCATGAGGTTACCGAGGTGGCTCATGCAGTTGTCAGGATGTTTGTGAGTACAAAATGCTCAAGAATAAGGAACTCCTTCTACTGTGAACAGACATACTAAGCCACGAGTTTTGGAAATTATTCCAGCTATTAGATACAGGTATCTGATGGTGGCTGATGAAGTAGGTGTTGACCAATGGCTAGCAGTACATACGGACTGACATTGATCACCCCATCCCTGTGGGGCATGAGATAAGAAAAAGCAGCAAGAAGCAAAATAGGGCACCTGTGATTAAGAGATGCAAGCCTAAAATATTCCTATGGATGTGAATATAGTTTTTGCTACATAGGTCTTGAAATAAATTTTAGAAAGTAAAAATGGGTAGTGTAAACTTTAGGAATATGGCACTATATTGTAAAAATCCATAATAAAGTGAAACCAGACACTGGATTTCCCATATCTCTGTTAAAAGCAAGTATAAATGAGTGTATGGGGCTTTACAAAATTAGTTTTCCGTAGAGGGTAAAGCAGCAGGCTCTCAGAAGTAGAGTGCAGTGCTTCAGACCAGTTTTCAGGAAGAGGAGCTGGAACTCAAACCATGATTGGTACCTTCAAAACCAAATTAAACTTCATATTTCAACTGTTCAAGTGGAACTAGTGCTACCAGATCATCTTTGAACCATGTGTGGAGGCTAAAGGGTGAAAAGTATTGATATTTTTAATAATGAATGATAACGATAGACATTACAAAGGATTTGTCTTAACTAAAATTCTTTTGAGGCAGCTAAACCGATATTAGACTCTGTTTACCAGATAGTGCTGCGGTTTAGAGGAACACTATGTTAAAGAAAGAGGAGAACATTGTGAAGCCAAACAATTTACAATATCTGAAAATTAAACCTCTCTACCACAATTGATGAAGTGTCAAAGTGCCTGTGACCTAAATGCTGATCAGATCACATTAAAAAAATGGAAACATTATTATTGAAGAGTTAAACTGTAAATTCCTGAAAAGTTATGTATCTCTTTACCAGGACGAACTTTGGCATTGTAATTTTACTTCTGAAAATAGGGCTATCTTGCACAGCATTCACATGAATACATCTTACACTTTTTTCTTAAATGCATTGATTTTTAACAGTTTATTGTTTTCAAAGTCTAAATATATAAACAAAACAAAATCTTGAGACAAAAAAGAACTTTTTTAAAAAAAACTGGAAGGATTGGAAAATGATGTTAAGGCTTCGACTATTCACACATATAGACCTTCAGATCTGTGGTAGGGAGTAAGGACTCTTTAAAAAGAAAATATAAAATTTTTGATTGATTTTACTATACTATACATTTTAGAACATTACTACTAGAATGTCTGGCTTGTGGTGAAGACTGTGAAAAGGGCACCTTTTCACTTTTTTGCATCTCTTTTACATTGTCTTGGATTTCGGTTTTGAATCCATGTTGGGATCTGTATTGAAAATAAAAATTCTAAAAAACAGAGTATAAACCAAAATAATCAGATATGAACTTAAACAATATGAACCTCTCATACTGTGTGTAAGAGCTTATTTAACGGGATTTCTGTTCATCATGCTTTATAATTCAGTGTGATATTGTATTCCATCGCCAGCAGCTTAATTTATTTCTTTCACCATCTGCTCTTTTTTTTTTATTTTTCCATGCCAAAAAATTCAGTAGCTCTCAATGAGCAAAGCGAAACTATTCTGTATTTCAACTAAACTGGTTTTATGCTGTTGTTATTCAGAATATATTGGCCTATTTCTTACACTGGTTTTGTTTAGCTAATCAAGCCTTTTGTTTTTTAAACCTGCAAAATGTGAAACAGTAAATACTGTGTGAGCTATTAGTGCCAGCACTTCTGTAGCTATTCCTTTATGAGACAAATATCAGGCCAGTTGGTTTTTAATTACAGTCAATAGCTGAGGCTTACTAAGTGTGACTGTCCTTGCCACAGCTCTACCCAGCCCATCCCTTGCACAGAGCAGGATGAGCCACTTGCACAAACACAGACCAGTAGTCAAAGCACTCTCCATGCCAAGCCATGTTAATCTATCAACATCTCAAAACGTCCTTGTGTGTTCCCTGAGCCGCCAAAATAATTATGTAAGTTTTGTGAGCTCCTAGAACTACAACTGTGCTCTCATTAACACCTTCTGTTCCTGTGGAGAAAGGAAGATGTACGAGTCTTCAGAATACAAAGTTTTAGATCAGACCACTTTTGCTCAATGCAGGAACAAATGAAAACTAAAATCAGTAATGCAGAAGCTTTCTTGGAGGTTTGAAATAGAGCAGTGGTAAGGACCACATCAGTGTCATGTCCATCCGTCTGTGTTAGGCTTACATAAAGGTTTTGTGACACATATTGCAAAGAAATGATGGAAAATGAATTTAGAAACTTTGCTTTGGGGCTTCCAAACTGTGGCTGCTGTTCTGGTCTAAATTGGAATATATTTGTCCTAGGTAATTTAACCATTCATGTCCCACAAAGCACTATAGTATTTAGACTGCATTGGACATTAAATTCTATAATCTTAATCTTGTTGCTTCTTTCACATAACATGATGCCATAAAATTTCACATCATGGTATCTTTAAGTTGGTACTTTCAGCTGACTAGTTCTGAATAACATGCAAATGATGGAGTATATGATCAGCCAAAAACTGCCATGGCTCTTAGTTCTTCCAAAATAGGACTCATGCTCTTTTGTATAAGTAACAAAGAACAATAAAATATGTTTTACTAGGGAAAATAGAGCTAGCTGAACAGAATTCCTTTCCACAGGCACTTACAATTTAATACAATTCTTTCTTCTACTAAATACTATTGCTATAATGCCAGGAATTATGTTGGATTTTGGGTTCATATCCCGATTGTACAATTCAGGATATGCTTCAGACCTGTTTATTCAAATAATTTTATTCAGACTGTGGCTAAAATAAACAGAGACGTAATTTAAAGAAACTTGACACAGGTTATTCTGAAAGTATAGTAGACATAATGATTAATATTTCCAGGAAGGCTGATGATTAGACAAAATAATGATATAGAGAATAGCTTTCAGAAAGAAAAAAAAAAAAAAAAATAAGAGGAGAAGATGGAAAATTACTCTTACTGAAAATTATTGATAACCTAAACCACCTGAAAAAATAGTGTTTGCAGAAGAAGCCCTTAAAGTTATAACAGAAGTGAAAATAATACAATTATTAAATTAAGGATAATTGAGAGATAAAATAATGTGATTGATAAGTGCCTGTTGTTTTTCCTCTCTGATTTCAAACAGAGCACGATATTAATTTAGGATTCATCAAACACATGTGATGAAAGACAAAGAACTAGTAGGAAAAATATATCATGCCTTACACAGTCATCATTGTAAGACGTAGCTCTTTGTCAGCTACCAATTTATCAGCACTGAGAGTGCTTGCCTGCTGCACCTAACAACATCCTCATGCCAACAGTGCTGTTTTCTCTTGAAGTCTCATTTATCTTCCTACACAGGTCATTAAAGTTTGAACCTACTTGCTTGAAGCTGTGTCTATGGTTGCCACTTTCTCTGTATCCACCCCCACAGTGTTCTTGTGCTCCTGAATTATCTTTATTTCAACAACAGCAGCAGCAGCAAAATTACTGGCATTTTCACTGACAGAAAACTGGGGAAAGATTTTGTGTTAGTTTTATCTCAGTTTTTAATTTTAACTAATTGCAATAGTTTTCTCTGACTACAAGATCTTAATTTTACGGGACTTGATCAACCTTAAAGTTTCTACTCTCAGCTGCATAACACATACACTGCTATTATCTTGTGTGTTTTTGCTTGTTTTACCCCACTGGCTCTTCTTTAGGTGGCTGTGTGCCCTGACAAAAAAACATATTTCATCACTGTGCCTCTTCCTTCCTACTTGAGGAAAGAAGTTTACCATATAGGCTGCTGTAGAAGTGGTGGGATATATATTTTTTTAAAAATGAATCCATGTGTGAAAATAACAGTAGCTGCTAAAAAGAGAATATAAGAGCTTGTAAGAGCTCTAAGCTAAGAGCTATAAGTAAGACCCTTATAGATGATGACAGTGGGCAGGTGTAGCATTACAAAATCAGAGTAATTTAGGTTGGAAGGGGCTGCTGGAAGTCCTTGGATTTAACATCCAACCCCTGCCCCAAGCAAGGCTGACTAAATCAGGTTGTTCAGGGCTCTGTCCAGGACACTTCTGAGTATCTTCAAGTTGGAAATTCTACAGCTTCTCTAGCCCTCTGTGCCACTGGTTGGCCATCTTCATGCTGAAGAAGTTTGATCTGGTTTCTAACAAAAATTTGTTGTATTGACTCTTGTCACTGGGCACTTTAGGGAGAGTCTGTGTCAATCTTTTCTGTAGCCTCCCATTCAGCAGTTCAAGCCAGCAGTCAGATGTTGCCATAGTAGACAACCAGTGTGTGTTTTTAGGGATCAGTACTGCAATATACTCTTAGCAGAAAATAATTGTAAAGATTACAGGAGATCATCTAGTACAGAAAGTGCCAGCCCAATTTCTGACTGGGAAGGAATAATTATACATGAACAATTTTATCAGTACGTGTTCTGTACTGATATGCTGACTCCTGGATCGCATACAAACTAAATTCCTTGACTTGAAAGCAGACAGCATTTAATTCTAATGTAATTCTACATTATTATTATTTTTAATAAAAATGTAACTAGATTCCTGTAAAACTTAGGTATCTGAACATTTTCCTAGTCCTCTTTTGTTTTGATAGACACAGTGTCTATTTTGATTCCATGCTTTTTTTTCCCTAGTATTGTGCTACTAGAGTTCTTTGGCACATGATTGTTCCAAATGACTGGCTACCTGTATTCCCTCTCTGGATCACAATACTGTATATATGAGATCTGATTATTCTGGCACTGCTGGGACTGCATCTGGCTTCTGGGTTGCATCACCTCTTCCTGAGCATAAATTGAATGGAGTGAAACCAACAGTCCCTCAGTTCCTTCATGCTGTCATAGCTCATTTTGACTTCTCTGTGTGCAGTGTAACTTTTGATACCAATACCTGCTTACCAGGGTGGACACTAGGGTTATTGTAGCCTGTGTGTCTGGTGTGGAGGAGCTTAATTCTTAGCTTTCTCTTTTGCTGAACTAAGTTAGTTAGGTAAAATGAAAATAAATCTTATTATTAGTAGAGACAGGTTTGTTTCTCGTTCTGGCTCAGAGTCCTGGAGGTGCTGAAGGAAGACAGCTGGTGTAGACATACACTCCAGTAAGTCAAGAAATTGAGGAAGAACATCTGTAGGAGATATGAGAATATTTGATTTCAACAAGGCAGGCATAGCAGTGTCATTTACTCTTCTTAGCTAAATGACTTAAGAAAAATTTCAGAACATTACTATATGTTATGCCCTTTGGAACAATATGTAGGAGTAGTTCAGATGAATCTGAACGGGCAGACTGAGTGCTCTGCTCTCCTCCACATGAATGCTTTTTAATTACAGGTTACAGGAATAGGCAAAAATGCACAGCAAAATCTAGCTTCTGTGCAACAAATCTTTAAATGTGGTAAAGAGGAGCTCAGGTGTGCCTTATTAGAGCTCTAAAAATTCTGCCTACTCAAAGCATTCCCAGATTTCTTGGCTTTGTGAGACCACAGTTGGCACACATCACATGGAGTCAGGCTTTATTTCCTCCTGCCTTCATTTGATATCCTTTGTTCAGGAACCCAGCTAGGAATGCTCATGTCTCTTGGAACCACAGTACAATTTTTTTTTTTTTTTGGTAGAAGAGCTTTTACTGTCTAGCTTTTTTATGCTATGTATTCATTGAGATTTCCTTTTTTTTAGGTAAAATGATCACTTAAAGAGCTATGGAGATTCCTAGTTTGCTGTGATCCTAATGACAATGTTACCACATGCTCTACTCAATTTCCCAACAAAAAGTCAGAGGTTTTGGTTTTTGTCGGGTCATTTACTTCACGCTTTTTGCCATAGTAATTCAAACAGCAAAATTGTATTTATTTTAAAAATTAGTTTAAAAGAATTAGACATCTTGAGAGCATCTTTAGATTGTTGATACAAATCAAGTTGATACAATACTGATGAAGTACAGCTTGATTACATCTATTCTAGGCAAGGCTAAAGCTGTGAGGGCTCAGATTTTGAGAAGCTGCTGTCTCAAAAATTTTCAGGGGAACTATATGGGAATCAGTCCTTTCCACCTAGTATTGTGCCTTATCAGATCCTGCAAGCTTTTAAAAATTTTCTTTAGGAGCCAGGTTTCCATTGTGAGGATTTGCTCATCACCAGAACTACCATCCATGGAAAATGACAGTAGGAACATTTATTAACCTTGAATAAATGTGTTCCTTCAAAACATACCTCTCTAACTGTTGCTATGAGCCCTGCTTCCACTGCTACAGAATCTATCTGGAGTCTGAACTGTCAAAGGAATTTAAGACTGGTTGAGCCTGCTCTTCCCTGTATACCTCTGTGTGTGGGAGTCAGGAGAGGGTGAGATCATTCAGTGCACAGCGCAGCCCCAACAAAGACTCCTGACTTACAGGGTCTGAATTGACATTTGTGGGTCTAACACACACCCCAGAGTGAAACTGCCAGAAACAGTCCCTTCTCAGCTGTTCTTTCGCTAAGTGATTCTTCTTTTGGTATCTCTAAGGTAACTGGAATCTTTGTTCTTCCTATCTTCTAGCACATCAAATATATCAGATAACAGTTAAGTCAGAACAATAAGAGATGAGGTGCTGTGTCAGCATGTGGGCTGCAAATGGAACAAAAGAGTTTTCTTAAATTCAGTATGTTCTGAAAATACAAAGTAAGTGGCAATGTTCAGCCATGCAGTAGCAGGCCAGAAAAGGAAAAGGAGTTACTCTTAACACTGCAGTTCTTTGTCTTTCTATATCAACATTCCCTTGTGTTTTAAATAGCCAAAACAAATTACACTCTGAACTCTGTAAGTATCTTCACTATTTCTTCAAGACTATTCTTCTGCAAAATAGACTGTGAAACCATGTTTGTTATGTCTCATTGTATTCTTGATGGCTGTGTTGCACATGCTGTCCAGCAGCTGGAGTGAGATTTGGGAAATGCTGAAGTCAAAAGGACACAAATTTTTTCAGTGTGTTGAGACTGTTACTTAATCACCATTAAGGTGATGTTTACCTGTGTCCTTTTTATTTGTTATTTACCACATTGTCTCATGAAAATTTTTCACAGGGATCTTTAATGTGGTCACGTAATAAGTGCAAATAGCACTAATACAAAAGGACTATTTTGGAGAAAATACCAATCCAGAGAAACTATTGCCTGTTCATGTTTGAATATTTTAAAAATGCTGTTACTTAAAAAGGGATTGTGTTATGAATATATGAGGGCACAACAAATACTACTATGTGATAAGTAGATTAATATCTACGGAGATATATTGCCATCTATTTTGCTGTTTGTGAATCTGGCCAAAATTGCATCTGAACTCCTCTATTTGACATATCTGAGATGTGTAAACTACAATACATTTTACATTTTAGACCTCTGTCTTTTAGGGAAAGCTTGTTTGTTCAGTAAAGCAGAAGCAGTAGTATTTATGCTTCTCTGTAGCCCCAGCTGCTTTACAAGGGACCAAAGTGTGCCGTATCTCCTGTTGCCCATTTGTTTGCTTTCTGCTCTTACTTACTGTAAGGGAATTCTTACCCTCAGGAATACCTCAGGGAAAATCAGCTTTAAGAGAGATTAATAAATTTTGAAGGATTTTTTGTTTGTTTTAATAGCAGGAGGAACTTGCCAATAATGTCCTGATTTTTTTTTTTTTAACTTTTTTTTTTTTTTTTTTTTTGTTAGCTCCTAATTTTATCACAGCTAAATCAATATATTTAATGCGTAGGGGAAAAAATATGTTTGGAAGGTTCTAATTCAACCTCCTGCTCAGAGCAAAGTTATATTCAGAATCTGACTGGGGGTTTTGTGTCTGATTGTGTCAAGTTTTGACGGTATCCAAGGGTGAAGACTGTAAACTCTCTGGTTGTTGCACTTAAGAGTTTTTTCTGTATATCCCGTTCAGTATTTTCCTGACTCAGCTTGTGCATGTTATCTCATGTTCTTTCACTGTGCCCAACAGGTAATCAAAGACAGCACTTAGATCACCCCTTAGCCATCTTTTTCTCCACAGACATTACTCACTCAGGCTCACTGAGTTCCAGTCTTGTGGTGCTGTGTCAGCCTGAAATGGCACTTGGTTTTTGCGGTTCAGCATGCTTCAGGTCAGCACAACTTAAGTATTTTTTGCTTCATGTCATGGAGATAACCCACAATTAGGATAGTACAAGAAAGGTTTAAAACACTTATTTCCATCTTGAAACTCTTCTACGCTACCCAAATAATTGACTGACAATGAGACTTGGGTCTTGTTAGATTGTGGTTAGGTCTTTGCATGAAGTTAAGGCAGTGTAATTAGTATTATTAACTTTGAAAATACAAATGTTTACTAAACTGGCATCTAATACACCTGGAATATATATTATGCTTTCTCTCACACAAAATTCTCATCTTCATGGGTAGTGGTAATGCAGATAAACATTTCAATGAATCAGACTCTGGAGTGGAAGGATTGGACACAATTAGAGTATTAACTTTAGATAGTAATTGCCAGCATAGTTAAATGTTGGTTTATTTAAATATAGCCACCAAATTATAATGGGCTCTAATGCATGGGAATGAATCGTAGTCTTGTTATGTTCAGTGAATACTTAGCTATATCCTTTATGTAAACATCCTACTCACAGTAATCCAGTAAGGACATAAGGTAGAGTCTGTTTATTTTAAGAGGTAAACCACTCAGGATTATACAGGAATTAGGATGTGCATGCATATATGGAGGTTTCCGTGTGAGGAAACTACAGGTTGTCCATTTCACTCTGCTTTTACTCCTTGGTAAAATGTGAAGTATGTTCCCCTAATTATCAAACAGTCTATATTTCTGACTTGCAGAAACATTTTAGTGTGTAAAAATCTAAATCAGGATTTAAATTCTGAATTCAGAAGAAAGGTGTGTAAAGTAAGTTTTAAGACTAGAAGTCATACATTTCCTTATAGTAAATGCCTTATTATTTGAACACGAATTAACTGCCTGGTATTTCCTGTGATAAACTGAAGGTTTTAGTTTCTCAAAACGTGTAACACTTTGACTGAAAGTTTCCGTGGTAAGTGTCTTGCTTCTTTCTATTTGGAAGTTTTTGGCCAACACATTCAATTCTGGATGTGAATCTGTGATGTAGAGCCTGGACTACTAGTAAGTCTGAATTCCAGAGAGGAAGCCTTTCTCTCCTCACACAGCTGGAGAATTCAGCAGCTCATTTCATATGCAGAAGTACCTTGCAACCTTTAATTACATGCTTTTTCCTGTTATTTTTATGGCACGTCTGCAAGCACTTCTGCAACTCTTGAGCAGAATGGGGCTGGGTAAAGCAGCAAGGTGAGATCTGTAACAGATCAGGTATAACACCCCCACTTCATTTATTGCAGATTCTAGTCTATGTTATGAGTGAGACGGTAATAGTAGATTCCTACTATTCTCTGAGATTGGGGCTTGATGAGTCAGATCAAATGCCTGTTAGTTTAGGGTACTTTTGTTTTCTATCTTTTTGTGCCTTCATAAGTTAGGAATTGGAACAGCTTCTTTTCAATTGAGTCATGTTTCTGGCACAATCTGATTTGCCTTAATATAGGTGAACAGAAATTTAATTCCCTATTCCAGATCAGCATTTGAAGAGTATGTAGTCATTAGGAGAAACACTGAAAAGTTCAAAAAGAAAGATAAATTTGACATTTCATCCGTTCTGCACATTGAACAAAGTAAGATACAAAACCCATGCATTTTAATCTGTCATGATAATAAATGAATACCTACAGTTAAAATACTGCATTCCAACTTTATGCTGAGGTTCTCTTTTGCAGAATAAAATGGTAGGTGACTAATTTATGTTCTTAAATATAGGCAGACAATCTCTTTGTGGACATCCTCAGGGGCACCTCACTACTTCCCCTGACCTACATGAACACTTATTTTCAGCGAACTGCTTTGTGACATAACTAAAACTTGGGCCCAGATCAGGTATCCAGGTTATGTGTAGTGCACACCATTTGTTATTTTAGTATTATTCTGAAATGGAGTTCTCGGATAGCATGGCAGACAGTGGGACATGAAAGGAACATGCACCAACCAACCTCAAATTCCTCTTCCTAAAGCCCACTCTCAGCTCAGATGAGTTGGACTAAAGCAAAATAGAAAATTCCCGCTGCTTATATTTTCCCTACAGAGATCACTGCAAGGCATGTCAGCTTGAACATTTAATCACAAAATAAGGAATGTATTTGGAGCTCTGTGCATAAGAGTGTTACCTAGTGACATCCACTGGGACCCTGTGTTTTAGCTTAAAGTACATACTTATAAAAAAAATGTTTCTGAGGTTATAAGGGTAAATGTTTTGGAGGAAGTTCCTGAAAACATAGGTCCTGTAGGAACCATACCCTTAATCCATTGGCTTGATGCAGTTTTCAGCACAATCAGTAAAATCCCACTGCCTTTGCTTGGCTTTGGATTAGACCTCAAGGGTCACAAACTGGTTGAACTAAGCAGTGGAGCAGATGCGAGCTTCCTCAACTTGCAGACCTTTCTACCGGATTCCTGTTCAGACTTGTTAGCATCTGAATCTCAGGAGTGCTTTCTGGAATATACATCTGCAGAAAACAGCAAACGTGTAAATTATTCTCTTAAATCTCAAAGTTTTACTTCTAAAAAGGGCAAAAGTAACTTTCCTTTTAAGGAACTCAATACTACATTTGCTTACCCCTCCAAGCTTGAAGACATTCTCTTTTGCGGGGTGTTTATGCACTCCTTATGCAGCTGTCATACAACAGTTTAATTAAGCAATACTCCACTTAGACTTCAGTCAGCCACTATGGCCAGGGTATGTTTCCTCTGCCCACCGCGGAGAGTTGACTGTTCTAATTTCATTTGTTCAAATTAATGTGTTAACTCCCTCTGAGGAGGTAAGTAGTGTGTCACAGCTTGAGGCAGGACCTCTGCACACGAATCCTTTTAGTTCATAGCAGGATTCAGGCATGCAAATGTTGACATTTTGAAATTGTTTCCCCAGAAGGTCAGATTAGTATAACTGGCTACAAAAAAGAAAACACATCTATCCTGATGCCTTTCATAATTAGACTAGCTAGAAATAAACCCAAGTGTTTGCCATTATACTCAAAGCTGTGTCAGCTGCTACTGGAATTACATTTGCTTATGGAAAAAAATAAAATACTTGATTTTGACTGTATATTTGACATTACAGGAAACAAATGGTTGAAATAAGTTTTGAAATCTTTGTAAAAAGTAGTGTTGGTTGTACACTGATTGGTAATGCAACTGTTGTTTGTTGTACACTGATTGGTAATGCACTGTTTTCAAGACTCTGAGATAGTCATTCTTGAAGGTTCTCATATATATGCATCAGTAGGAAACCTCTTCATAATCAGGACAAGGAGTCATTTTCCCAGCTATCTTGGAAGTATGAATGTGGTCTGCAACAGAATGTCATGAAGCTGCTTTGTAATGTCTTTCTTGGGCATTACTTTGTCTTCAAACATTATAAACATGTTGGAACTATATTATGACATTAGTTTATTCCAAATTTAATCAAAGTCTTGCTAGACAATAAGAAGTTTTAGAGACGTGTTTAGTACATTTCACTTAAAGTGTTTAAGTTATATCCACATCTGCTGTAAATTAATTTGGGTGTACTAAAAGCAATAGAGCAATAGTTATATCAGTTTCTAGTCTGCTGAAATGTGTCTTTAGAACTTATTTGGAACCACCCATTGCTACTTTAATTTGGAAACACTGAATCAGTGTCCTGTTCAATTTTAGGTGAATTGTAACTTCGTTTTTTTAATTTTTTTTTTCCTCCGCCCAAATCTCTGGAGTGTACCATTAACTACAATGTGTTAGTGTATGAGCATCAAAGAAAAATGTGAGTTCTCCTTTAACTTTCAGCAGGGATTTTGTGTGAATGTTCCTCATCTGTCAACAGTGACTCATGGTATCTTGGATCAATGTGGGCATTTGGAAGCCTGTGTGGCAGTTGACATACACATACACTTGAATATTGCACCCAAAGGAGTGTTCTTTTGGAGGGAAATTAGTAGAGTAACCAGTGGAGCTGCCGAGAATGAATAATATCATTGGGTCTGGAAGGGGAACTGGAAAGTGCCCTGCCTTTTCCCCCACAACATTCCAAGTTTTAATGCGCCCTTTACGTGAACCAAACTTACACTAAGGCTACACCATGTGTGTAAGAAATTCATTAAATTTACATTGTGCTGGTGTGGAAATATGGTGCCAGTGGACAATGTTTCCTAAATCCAGGTGAAAAATGGCCCTGCTTCAAAGCACACAAAGTGCAAATAAATGCAAAGTGTGGAAAAATAAACTAGGTTAAAATTTGCAGTACATTTTGCAAAAATTGTTACATTTTGGTAATTCTCATTTTACATAGTAAAGATAAGAAGTCAAATCCTGCTTTCCGTTTCAGTGTGCCTGGACCATTTCACTGCTGCCACCAGTCTACAGATCATTCTCTAAAGGCTTCTGTTCTGACAGGGACACAAAGTAAATGATATGAATGTAGACTCTGAATTCTGTCTTGGTAAGAAAAGTGTCGTTTTTGCAGCTTGAGCAAAAATGATATAATGATTCTCATTTATATTCCACTGGAGCTTCAGAAATAAAAACTTCCATTATTTTTCTTTCCTGATGCTAACACTGACAATAATGATGCTATTGTGTTGATGCAAGAAGATCTACCATTTATTTAGATTGATGAGACACCTAGGATCAGTGGTGTAGATTAGATCACCTTTCTGCTAGTTCAAAGGGAGTGGAAAGAAATAAAACCTCTGGGAAAAAGGTGGATATTTAGCATGGCAGGTGGCCACACCAGCTTTTTTCCCCTCTCCTCCATGTTAATTTCATTGAACATAATATTGTGTGGTTTTTGTTACTTTTGGAACAGTATTTTCACTTTTTCAGTTCTAATTTGTGTGCTTGTTACCTCCCTCTTACTGACATGTGCTGCAGGAGATGGGAGGAGATGTGGCTGGACATGCTGCAGTTGGGCCATGTCAGCTGAGAGCAACCACCAGGAACCTGCTAGGAGCCAGTTCATGTGGGACTGGCTGAGTGGTCTTGGAGTCAAAACATCACAAAGTTACTTTCAGTTGTCTTTGGATCCCCTTCTGAGGCTGCTCTAAAAGAGGCTGATGTACCAGTTGATTTGTTGTTCAAACAAATCCAACTGTATTTACATTGACATGTCTTTGAGCAAGTGAACCTGTGCTCTGAGGTCAAGCACCCTGAAGTTGTATCCAAACCTCATTACGCCCAGACAGACAGGAGGTGCTACCTGAGTGCTGTTGATAAACCACTCACTTCTCTTCTTCCACCTCTACTGGAAATTGCTGATGGGTTTTCTGAAGTTCACTTAAAAGGTCTAATATGGACAAGTTATTTCAAAACAAAAGGCATTTAGAAGGAATTAGGGGTTGAAATGCTGTTGCAGAAACTGAACTCAATCAATGTGAAATGATGCTGTTTGCAGATATTTCCATTCACCCAGGGAGGCCCCAAAGGCTTTGAGGAGGGGAGATGGAGTGGGGAGGAGGAAGCGTGAGGCAGGCATCATGGCCAGCTGAGAAGGGAGTCGCAGCAGGTTTTTTTCTGAATTAGATTTTGAGTTTTGCATCTTCCCTTTCCTTGTCAAGGCTCAGGTCATGGCTGCACTTTTATCCACTCACGATTAGGAGGGAAATACATTGTCTCCAGCCACAGCCAAAGCAAACACATAATATGGTCATTCCATAACCAGGGTTCTCCACAGCAGAAGATAACAAGATTACGTCAATCACAGAGTGAGAGTTCCCCAGAATACTCCCTAAGTTTTCTGCAATTTGAATTTCTGGAACTTGGTGCGCTAGAGGCTGTGTCTCTAAATTTAATAGCTTCTTGAAGTTTTCTTTTTCTTGATTTTGCCACTTTATCCCTTGAAACTATAACAAATTTTACCATTTACAACTGCCCATATGAAGAATTTCTACAGCTTAACTTTGTGTTTTGTGAAGTGGATTAATACAAATTTTAGGTGATTTAAAAACTAGTTAAAGCTCTTCACACTGTAGTTTCTTGGTGTTGTCAGAATTACAGTTGCAAGTTTGCTTCTATATGGTGAAATTGTAGGTGGAAATGCATTCCTCCCAGCCCCTTTAGAGTATGCCCAGAATCCAAAAAATAAATGTAAAAAATTATGTAAGGTTTACTTTCCATTTTGAATGTAGCAGTTAATTATAAATTTCTTGTTTCTTATTTGAGTGTGTAAGAATTAAAAAAAATAGTGAAAGTAGATCTAGTTCGGCTTGTGTAACTTGAAAGACATTTAAAATTTTGATTGGTAGAGCAGCAACAGGCATGAGAAAATTCACTTTGATTTGAGAAATAGGGGGTTTGCTGCTGAATTATCAATTGTTATCTTTATGATATTTAGATGGAAAGGAAAAACTGGAAATTCCTTTTTGATGCACAGAAGATTGTAGGTGTGACTGTAAACATTTGATAAATAAAATTTACTTATTTGTTCTAATGAACAGTAAATATATCACACACATTGCAGCACCACCACAATCAGAAACTTTTATCCATGGTGTAAATCCATTTTTTGTCATTAGGATAAATTAAGAGGAAAATTAGGCATTATCACTTTATTTTGGTGTGGAAGTCTGTGCAAGGAAGGTCAGGGGTTAGAAGTCCCTGCTGTATTTTGCTGCAATTAAAGTGCACAGTGGAGCTGTGTGTATCTGTATCTGTGAGCTACACAGGCTGCTTAACTGCAGTTGTTTCTTTCAGCCCCTTGCTGAAACTCATCCAAAACCTCACTTATGATTAGAAGAAAAAAGAGCTATCAGGAGAGAGAAGGATGTAAATGCAAGCATGAATTTTACTCGTCCATTTTATTAATGTTAAAAGACAATTCCTCAAAGTGCTGGATATGTGATCAAAGTGAGGGGTGGATCCATTCTGGAAAAACAAAATTTTAACAGAAGGAGTGTTGATAGCTATGTCTGAAATTAAGAATATGGGGTCACTGATATGTACCTATATACGAAAACCTGGACACAGACCATCTATGCCAGCTGCTATATGAATTATAATTATTATAATGATTTACCTACTAGCAGGACTAACCCAAAGCCCTTTTTGCATCTTATTAATCAGAGGACTTTGAAGAGTTTTTACACAGATAGATACAAGATTTTCACACATGGTTTTCAAGCTGGTCAGATGCTTTTTCTGTCACAAATCTGCTGGAAACACAAGTATTACTTACTCTGTTTTGCAGTTTTGCATATGCAACTAAATTTCCAGTGAAACTTCCTAACCCTATTGTGCATATTAAATAATTCACCTTACTAAATAGTTTGTGCAGGTTTATACTGTCAGTTTGGTAATAAAAATAAAATTCATCAGAGAAGGCAGAGAAAGACTTTGTGAAAGCATAGAATGGTTTGTGTTGAAAGAGACCTCATAGATCATCTAGTTCCAATGAGCAGGAACACCTTTCACTAGACCAGATTGCTTGAAACCACATCCAACCTGTGACCTTGAACAGTTTCAGGGATGGGTCGTCTCCATCCTCTCTGAGCAACCTAGGTCTGCATCTTACCACCTTCATAGCAAATAATTTCTTGCTCCTATCAAATCTAAACCTGCCTGCCATCAGTTCAGAGCTTGTTTGATTTCAGGCTGAATCTACCTCTGCTGGATTTCCTCCATCCCAGTGTTTGAGGCTGTAGAGACACTCTCCCTTGCAGCCTCTTAAACCAGTGAAAGCACTGACGCTCTCACTTACTGATGGCTCACCCTCTAAAAGTCACCCTCATTCTTACACTGTCTCAATTTTGACATCTAAATCCTTTACAGACCTACCCCATTAGTCTTTCCAAGAGTCAGGGGTACTGCTTGTCAAATGTAATGGTGACTTGCTTGTCAAACAACAAAGTCACACTTGAAAATAAAACCACTGATCTTTTTAAAAGTTTCCTCTGATATCCCTATGAAACTTAACAGCTCATATTTGCTAATTCTTCTAAATGACCTAACTTATTTTTGAAGTACTTTGATTTGGTAGTGCATTGAAAGTAGGATTTCTTAAAGAGTTAAAAAATACTTTAATACTTTTGCCCTGGGAAAGAAATACACTTGCATGAGGAAGGATTTTATCATAACTGCAACTCCAGTACACATATGGACATCGTTGTTACTTTTGACTCCTAATAGTCCATGGTGTGTAAATCACAAAGACACTGACTGGGTTTTTGAGTTTCAGGTTCAGTTGTTAGGAGGTTCCCTTTTCAGAAGGGAATTTCCTAAAACACCATTGTATTTAAGTAGTTTTTGCATAATACTCCCCAAACATCATGACAGGTTCTGGGATTACTCAGACAGTTTTACTCTCAACTGAGTTTTTCACTTAGAAATAATTATTCTTTGGAAAATGAGCTAACTTTGTTAATGATAATAAATAAACCTAAAACTTCTCAAATTGCACTTGTACAAAAGTCATCATGTAGACATTTTGTCCTTGCATTGTATATACATCTGACTTTCATTGTCATGATTATGACAAAATATATTCATGTCTTTTGAGCTAACTTCAAAGTAGCTTGCCTGAGAAAACAAGCTAATAATTCAACATGCAGCTTCATTGAGTAGCAATTAAATAAAGATCACAATCAATTCCTCTTTGCTGGCTTCTTAGCCAGCGTTGTTGGACACTGTGAGTACATAAGTGAGTTTCAGGGTAACTCAGGTGCACTTATGCTGCAGCATGGCCAATGTCTGGAGTAAGTAGCTGTGCCTATAGAGAACAGCAGCTCTTTTCCTGCCTTCCTTTTGTTCTGGCAGAAGAAGTTCATGAATTGGAAATCTGTGTCTTGCTTTATTTGGGAAGAGTCAGTAAGTAAGAATTGTACTCCATGCTATACTTGGACCCAACATGTAGCTTGACCATGCAGAGGATGGGATGTCAGAGTCTTCCCACCTCATTCCTGCTTGGCCAAATGAAATACATTCCTGCCCTGTGTTAGTCCCTGCTAAGGTGTTTGTGCCTCTGTGATGTGATATTTTATGAGACAAGGCCAGTGCTGTTTATAGATAAAGTAATCACTCCTTGAAGTTTCAGCTACCCACAATTTTACTTAATTGATAACCTGTACCGGTTCTGCTTGCTGGAGACTAGTTTCATAGAAGTATCATAGAGAGAGCTGAAAATTGATTAACTTCTAACTAGATCTGATAACTGAGTTATTTAATGAATAGGACTTAGCTGGCTGTTTACCAGCTCAGATGGTGCAATTTAAGGTCATGCAGTGCCACATTGGCCTAATCAAACTCAGAGTGCTGAGTTAATATGCCTGCAGTTTTTTAGTATTTGAGTTAGAACGTTCTTAAACTTTGCATTAGATCACTATTTTGCTGTATTATAGCCACATTTTAAAGAACCGTGATAGTTATAGATCTCCTTAAAATCTGGGTGCTCATTAATATGATGCATCACTCATTATTTCTCCTGAGCAGTTCTTACACCAGCAGAAGTGGGAGGTAGCCAAGATGTTACCTACTCAAATCTCAAGACAGATGCATTTTCCCTTAGACAGACAATGTCTTAGTAAAACCAGATTATGGTCTCTGTTTGCTATCAAATGTTTCTACCTGATGCATCACACACACACACACAAATGCTATAGGTGGTATGAATAATGTAAGTCTGTGATTTTGTAACAATGTTGGGCTTAAATATCTGTGAAGTTCATGGTTAAATGTGTGCCATAACCTTTCTCACAAAGCCAAATACATAATATGGGATGTTACAATTTTACAAATGTATAAGATCAAGCTTTACAAGTCTTTGTTTAGCTTGTAGGTTAGTATTTCTCATGCTTTATAAGAAAACAGCTGAGCAATAGGCATAATCTGGATTTACTTTCAGAGACCAAAAGGACAAATAATGCAAATAATAAAGGGAAAACAGGTTGGTTTTAAAAATCTGAATGTTTTATGTCTTTGAAATATCATGTGACCCCTTCAATTACTCAAATCAAAAACACATTAAAGGCTGTCATGTAGCTAAATAGTGCTGACATTAATGAGCTAAAATCTTCTCTCAGTTTTACAGTATAAAAAACATATGCATTAGTATTTTGAAGTCAAAGGATGCCATGCTTATAGTGGTGCAACTGAAACAAAACATGGGTGTAACATTCCTCCTTCCAGGTATCTGGTTTTAATCAAACTGTACTCCTGGCCTTCAAGTTTTCTGTGCTGCAGTGGAAGGTAGGCAGTAGTGTTTCATTTAAAGTTCTTGGTTTACATCATGTTCGCACAAAAAAACTGTGTATCATGTCCTAGCTACCTCTAATTGATAAATTGTAATAATTCCCTGAACTGTATTTCTGACCTATGTGTTCTCTCAGAAGCAGAAGTTTGCTCAAAAACAAATACAGTGCTGTTTTTTTTTTTTTTTTCCTCCGTTTAGTAGAGTTCAGTGAAAACAGGTGATGGGCAAATGTTATGATAAGGTAAATGAAGAGGATGAAAGCTAGGACAGATTGAACAGCTGTGAGGGGCTCTGTTCCAATTGTATTTTGATTACTGATAAGATAACCCTCCCTTTTCTCCCAGTGATTTATCTCATTCAAATTACAATAACACTGGATTGCCATCAACAACAAATGCTGTGTAGTTTCAAGTTTCTGTGACTCTAGTGTAGCAAAAACCCAAAGGTGCTGATTACAAGTTTTCATGTTACATTTCTAAAAATGGATAAATCACTTATCGCACTATGTGATCTCCTACACTTCATAAGCCTGGTTTTTGTTTCATTTGAGACAAAACGGATCACGTTCTGGTATTTCCAAGCAGCATAATTCTAAAATTATCTGAAAGAGTAAGTTGTTGGGTTTTTTTTTTTTTTTGGAGGGGAGGGTGTTGATAATTTGTATGTTTCTTTATTCTTCTGCACCTAATATGAAATCAAATGCATGCTGGTAAAAACAGTTTGGAAATATTGGAACAGTTTGAATATAACTGAAAGACATATAACCTGACCAGTTAAACTAAAAGATGTAACACAACAAATGTTTCTGCAATTATTTTTACCCCTCTCAGGTGAAACGCTAAAAAAAAAAAAAAAAAAAAAAAAAAAAAAAAAAAAAATTAGTTTTCCTTGTTTTGTTTTTAGAAGTTTGAATTATACCACAGACTGTTAGCAAGTTATTTTGAATTAGGGTGGGTGACTGAACCATTCTCCTCACTAAGGTTTAGATCCTAAGGTCCCAGTGATGTTTGAGGTGTCAGTGAAAGAAAATAATTGTGGTATAAAGTCGTTAAATCCTGGGTAGGGGGAATGTTGTTATCCTTCAGGCCATTGGACAATTTACTAAACATTAGACCTGGCATGGGTCAAACTTACCTATTTCTGACTAGTGTTTTCCATTCTACATGGAAATACTCCCCTGAAGTATTTCACTGTGTGACAGACATTGTGACGCCTGGTTAGGGACTGGACTCCCAGTAAGTAAGTTGTCTTTTCCATGCTTATATGGCTGGTTTTACCATGTAGCTCTGCTTGCTCATGCCTTGCAGGAAGCTCTCTTGATTTCCTGCCAGTCCCTGCCTTTTCCATAACTGACTGGGGCATAAGTCACCATCTGCACTCACAGCAATGAAACGGGGAAGCTACGGGAGAAGTTGGAAGTTAAAATACCCACTCCTTTCCTTGCATGTATCTAAGAATTCAGCAAATAATTACTCAAAGAGTAATGACTAATTTACACCTGGGATTATTTAGGAAGATACACATGCTGATATACAGAACAGGCACAATATGCATCTGTGTAAGCGAGAAATGCATGTGCAAACATGTGGCCACCTGATCCTCTGTAGCCAAAGTAGAGGCCTGGCGAGAGAAGAAGGAAATGTTCTAGCATGACGTTGTGGGAGGCAGTGCTCACAGTTCAGCAAAATCCCTGTTTGATGGCATAATGGCATTGACTCATCTTTTATCTGCTGCTGGGAGATCTACAGTGAGATCTTATCGCTGCTGGCAGAGGAATGCAGGTGGAGAGTTTTGTGCAACCAACAGCCCACTCATCGGCTGCAGGAGCGTGTTGTGACAAGCAGCACTCCCCATATGATCCAGTCACTCTGCAGAGTCACCAGGAATAGAACAGGGCCAGATCTGAATTCTGCTGAGGAAACTAAGATACCCTTCCTCTGTTTTTTAGGGAAATTGATGTACCCTTTTGACCTTTACCAACAAGAACAGTATTGGCTGCTGTGTGTCATTGTGAAGTCTGTAACAAGGGCATAAGCCAAAGCCCACAAATTTTCTATGTTGTTAGACAGACAAACTCCCTCTCACTAAAAAGATGAAAGATAGTTTGCCTGGTAGTAGATAAGTGAAAAATAAGATGATTGTCTTTTGTTATGTTCTCCTCCTGACAAACTTCACTGAGGAAACACAGACATAAAACAAGGTTTACAGTCAAATACCAACCATGGATAAAGCAAACTTCAGGATCTGCATGACTGTATTCATCTTAGCTATAGCTGTGGTTTTCTGGCTTCTTCTTTAATGAAGAAGTGTGATAAAAATAAACCAAATCTACATTCCTTGCGCATGCATATCTCCATGGATTTCACAGCAGGAATTTGGCCCTCTGTGTGTATATATACTATTAAGTTACAATTCCATTAGCAAATTAAATAACCATGTATTAAAATGAAGGCAAGGGTTAGGGACTGGTTTTCTTCTGTAAATTTGCCAGCTCTATCTGGCAAAGTGAATGTTCTGACATAAGTCAGACTGGATCAACAGACAGATCAGTTAATAGAAGACCATGCAGAGTCTACAGAAAAGCATGTTGAAAAAGGTCAGATACTTCAAGCTTGGACACTGGCAGAGAAAGGAGACTAAGAATGAAGCAAGTAAGTTAGGAATGTGAATTAAAGCTAGTTGAAGTGGTTATTAGGGCATCTAGCCCACAAACCCTGAGAAATTCAACCTCCACCTGGTTTCAGTGATCATCACATTCATTATAATATGATTATTTTTAAAGATATGGTACATTTGAAACTGTTAGTTTTGGTCACCTGCAACACTTAATAAATGTGGGAATGAAGCACCAATAACAAAAGCAGTGACATCTCTTTTGTCTTCAAAATACCACCACCCACCTTAAATCTATCTCATACAGCATTTCACAGACAGTGCTAGTTGTAGTGTGCAGTGGTTAGCTGTGTGGGGCTCATTCAGTCCTGTTCAAAGCTACAGGCATGACTACAGCTGAGGATGTGTCAAAAGGAAATGAGAAAACTATCTCAGGGCAGTTACTGAAGAAATTTTGTGGGGAAATTACTGAAAAAATGGTGGAGTAATGTTACATCTTTGCAATAAAAATAACTGTACGGATAATAGAGGAAGTGAAAAAAAATACTCTTAAGCACAGGCAACCATTACCTGTCTGCATAGGTCATGGCTAGGTCGATATTTAATAATAAGAAAAAAAGGGAAAATATTTAGGCTGTGCTAGTAAACGGTATTAATTTCATTGCTTCATCAAATACATTCATTATTTCGTCTTGTCATTACAACGCAATCTGTTGTAGATCTTGGTTTATGTTATCACTGATCATCCACAAACCTTGCCAACATGAGTGATCGACTCTTAGTAGAATTGATGGATGCCAGTGCCCTTCTGGGATTGAGCCCTGTCTTTGCTCTGTCTCTCAGCAATAGTCACTCATTGGATACTGAAGACACTGGATAGTAAACACTTTAAAACTAATGAATCTGAGGAAGTGGAATAGTTAATTTGTATTGATTGTGCAACTGCCATTGCTTTCTCTTCAACACTGGATGAATACATATCAGAATAAACAGCAGAGGAACTGCAAAACTTATTTAGGATTTCACCTCCTACTTGTGATGTAGCTCAAACGTACCTAAATTAGTAGTGATTGAGAATCCTCAACACACAAAGGACATTTTTCTCCTCAGCCTGAACTCACAACCTGATTCCTGAAAGGGAGAAAACTGATGTCACATGATTTAAAATACACATGCTTGGAGGATGTCTAGGCCTAATCTTTTGGGCAACAGACCCTGAAAATCCAGTTGTTGTCTGCCAAAGTCAGTAACGTGACAATATGATGCATACTGAATTAAAACCTAGAGGAAATGTCCCATTCATTCTTAGAGAAGACAATGGAATATAGCCTTTAGTTTGACTTTAAATTGCATGTTCATAAAAAACACAGTGTTTGTGTTGCATGCTGTGAAAGTCACAAAAAATTAAATGCAAACTCTCTATATATTTCCCTGCATAGCTACACCTGGTCTTTTTAAGTTTTACTGTGGATACTTATAAACAGTGAAGATGATGACGTAATTTACTCTTGGCCACAATAAACCTTCGACTCAAATGCTATGATCTCACATCTTTTCATGAATTTTAGAAAGAAAATGTCAGTCACTATCTGTAGATGTGAATATTTAGAACTCTGCATTAGCAAAATCATATCAGGCATCTTCTAAGCCAAGTAGCTGTGTGCCTAACTGATCTAATTTTCATTTTTATCAGTTTTATCTTCGTGTAGCATTGACTTCAGCAGACTCTTGTCTTTACGCTGCAGTCACAAAGGGCAGAGTTGGGCGTATAGGAGTTCAAACCAACTAAGATGAAAAAATTACAAAGGTTTTTGACAGCTGTATTATAAGAAAAATGATCAGATACAGATGACAGCAGAGCATTTCTAGCCAAGAGAGAGTTTTAAGACAAGTTAAGCAATCAATCATCTACATCACTCACTATTCAGCGAGTCGACATTTAACATCTGAATCAGTCATTACAGAGTAAAGAGAATTAGTAAAGTCTCTTACAAAATGCAAATAAGTGAACTGGAGGACAATAGAGTCAAATTCTAGAACTTGGCAGGAAGCCATAAGAGTTATTTTGACAAGACTGCTTGAGGTAATTTGATTGTTATATTTAAAAGAAAAATAATTTTTAAAAAGTGAGTTTCAGTCTTGAGCAATACAAGTTTGTATTATAAATGTATAGTTATATTTAGTGACAAAACGTGTAGAATAAGGAACAGAATATGGTGTCTGCTCTGATGCTTTGCTACACCGTTACATGAATTAACTATTTTTGTAGTGAGAGTTTTTTGAAATAAATACAAAGAATACTAAAGCTAAAAGCTGTCCTGAATGGTACACAACTAACAGTTTTTGTCTTCCCTGAGTCTATTGCCTGCTAATGTGTTTTCAGAGTTTCAACCTCTTTCAAAATCTACCTGGTATAAATGAACATCAAAAATAGATTTAACATCTGCAGAGCTGCAAAGGTGCAGGTGTGAAAGTCTGTAAAATCATAAGTATCACTATTACCTAGGTCCAAAAAATACTTACCTAGCATCTTTTTTGTTAATACAAAAGAATGAGTTAAAAAGAAGGAAAATGAGTTGGAAATTAGGCAGAAACTTCTGCTTTAACAGCAGTTTCTCCTTCTTTTCTATCAGTATATGGGGTGCTATCTTACACTCTCTTCTCAGTTGGCATAATGGTGAAAATGGGAGTGATGTTACTGAAAACCAAAAATCTGTTGAAGCTACCTGCACTGTTAGGTGAATCTTAGACATCCAGGCATTTGGCATGTGGTCTGAGAGGAGTTTCATACATCCTTGGCTTGTACACGTGACAGAATTGGTGCAGACATGACAAACCTGAAGCTCAGGCCATGCCCTCTGGCCATCAGCCCTTGTATGCTGATATATTCACTCCCTTTCTCATCTATCTTCATGGCTGCATCAATGGAGCTGCTCCTGCTCCAAAAGCTGGATATTTGCCTTCATAAATCTCAAGCTCAGGGTTTGAACCATGTAGGATTTGTCATCACCAGGAAACTTTATTACTGATAGCTTACTAGTGGAGACATGCCTTAATATGATAGAGATGGTTTGATTTTGGTCTCAGTATGAGTATAGATAGGCAATAGAATAAAGATAGGCAATATGAATAAAGAAATTGCATTCTCATGAATATTTATGCTATTAATGGTCTACATTAACTTCCGTTAAAAATATTTTTCAGAAAAATGCATATGACTTTGTTAATATTTGAATAGCTAAGATTATTCTGTAGATACTTACACTTTAAAAACGTCCTGTCCATGGCAAATGCAAATCTCTGTAATGAATGTCAGAACTAGAAAATTACTCTTGAGTTTAAAAAGAAGCAAGTTACTTTCTCTGGTTAAATTCTTGTTCCAAGTAACACGCTGCCTGTGTGAGAAAGCTCAGAATATAATACATTTAAGAATAGGTACTACGTGTTATTTTATCTCATCAGCTAGTTATTCTTATCCCTTTTCTCATAACTTACAGTTCCTTATGAAATAGTTTCTTCTGCTGTAAATAGATTTCATGTTTAGATGTGGCTATCAGCTGATTGTCCCCAAGTTTATCCTTGCAAACATCACTGATTGAACAAAGTTGAACTTTGTCCAACAGTTAATGAGCTACATAGATAGAATTTTATCACCTAAAAACTTATACAGGTTTTTAATTTATTTCGCTGTTGTTTTGACCTATTTGTAGAGCTGAATCTGACAAGCAGTTTGGGTGCTTGAAATAAAAACATTAAGGGTCTCATGCTTTCACTTGTTTCTACACCATAAGTACAAATTCCTAAAATTATATCTGTACAAGTCAAAATATAAGTCTCTATAATAAGTATTACCTTTATCTTACAGAAATGTTGGAATCTGGCAATGTAATCAATTTCAATGGACTAGCTAATAGCTCGAGTTACCATACTTTCCTCTTGGACGAAGAACGCGGGCGGCTGTATGTTGGAGCAAAGGATCACATATTTTCTTTCAACCTGGTTAACATCAAGGAATATCAAAAGGTACGTTTATTCATGTTCTGTACAATGTAAATATATACTTTGAATGTTAAAGACTCGTTATTACTCAGACTATGTTGTGCATTGTTGGAATTATGGAGTAAGTGTTGGGATGCCAGGAATACTGTTACGACAAAAATATTTGCTGACTCTGTGAAAAAAAATTTATAATGAGCCTGTGACCTTTGACTATATAATCTACAATATTTTTTTTCAGACTAAAAAAAAAAGAAGTAAATGATAAGTGAATAATCCATCTATTTCCCAAACAAGACATACTTTCATGGCAACTGCTAAAAAAGCCAAGCATCTGTTATGACAGTTTAAACAGAAAGGCCTTACTGCTCTGCATTTATCTGCAGATAAAAGAAACTATTTGGGAGTCAAAGTGTTGATTTTTCTTCTTTAACTCAGCACTTGTAGGCACTCTGATGTGCTGCTTTTGAACCAAAAGAGTTCCAGTATTAATAAAAGAGGAACAAGTCCATAAAATATTGCCATTCTTGATGGAGATTGTAATTTCCCAGTAAAAGTTGGTGACTAATTAAAATCTGACAAGCAGTTTAGTGTCATTCTTCTGTTGGAGTCCAAATAAATAATTAAGTTTTCCTTTATTTTAGTAAGACAAAATGCCAAGGTAAACAATGGGATGGAGGTTTTATTTGTTATATTAAGTATTTTGATGGCACATTTTAAAATCCAGAGATTTTCTAAAAAAAAACTTTTATGAGAGATATATTGCTTCAATACCCAGGGATTATTTTTTTTCTTAGTGTTCCTGACCTTTTGGCCATTTGACTATTAGCTTCCTAAGATGATGGCAATAAATACCTTGTGCTTTCTATTCAGAGGGAAGACAGGCTATTCATTTGTATTCTCTAAGGATATGAGGATAAAAGGAAAACTGAGTATTTTCTTTTCTATTCTCTTTAGAGCAGCTATAAAGGAAACTAGCTATTTATTTGAATTCTCTGAGGGATCAATAGCTTAATGTGCAAAACATCTGGAATAATTAAAGGAAAGAAGGTGTTTCCATTGCAGAAAACAGCTCCGTAGAATAGGAGTGACTGTATTTTACAGTTACACATTCAGATACTTTTAGAACACTATTTGACTTTATATACAAATATTAAAACATTAAATAAAGAATTGATGTCAGTAACATGCACTTGTAGGTTAGCAACAGACTTAGAGACTTTAGACTAGATTTAAGATTATGCAAAAGGCTTTAAGAGTTTGGGGATCTGTTTATTATAGACAGGAGAGTCACGTAAGAAACTTCAATCAAATTACAATGCAGCCAGTGCTGCACTTGAGCTCAAACTTCACCAGTTGTTGCTTCTGCCATCTAAGAAAACTCCTCAGGTTTCTGTCTAATGCTGATGGCAACATCAAAACTCAAAAAGCCAAATTTTTCAATGTACTAAAACCAGCTTGACTTAGCTTTCTTTTAAAACAAATTAGAGGAAAAGGTTTTACTGTGAAGCTAAGGAAAAAGAACATACGGCTTGAAATACACTGGTTTGAAAAACACTGAGATTCTTTTCCAAAACTTGAACTAAACTTGAACTGGTCCTTTTGGGATATCTGAGAAGTTTGGTTAATGTTTTTCAACCTATTAAATTTAAATTTTCATCTCTGCAAATTTTAAGCTGAGAATAGCAACAGGAAGTAATGGGAATCCTCTGAGAAAGAATGTGCTCATAAAATTTTCAGCCTTATTTTATGGACTTAACAACATTCAATTGCTGTTTGGATTTCATAAAGAAAATTTTGAATTTAAAAAATGTTGCAGACTGTGTTTTCAAATATCATCTACAACATCTCCTTTGACCCCTTAAGTCATCCACATTCCATCTTTTTTTAAAATATCTTGCCTTTTGCTTTCTATTAACAAACTATATTGAACACCAAGACTGTAATCCAGACTTAAGGCCATTCATATTGCATTATCTGAGGCTCCCAAATGAATAGCCTGGCATTTTATAGGAAGATCATGTTTTATTCTATATGTAATTCCTAAAAGCTTTTCAAAGAAACATGAATAATTGACTGTGAGGGTCTCTAGATTTTCTCTATATGAGGTGAGATCCATTTTCTGCTAAGCAAACACTACAGAAAACCTAGATTTAGGATTAGTTGTGTTAGGGTGACTCTATAGAAACAGCATAAACATTTCTATTTTGATGGTTCAAGATTTGTCAAGTACCATGGCTTCTTTTTTATTATTTAATTAACTGAACTAGCAGAAGAGTGAGCTATTAGATACACTGAAGAAGCAAACAGCTCATTTCTGATGCTGGGAATCTAATGTGAGATTGTATTTCCGTTATGTGACATTTAAAGGATTAAAAGAACACTCACTCAATGGAGAGTCAAGCCTTTTATCATTAGGACTGGAGAGTCACAGCTGAAATTCACAATGCAGACTTCAAGATTGTTTTTACTATGACACCTATTATTCCTGGGTTTTTTCCCAATATTTCATTTCTTCATTGTCAAATTTTAAGAAAGAAAAGGAAATAAGGAGAAGAATGGGGGGAAAATAAACTGGATAAAGCAACTCTGTATTTTGCCTGCAATTTGTGAATGCTGAAGCATGGAATAACACTATGTGATTTTTGTTTTGTGTCTTTAGATTGTTTGGCCTGTATCACATTCCCGAAGGGATGAGTGCAAGTGGGCTGGAAAAGATATTGTGGTAAGTACAAATCTTTTTAGCATTTTTTTTCCTTTTCTAAAACAATGTAAATATTTTATTATGTCCTACTGTGTTAATTCTTACAGTATTTTTCCTACTCTGTAAGGTCACACAACTGATCATAACTTCACTCTTGAGTTTTCTCAGTCCTCTTATATAGAAATTTTTTCTTCATTACCAAGGGTTTCAATTTATGAACGGAAATCATGCAGATGAAATAGAATTTATATACCAAAGAAGAAAAAACGGTAATAAAGAAGAAATATCAGAATGAGAAATATTAACCCTTGCATACTCATCTCCTGATGAGAAGGTACATAATGTTTTGACCCATTTTTGCCCTGTTCCAGGTCCCAGTCCTCAAGGGAGTTCCATGAAGGGCTTTCTCTTTGCATCATCCCTCTGGAGCCAGCTGGTTCCCCAGAGCCCTTTCATCCATGGAGTTCATAGCAATATTGAGGTCAAAGCGGTATAAACATTCTGCATCAGTTTTGGTGCCTCAGGAAAGACACTGCTATACTGGGCATCATTTTCTGAACATTTTCCCTCATTCCTGTGTACATTGTATTCCCTGTATTTATGAAGTAAGAGAGACATGACCAGTAACCCCCAAATAGCAATCATTCCACACTGACAGTAACTGTCTTCTTTATAGGAACTGTGTGGGAAATAGGGCTGAAGAAGGGGAAAAACAGATAAAAAATACATGCATGCAATAAGCCAAACAAATACTTGCATAGCAAAGCCAAATGGGAAATCATTGTGGTTGCCAAGGTATAAGTGAGAGTGGAACTTGGCCCCGTGTGTATATGCTATTGGCCTGATTTTCAGAGATGATTCTGTAAAATATTCATAATGCCAACCATATGCCTCTGGAGAGCTCCATTTGAATAATTTCCTAGGTCATAATAAAAATAGTCTCATCAGTTTTTACCTAGGCCATAGAGGACAGTTGTCTTCAAAATGCCATCTGGGAGCTGTAGAGGTAGATTGGGTAAAAAAGTAAGAAATATGGGCTAAGCTAAATCTGTGATGGGGCAGCTGAAATGCCAGATACCTAGGCTATCTCATTACATAGAAGTAAAACATTTAAAGTACACCATGTTCGCATCCACAGGTAATTTTCAGGAGTACTCTACAAGGTGAAGACTAGACTACCTAGTATTCAAGGTTAAAAAAAGGGGCTAGCGTTAAATATATGAGCAAATTAACTAACCTTCCTGCTTCATCTCCTGTAAAGTATTATGATATTGCATTAGGAGATTTTTGTCATGACTGGAGTAGAGACCTAGAAAACAACTAAGAGATTCAGTACCTAGCATGAAAGTATATTCTTAATTTTTTTAATAATTTTTTTTTAGAAATTCAACTTAGTAAGAAAGAGTATGCTTTATGCATTTCACTAGGCTGATGCTAATTCAGTTTAGTTGTTCAAAATTGTAGAAACACATTCTGGAATAAGCTGGGAGGTTCAGGTTCCCATCTAACTGTGGTGAGCTTTAGAGGACTGCTTATAATGTGACTTTTATTCACCTTGATTCTTTTGCTTCTGTTGATGCTAGGACAGCTACACCTGCTGATCATGAGTAGGTGAAACCCACACCACTCTGCAGTGCAGCGTGTGACACTGGCAGTAGATCCTGTGAGGTTGTTTGGAGGTGGTTTTTTGGTAATTTTAGGGTTCTCTGCAGGAGTAAGTGAGAAATAAACACATGGGTGACTGGAAAGAGGGAATACATATCTTGATGTGATCAGAACATTGTCTTTAAATATTTACAGCTACCTTGCCATAAAACAGTGCATTATAAGCAACATAGTTAATGCAAATGCTTTAACTCTAATTACAAATAATTTAAAAAAAACCCCTTATTATTCCTCCCTTATTTATTCCTTGAAGCCACTGTCAGTACCTTGGGAGTGTGAAATATAACGGCCATAAAAATAACTCAACAGACTCTCATTAGAGGGAGCAGGAGAAACAGAGGACAAAGTGACATATATAAACCAGGCTTGATATAACACTGCTTTCAGCATGTACCACTTCTGAGATATTATATACTCCTCACTTGTGATGGTTCAAAACTTTCTTCATGAGGGACTATACTTCTGCATTGAGTCTTTTAAAAAAAAAAAAAAACCCTTCCCTATTAATTATTGATCTCCAGGGTAAGTCAGTGCTGAAAATGCAAGTCCCCACTAATGGGCCAGGTGCACTGCAGCAGCTGCAGCACAAGCACAACCCCAGCCCTGCCCCACTGCTAACCTCAGCCATGACCTCTGAGATTTCCTCTCATAATTATAAGAGGTAGTTCAGTGTTGTTTTCACTCCTTCAGAGGGATTCCTTATCCTGATGCTGTCAGTCATGCCCGTCTCAGCACAGCAGGTTTGTGGCTCAGGATGGTCCATGTGGGATTTGAGGAGAGCAGCCAGTGGGGCCTATTCCTGCTCTCCTGCTACACCTTTGTTTAAACAGTCATTTTAATTTCTGTTTTTAAAGGGCTAAGTATATGTTAATTACTTAAGCTTTACTCATTGTTTAGGTAGATAAAACTTTTAAAGTGTGCTTTGGAGTTTTCTCTGTATGAGTAAGCTGAGAAGAGTTGCTGAAAGACTCCCCCCCAGCGATGCAAAACCTGGATAGAGCAGGACTTCTCTGAAAAAGGTTGACTGCTATGGTTTCCTTCAAAATACAGATTTTTTTCCAATAAAATCATAATTACTGACCCATGTAAGTACTTAGTATTACAATATATTTCCATTTCCTCAGTATAGAATATCAAAAGTACCAAAATAACACTGTTCATGAAAAATTAAAGGCTATAAATAATAAATAGGATATTTGCTTACGTAATTCAACTAAATGAGCAATTCTTTGAGGATTTCTTGCTGTTCTGGACTTCAGTATCTTATTTGATCTATTCTGGTTTCTGTTAGTCCTGTGAATATTTCTCATGATTCCTGGCCAGACCTTGGTAATGATCAAAGAAGACAAAGTCTCTACAGAATAATTCTCAGCTTTTGTACTAAACTTAGAGAACAGTCATGCTGCTAGTTGTACTCCTCACTGGTAAGCCTCAATATTTCATTTTAAAATACAGTCACCTGTGCTTCTACAAGTACACATGGCAACCTCTGCATTAAATGTGGGATAAGTAAGAGGTAACTAGGTAACAAAAAGGGAAAAAAAAAAAAAAAAAAAAAAAAAAAAAAAAAAAAAAAAAAAATAAAACTAAAAAAAAAAAAAACAAAAAAAATGACAAATGTTTAAAAGATCATCAAAAAAAAAAAAAAAAAGTGCTACAATTCCATTCTGGCATTCCTGGGATATCATAAACCAGCAAAGTTAAGCTTGGTGGTTTACAAAAGTTATCAGAAACACTAGTTAGTTTTCAGGTAAGCATAGGGCAAGGATACATTCCTGTCTGGAAACCTCATTTAGTCCTTAAACTGTTAATTTGCTATTGTTTTGAAAATTTTGGCCGCTTTGGCTATTTAGTCAATACATCTCTGCATTAGATTTGCACTGTAGCAGTAGTTCACAATTACCCAATCAGAGAAATTCCTGTTAAAGGGTACAATAGATTTTCATGTCCTGATAGCTTAAAAAATATGTTTCTGAAGGGCACCTTAGGATGTTATTTTCAAGTGTGACTTGACTATCCGATTTATTTAGCAGCTTTTAAAGATTCCAGGTCAAATTAAATTGTTGAAACAGTCCCTTCTGGCCTTGACATGTATAAATTTATAAAATTTCTGTAGGTGCTTTAACAAAGTCACATAGGACAATCTGCACAATGACAGACACACACTTTGCACACTGCAAGATATCAGCTTCTCCCTGGTGAGAAATATACATTGATGTACAAACAGTTACAAAGAGTACCAAGTACTTTCACTTGGTACCAGCAAGTTCCTACATCTGCTCTGTCACATGAACATTCTTAATCCATACAGGGCCAGAAAGAGTTACACCTTCGTGTACACAGCTGAAGTGTACCAGCACATTTGCATGTGGGTAAGCATTGACTGTATTATAATTTACAGGAGATAAGCATCTACCTGGGATATTTAATTGCAATTAAATTGTACCTAGTTATTATCTCACCTGATTCCAAGTGTGCTTAACTTTTTTGTACTTAAAATTTCTCTTGACAGCAATTTGGAATCACTTCAGATCAGAAACCTATTTCCAGTACCAAAGCAGCAAGGCTCTTTACACATATTTTATGACATATCCGTATTCTGTGCATGTTTCTTTGCATTCAAGTGTGGCTAGCACTTAATTATTCAATTTATTGTTCATGCAAGTAGAATCACATGACTAATTTAGTTCACCATCTCATTTGTTACAGTAATATTTAAAGCCAAAACATTCATATTTGATCTTAGTTTATGCTTTCTTTAAAGTTTTCCATCCTCTCCCTAAAATGTAGGAAGGGAGAGGATTGATACATAGGCTTATGGATCCATCAGTATGCAATGATCTAATTTGGAAAGAAAGAAAAAACCAAAAGAACCCAGAAAGCAGAAAGTGACTCAACAAGTGTCCCTCAGCCATATCTGGTGATTCTTTGGAAAAACATAGTTGGCAATAATTGAACACAACTCCCTTTAAATCATTTTATTACTGTTGTTGCCTAAGGGAAAATAGAAGAACATAGGAGGCAAAAAGTAAAAGTAATTCTTTTCATCTGTTATTGTAAACAAAGATCTGAAGAGGGAATCTGAAAATTAAATATACAATGCTGGCTGGATCTAAAAAGCGTGTTTCTAACATGGCACAATTTTTCCACTCAAATTACCTCTGTCCCTTTGGGTGTGCCAAAGACAACTTCATTCCTTTCTGTCAGGGTTCTTCCTTTGGAGGACATCAACAGCCAAGTTTCCAGCTTTTCTACCACCAACCTGCGTTGCCTTTTTCCTTTCTGGCTTCCTGTCTCCATCCAGCACGGCAATAAAATTCTTTAGCAAAGCCTAAATACCCAGGATGCCCATCCAGCCTGGGGAAAAGAGAAAGGTGAATGTCTTCTGGGAAGAAGGGGAAAATGAGTAAAAAATCCAAAACAGCAGGTCTCAGATGAGTTTGGGGGCAGAATTTACTTTCAGTATGACCTACTACAAGAAGAAAAGTGTTTTTTGTGACACATGTAATATAAATAGTGCCAGAGCATATTCCTTCTTACTCTATCACTGTCCCAGTTAGTATGCTGAATATTTTAGCTCAAGGGCTGCTCACCCCTTCTGTATTCCTTTAATGTGGACACAGTTTCCTACCGAAGCATTCCTTACCATTTGGGAGATGAGATGCTTGCACATTTTTAAGTAGCGTGCAGCTGCAATACTGCTGCTTCAGAAAAATGCTGCACATAGATTACGAACAAAAGAGAAAGATGGGTGGTGGGAACCCCTCAAAACCTACAACCAGTTCACTCTGAGGTGAACTGGGCTTGGTAAAAAAAGAAGGACATTGAAATCTTTCAAAGCCCTGTGGAGCTCTCAAACAGACCTGTCCCCCCTGTGAAGTTCTGGTTGTGCCAGCTCCAGTTCTTGGTGGACCCCCACAGCAGACCAGCATAAAGCCTTATTTATGACATGTTTCAGATGTTGATCCTACAGCTTGTGTTCATTTAGGCATTTGCATGTATTTCTCTCTATGAACTGACCAAAGAAAATCAGTTACTGTAAGGTAATAACTTGTGTCCTTATACTGAGGAAGAATTAAGTTGGCAGTTGTTCATAGTTTCATATTTTACCCATTTATGTATCATGGGAAGTCATTTAAGTCTTTCAGTATGGGGAACAAATTGATACAGATCAAGGAGAAAGCTAATTTCCCAATTTTGGGCTCATTTTTCTGTTATAGGTGTGACTACAGAAATTTGCTTCTGAAGGAAATTTAATATTCAGCAGATTTAGTGCAGTCTTGCAGAAATGTTTTCTTTGTTGCTTTTGAAATACAAAGTCAGAGTTAGAAAAGTGGAAGTAAAGGAGAAATGAAGGAAAAAAAAAGATCTTTCCAAAATTACGAGATTTAATTTTCTATCAATATGTGTTCTTCACGAGCCCTTACTTGGCCTTGGCAAAGTCAGAGAATTATTTATGGCCGAGTTTCCAGCTATTGCTATTTCAAATGTTGTTGGGTAATTCCATGTTATGATTTACTGCACCCCAAGATGGTCAGAGTAAATTTATTCTTCATATATTTCTGTCCAGAAAAACACATTAACTGGATGACTGGTAGAAAATGATAGATATGTTTTGTCCCTGTTTTGTTTCAGAGCTTGAGTCCAAAGCTCATGAAATTAAAGAAAAGCCTTTTCTTTGGTGCCAGTCACTTTTTTTTTTTTTGTTTTCCTCCTAAATTTGCTTCATATTGTGTCTATTTTCTTTGTGATTATCTATTGTTTTAGTAGAAGTTAGTTTTCTCTGAAAGATCACATATCACAGTTCCTCTATACTCAAGACATGGTAACTATATAACTATTAATTTAGGCCACAACTAATTTTTTCTGTAGTTCTTTTGCTAACATATACCAAAACCAGGTCTACTACATTTCTCCATGCTTCACACAAGTTAAGATATTGTCTTTTTTTCTTTTGTAGTAACTCACAGAACTAAAGGGAAAATTCTTAAAATAACCTAGGAAACAATATACTGTTTTTTCTACTTTTTTATTCTTCTTCTGACTGAATGGTAGAACAATCTCTGTTATTTTAAATAATCTATTCATCTCTTATTCATTTAGGTAATTTGGATTAACATTTTCTAGAAGCTTTAGGTTACTATAAATGTATCATAAATATATGCATATATACAGAGAAAAAATCCAACCAACAAAAAAATCCACTAAAACCATTCAACAGACTCACATTTCAGCAATTTCACTTGGGTGCCAAATTTCTACTGAGTGGGAATTTTAAGCTTCTGTCACTTAACATTTCTCTGTTTCAGCATCTCTCTGTGGTGTCAAAGCAGTTTAGTATCCCTACACAAATTTCCAGCTTCCCACAGTAAGACACGTGTAGAGTAGCTTATAGTGTGTATTTATTTACAGTCATACACACTGCTAGGCAACTGCCCCTTGGAGATGCCACAGGCTTTTGCTTCATTTCAACACTTCATGGCTTTACCTTCACTTTCAACGCACCGGTTTGGAGCATACTTACCTGAGGTGGCTTTGAGTTGAAGTCATTAGAGGATATGTTTGTACTATGCTGAGAAAAGGCAAGCTGACTGATCTGGAGCCTCAGCATCTGACCTGCCTGTAACAGGCTTGGCAGCCCGTTGTGTCTGAAATACTCCACCCAATTAGCAGGTGTTGATCCAATTCGGAAAGGTGGGGTGTAATCTGATTTCTCCAGGAGACAGGTGATTACTCCACCCAGATGGAAGAGATAAACGAGAGAGACTGCTTAGATCTAGGCTGTGGTTGCAACTTAAATTGCTGCTGGGCTTGATGAGACTGCCTGAGCTGAAACCCAACATTAGTGTTCATTTCTTTGCTAATAAAGCTGTGCTCATATTGTGGGGCAAGTTTACTCTATAGAACAAAAGAGATTTTTTAAAGTTATGGTCAGAAAGAACTGGCTTCTGCTTGATCTCAAAGCTTCCCAATATTTTGAGTTATTTCTAAAATACTCTTCTGTTTCTTAAATAAATTTACTATGTGCTATAGGAGGTGCATACTGCTGAAAAACATAACAATTCAAAATAAAGGAAGCTTGCTGGAACTCACGGAAAGGTTTCACGTACAACAGTCATCCTATGCCTGCAGAACCCAGGAACCCAGAGACTTGTTTGCAGGACTGCATCCACAGAAGACTTTGGTTTGTCTTGTTAACTGTGCACTAACCAGATGTAACAAAATACGATATAATCATTACATCAGGTATTTTAAGCTGAAGCCTTTTCTTGACATCCCTCTAGCTATTCACAGGTCTGGAAAATTTATTATATGCATCTTCTGAATGAAAATTTCAGGACTTGAAATATGTGTTGTAGTTTGAGTATACTGAATGCAGAAAGCGTTGTAGAAATTTTACTTCCAAAGATCACTAGGTCAAAACTAACTAGGTTAGTTTTAATGACAGAGGTTTAGAGGTCTGATGTGTCAAGGGAGGCATCTACAAAGCATGCTCCTAATGACTTCTTTTAATGGCTTCTGGATTAAGATTGTTTTCAGGATGGACCCTAGGGAATATCCCACTCAGCTCAGCTACCTCCATGCTTAGCCTTAGTGGTAAACCCTGGGCCAAATGGACAAATACCAGTAGTGACCCAGATTTGCAGGTGGGTGGGTAGAGAGTCAGGGAGACATTTTGTGTTTTGCCCTCACTAACACAAAGGCAGAACCAGAGGAGCTTTCCACCTGCTGTGCAAGTGAGATGTCTGTTTGTTAATATGGCTTGCAGTTTTGTGGCTTGAAGGAATCAGGATTTATCTGCTTTTTTGTTGTTTGTTTTTTTGGTTTTTTTTTTTTTTTTATTGTTGGCTTTTTTTAATCATCTGCTTTCTTTGCTTCTCTTTTCTTGTCTTGATGCTTTAATGGTTTAAATTCATGCAGACATCCTGCAACTTCAGTAAATTATACACTTTAAATAGTCTCGAGAACTCTTGTCTTATCAAAAAAATCAGTCAGATAACAGGCAAAACTTAATTGGAAAGATAACTGGGAACACAGTAATCTGTAGTATGCAACCAAAAATGTCCTATCAACCCTCATCAGTCTGAAGTTTCTCAGGGCATATCGTGTCAGCAGAGGAAAATTTAGGTATGAAACTATTCAATGGTTCCTGTGCAACACTACCAGTGGTCACCATGCCTGAGAGTAGAGTCATTTGTGACATCTCCAAAGGAGTCAGGTTCCCCAAATCACAGTACCATATAAAGTCCTGTAGATCACAGCCCTGCATAAGGGCCACTGAATCTGGGGAATCTGTCAGCTGAAAAATTAGGTGTAATCTTAGTCTATATTGGATTTGTTTGTGTGATGGAATGCATGCTCCTTGTAAGGCTTTGAAAAATGGGGGATGTAACTACTAAGAAGTAAGTGAGTAGAGACCCCTTTCTGTAACACAGACCCCTATACTTCAACTGCTCAACTTCCTTCACTCTGCACTGCAGACAAGCTTTCTCAGAGGGTAAGACTATAAAACATTGATCCTGCTAATTGCAAGGAACAATAATGACATAAAGGGGATGTAAATGATGGTATTGATCCCACCTGCAAGGGGTAGAGAGGCATAAATCAATTTGCAAACGTTTTCATGCCAGCTGTCCTCCCCCACTCTAAAATCGTGCACCTGCCTATACAGGTTCAGCTGGAAGGTTATCTCATGGAGTACAGGTGCCAGGCAGGATTTCCCCACCCATTAGGACCTGCACACAGCTCTCAGTATGTGGGGACTTTCCTGTTCCTGCCAACATTAACACAATAGCTTTGCAGCCCTGTTGCCAACCAGCTTACTGCAATAAAATAAAATTTTTAAAAGACCATTTCATTTTAACAGGACCCAAATAATTTGCTTTGTTCACTGCTTATTCTGGGCCTGTTTAAGCAAACTGTGCATTTGGACCAATATTTTTCCAAATGTTACTGTAATAAACAGAGTGACACAGCAATAATTTTTAAATAATGTTACTGCATTTTACAAAATCTTACACCCAAACAACAGGAGCAGTGAAAGCTCCTGATGATGCAGAGCTCACGTTGAAGAGGCTTCTTCGCCCATGCTTACTGACATGTTGAAGTCTTTGCCAGGTCTAGCTGAGAATCCATCATCTGTGTACATGGCAATCACACATATATTTATTGCACTAGCACTTCAGAAATATTTTCCTTGAAACAATGCTGCTCCATGCTGAAAAAGATATCTGCCAGTCCTGACTGAACTAATGGCAGCCAGCAGTGGCCCACCAGCAAAAGAGAGAAGTCAAAAAGCTCCCTGATAAGTCCAGAATATCTTTCAGCAGTGTGATAAATTTGAATGACAGCAGTAATATTGGGGATTACTTATTCTCCATGATATCCCTGACCTCATCACTTGAAAATTCAACTAATGGGACAGAAGAAGGAAGAGAAAAGTAAACATTATAATTAACCTAATTCATAGGACTTCATATGAAAGCTGTCCATCCATTTTGATTTAAGACACAAAACACGCATTTTTTTTGTGTGTCCAGCTGTTAGATGATAGTTCTAAATCCTCTTGTGCATCCAGTTCAGACAAAATCTTATGATATTTTAATCACTTGGCTATGTGGGAAGACTGATATATAAAGGAAGAATTTATTACTGGGTCTGGTGCTTATCTGGATTAAATCAGCAGAAAACTGTTGAAGCTAATGATACTGTAAAGGATCCTTTAGCCTTCCACTTATTGCCCTGCATAATCTGGCCATTTGCATTTGCTGCAATATCTGAGAAGCAGTATGGACATCAATATTGGTTTGAAAAAAATTAAACCACTTTCTTAAAATAAGGAGAAAAATCTGGATATTAGTCACAGGGACTTATCCTTCAACTTAAAAAGATGTCATTAAAAACTCCTTGCTGCATTAGTAATCCAGATCGAAGGACGTAACTTTTAGGTTCTGGAGGAAAGATAATTACTGGAAACTCATAAAACCCACCTAAATTCTGTTCTAATTTTCATACGCAGAGCAGATGTTTTGACAGATGGATGGACTTTATTTTTGTAACTGTCCGGGAAAAGTCTGCATAACACAGCCTAATCAGTGTTACATATCTTTACTGTTTGTTTTTCAATCTTTCTGAATTTGGCTCTTATTCTTTTGGTTGCAGACATTTTCTTTGTAATTTATTTTTTCAGTCTAATCTCTCTCTGCATAAGCCCTTCTATCAACTTCATATATAAATATTAGAAAACTCTTAAAAAATAAATCTGTGTGTTTGGTTTGTAAGTCAGACACATTGATCTTCATATAGTGGGTGCCTTTCTGGAAAACCTAATTAACTACTAGGTTATTAACTATTAAACCTAATTAGGTTAACTAGTAAACCTAATTAATTATCTCTTCTTCAAGACAGGCCCTCTGCCCTTATAGCTGGTATAGTATTTGGAATTAGAATTTTGAGTTGATACCTGTCCAGACACACTGGATCTCTTTGACTTTAATTCACACTTTGAATGTAAGTGGCAGTCTAATAATTTCTTAACTTGTTTTACAAGTAGGACTTTAGCATAGGAGAATTTGAAGCTGAGTTGGTGCTGTCACTGTTACCACAGTATGATGCAAACTCTTTTAGCCACTTCCATTTCAATAAATCATGAGCATGGAACTGAGGGGTCGAACGAACCCTGCAACTTCCTCAGTCTAGTCTAGAGGAAGTGTAAACATGTTTGTGAATCCTGAAGTTGAATCCTTTTTCTCACTTAGGAATGCCCAGTGAACTTCTGGGGCATATTCCCTCAGGTGCCAAACGTACCTTTAACTCCCAGATGTAAGAATGGCTTCAGCTGGATGCCCTGGTGTACTCATGCACTATATTAACCCCAGGAAAACCTATAGGAGATGCCTAGGCTTTGGTGAAGGTTATGGTCCACATTCCTTCAAACAAAGAAACGAACTGGATTGTGCTTGAGGTTTGTGGTGACTGCTTCAGCTACTGCACATCACCATTTCTTTGGCCATACTTGGCAATCATGCCATCACAACTGTTTGCAGATCACACAGATCCAGCAATCATATACATAAAAAAGTAGCTATCTAAAGAAGTTCTCTGTCAGAAAAGAGAAAGGAAGACATTGCAGGCTGTGCTAGAAGATCTCAGATGTGATGTGGGATTTAGTTTCTTGGATTTTAAGATAGAAGCTATTCTTTACAAGGCCAAAGGCAGGACCTACAGCTCTTGTGGAAACCTTAGAGCATTTATTGAAATATAAAGGAAGATTAATCCTCTCCAGGTGTAGGTAGATAAATGAATGGGTATTTTTGAGGACTGCAGTAACTCCCACATGATGTACCTAATTTTCCCTTTGAATATCTACTTCAGTCATTCTATGCCATATGCAAGCACTTACGCTTTCTGCTCTATGTATGTATATATAAACTCAAGCTTTAGGGCATAAACGGGTGTTTAGCTTCATATAGACAAGAAAAGTTTCCTAATATTAAGTACTCACTATAATAAACAAGATTATTAGGAGTAAGAATTTATAATGATTCACTGTGTTGATCCCAGTGCTCCTCTTCTTTAAAATTTATTTTCATAACCCATCGAAGTAATACTTTCATGTTTACAGAGAACTTTTCAAACAATGCATTCATTTTCATTCTCATTATTAGGCTATAAGTATTTAAACTCCCATAATACCTGCTCTTGAGTTTGAAAAAAACTTATTTCCAATGGAAAAGAAATTTTTTAAGTCTAATTTTCTTTCTTCATCTGTTTTACTTGACAAAGAATATCCAAAGGATATGGATATGTCCAGAGTATATTCCCTTTGAACAACATCCCTTTTTTGTGGAAAATAAAAATGAATACAAAAGTACTGGGAGGCTGAACTCTCACGCAGGCAAAGTGTTGAACTTCCCTGAGAATTTGTTCCTTACAACTTCTGCCTCTGGGTTACCTTCTCTTCTTCTGCGGGATGCTTTCTCCTGTTGGCTGTATTTTCTGAGATACTACATGCCTTTTGTTGTCTTTGTCTCCTTACCAGTGCCTTACACTCAGCAGTCATGCAGTGAAATGCCTCGTCCTGCTGGCACAGATCTCCACACTAACAATATAGCACTAGCCCGGGAGTCTGGCAGGGAGAGACACTTGTGCCAAGTGGGACAAGCCCAGCTGGAGAGACCCAAGTCATTCCAGGCCTCTAGCCAAGGGGCTTGGGGAGCTGCTTTGCAGTCGAGTTGACGTAGCCACCACTGTCGGGACCATCAGAGCTGCCTGCCAGGTTTCACAACCCATAGTGCCTGAATGCCACTAAGGCAGTTGTCCTGTGAGGGCAGGAATGGGGAAACAGAGTGGGAATGGGAGTCAGTCACCAAAGTCTCACATAGTGGCAGACACAAGTTGCATTCAGTGCACACACACTTTCCCTGTTATCTTCTTTGTCATACTCATGTGCTAAGATTTAGTCTCTGCAGATCACTCAAAACTGTTAAAAGTTGGTTTATTACAGGTTTGGGGGAAGCTTCTTTGTCCCAGAGTCAAATAAACCAGGAAAACCCCAATATTCACCAAAGCATTCTCTTGCTAAGTTCAGAGTATCAAAGGACCAGATATGATATTTCCACACATAATGGTGTACCTGTGTAGCTGTGCTTGAGCACAATTAGACAAAGGAAGGAGTCTGAGATGGAAATCAATGTGCCTGTTGCTATTGTTCCAGGGAGAATAGCACCGTCTCCCAGGCAGGGTGGAAACTTCACTTTGAACTTCCTGAGTTGACAAGGGCTTAAATCAGAACTGTAACTTTACTTTGATGTCATTTATTGTAGTTTAATATCCCTCTTTATTTATTTTTTTACTACCATGTAAAATATATAAAGAAACCTAATCTGGTAGAGAGGTGTATGAGAATTTACTGAATAGACCTTAATGGTTCCTTTATGCAGCTATAAAACAGAGGGGAGCTATAAGAGCAGTCTGAATTGGACTAGGAACTTTAAATGTTATATAAATTCATTCGTCATAGTCAAAGGTTTATTGCTGTAGGTATTTACCTTCCCATTGTTTAACTAGGTAGTGTATTTCTCAGACATCTGAGGTAAAAAACACCCTGTAAAAGGAATTAGGAGAGCTTGAAAAGAGGGATGAAAAAGCTAAATCTGCTTTTGGAAATACATTGTAAATTTGAAGTTGCTTGACTGATATTTACTCATTTACACTACTGTCAGACCTGAACACTGGATGTTCAAACATAGCTATGATAGGGTTAACCCACCTTCTCCTGCAGGCTGATCTGGAATTAGTGAAGGTGGTGATAGAACTTTTCATAATTTCATCTGCAGAAATCAAAGAAGACTCCTGCCCCAAATCTAAGTAGGGTTTTTCCATCCCATCTTTAAAGCATTAGCTATCTAATACCTTCTTGCTGGATGTTACAGATAAGCAGCTGAAGGGTCTCAGTGGGTTGGAGAATGGTGTTAATAACACCAAGGCTGTGTGTTCAATCCCCATGTGGGCCATTCACTGAGGAGCTGGACTTGATGATCCTTGTGGGTCCCTTCCAACTCAGAATATTCTGTAGTTATGTGATTCTGAGTGCATATACAGTCACAGGTGGTGTGTTGCTGTAAATCAGAATCATTCCTGTGAAATCAGCACAATTTATTCACACTGGCTGTAGGTCCAGCCCAACTACTAATAGCATTTTGTCTATGGCCACCAGCCTCTAACACTTCATGTTCTTCAGGTAAGTAATTTTAAAAGCTTTAGTAAAAGGTCGTAGTAGACCGTAAAGACATTTTTAAAATTACTATACATTAAACCTGACATGGCAAAGCACTGTCCTAGTGAAACAGTGCTGTGTTTATATCAAACCAGATGCAACTCTTAAGTGAGAAACTTCTGATTTATTTAATAATGCACACACATCATTGCTCAATTTTAAGTTACTTGGAGTCAAAGTCAGATGCTCCATCTGAAACACACAACATCAGAATTTAAGAAAAGATCTATTTCAATTTTTTTAATGTTACATTAATCTGGGGCATTTTCTTATTTTACTCTTGTAGGCATTGAACTTTTAATATACTTCCATGGGTTTTCCATATTTCTTTAACTTAAAGCAGCAAAAAACAATAGCGTTATTAAAAAAATATAAGCATATTTTTGTATGATTTATGCCTAGTATTTGCTTAGTACTCTACCATATGACAGTGGAAAGCAGTCTGGATAAACATAAATATAATAAATGTACGGTCATGCTTACACTTGTGTGTGGGAAGAATAAGAACGGACCAGAAATTGCATGTGTTTTTGTTAAGAAAGGTCAGAATGGAAAGAATTAAGAGTAACATTGATCTCTATTGCTTTCAATTTCCTGTTGGATAGTCTTAACTATCTCCATTTTCTCTTCCATCTCTGCTGAAAAGATAAGTTAGCAGCAGTAAGTCAGGGATTCAGTAAGATTCTGGATGTTTTTCTCTGGGTGCTCTTTTTAATACATCACCATTATCTGTTTAGCAAATATACAATAAAATCATAAGAGCAATGTCATTCCTGTACAGTCCTTTGTGTGAGGCAGGGAATCAGTGTTTCATCTCTGTAAGTTCATTGCTTTTCCCTGTGGTGGCCTAAGGCATGCACATGCATTTTCCTGGCAGAGCCTTTATTTTGTGTTTGGGAGTATCTGGTTTAATTAACAAGCAAGTTACAGAGAGGGAGGATGCCAGTCAAGGAGATTTCTGTGGGTGCAGTAGCTCAAGTGGTGTTTCCATGGGCCCTGGTGTACTTGGAAAGGTAGAGTTGAGCAATGTACCAAAAAAGTCATCAAATATGCAGAGAAAAAATTTCCTCATCTTAAACACAGACTTTATTGGATGTACTTTCATTGTTCTCATTTTCCTTATGTTTGAAATCCTTTTTTTTTTTTTTTTTATTATTTCAGTAGACGGACTCACAGGCATTGACATATTTCTTTTCTATGTTAGACCTGATTGAAATAAAAATATTAAACAAGTGGAAAAAGTTGTCATCTTGACTATCCATTTTAATAACATTAGGCATTAATAATGACAGTTTTATTAACAGATAACAGATAATATTTGTACTAGGGACTGTTAGTGTTGTTATTAAGCTTTTATTTGCTGAAAATTAAAATAGCTCATGATGGATAATTTTCTTAGGAAGAAAACATAAAGTCCAAATCTTGCAAACTTGTATTCTAGGGTCTGTCAGTGATTGTATGGAAGTTTAACATATGTATTCGTATGTGTAAGACTGGCCCGTAGACACAGGCAGTAGGGTGAGGCCACATTCATATGATTGTCAAAGATGCTATATCAATGATTTGGTTTTCATCAACTCCTTCCATCTGGCTCATTTTTCTTTTAATTGTTGCTTAATTGAATACAAGCAAACAGTTGGTCCATTTTTCTTCATTATTTCATTCTGACACATTTCTATAAATGGGTTTTGTCTTACAAACACAGCAATAGCATAAATTACAAAGATGAAGCGTGTCTGAAACAAAAATTAGGATTTTTTTTCTGTAATCTTTTCTTTGGGGTTGGATGCTTTGTTAAATAGCAACCAAAGATATTTAAATGAGAAATTAAATCAGGCTATTTATTAAATGCTTAGCAGTAAACAATCTTATGAACAGCATGAAATGATCACACTTTGCAAATCTGTTCATTCAGCCATATACCTCTAACACTGAAGAGCTTTCATTAGTCTGAATCACTGAATTAACTCTATGAATAATTTTTTTTCTCCTTTTCTTTGCAGAGAGAATGTGCTAATTTCATCAAGGTGCTTAAGGCTTACAACCAAACCCACCTGTATGCTTGTGGAACAGGGGCTTTTCATCCAGTCTGCACCTACATTGAAGTTGGAAGCCATCCTGAGGTAAACTGTCCTAAACCAATATTTTCCTTCTTCCTCTTTTTAATCTTTATTGGTGTTTAGCCATGATCTCTTCCTGCCAAAATGCATTCTCACTAGTTTCTGTGGCTTGGGAAGCAGATCTGGTAATACCTGCTCCTGAATCAGGTGCTGATGTGCTGATTGATAAATCACAGCAGTATCTCTAACTTTTCTCCCCTTCACAGCATCTCTTCCCCCAGGGGCTTAAATAAGTATAAGTAAGCCCATTCTACCTGGCTCATGAAGTTAAAAAGCACTCTTTTTAATAACTGGGACAAATACCAGATATAAGAGAGGTAGTTCAGTCACTGTGTTTATTCTGGGTCCAGCACTAACTTTAGTTTCCTCCCAGTCAGTACAGTCTGACATCACTCAGCTTTCTCCCAGCTGAGAATTAAAGTAGTGTCACACCTTCATAAATCCCCCTGCTCAGATTTGTCTTAACACACTGACAGTTTTTCATATGTCACCTAGGTTTTGTTTCCTTAGTTTTTTGTGGAAAATAAATCACTCTCTTTTCACCTGTTTCTTTAATCTCTTGCTGATTTTTGCTTAGCATTGCAGAATTCTTGCAGTAGCTCTTGTACCATTTTGTCAGTGATCATCATAACTAAATAGATAAGCATGATCTTCACTGGTAAAAAGCAGAATCACTCATAGGAAGCCATGTGACTAGGCTGGTTTTCCTGGCTGAAGATATGACTAGAATGTCCTGTGCTGGCCTTCAACACTTTTTCTCTCCAGAACAGCCAATCTCTTATTTTCCTATACATTATGCAATATAAATTAGTCTCCTTTACTGGGTTTTCTGTCTGGCTTACCTCAATATTGCTCAATGAACTGTTTCAGTTTAGCAGTCAGACTTCTGATGTGATTTCAGCATTTATGGACATGTTTTACTAGTGAACCCACAATTTTGTTACTTGTAGCTTCTGTGATCTTCAAAAAAACAGCTCTTTCAAGTTATCATATGCTTTTGCAATTCAGGTTTGCAGATTTCCTTGAAAATGAAAATATCATTGTTGAATGAATGATGACTATTTCGTCTCACAGAAAAATTAACAGACCCTTTGAGTATTGACTTCATAGTCTGGGAACTATATTTCCCTAAGAAAATGTCTTCTGATATTTGAAGCATAAGTCTTTAAAATGTTCTAAGAATAAGGTTTTGAAGGGATAAGGGAGCTGCAGAGCAGAAAGGGTTTTGTTCATATTCTTTAAGCTTTATTACAATGCATTCTTGGTAATTAGTGATTGTCTCTTGACCACACACAGTATGTCATTGCTTACTGCATTAAACAGATTCTCTGCTTCCTGAGATCCATTTGGGAATTGGTAGACATATTAATTAACTCTAGTTCCGTAAGATGTGTGTCAATCAATCCTTGGCTATCTGCCAAGGGAATCTATCTGCACAGAGATAGCTTGTATGAGGTCATTTACTTCTACATTTGGCTGTTTTATTGCTGTGCCATAAAACTAACACACACTTTATCAAGGATTTATAGAAAGGATGATCAGAGATGAGAGGCCAGATCTAACCTTGGTTTAACATTCTGGGTTTTAAAAGTCTTGAATCAGTGATGTGATTGGCCCTGGAATGAAAGGGGAGTCTTGTTTTAGCTTCTTCTTAGCTGTCCCTAACTGTAAACAAAATTTAAATTGTTGTGGTTTTTTTTTTTTTTTTTTTTGGGTTGGGTTTTTTTTTTTTTTTTTGTTCTTTTGGGGTTTTTTGTTGTTGTTTTTTCTCTTTTTTTTTTTTCTGTTTTTTTCTTTTTTCATTTATGCAGTAAGTTTGTAAGTCTCCTTTAGCCTGAATCATTCTCACGATCCTTGGTTTCATCCTCGCAAATGAGGGAAATCAGGAGTGTGTTTATCTGAATTGCCTCAGACACCGTTGGCTTTTGTTTTCCTTTTCATACTTAAGATATGAGTGAAATCATCTTCACCTGCCCTTCCAGTGGCACAAGTTTCTGTATCCTCTGAATAGTTGTGCAGGAGGGTTTACTGCCTTCTCAGGTCAGATCTGCCCATGTGGAGAGAAAGTGTGGCAGGCAGGAGGCAGTGTACCCACCTCTTTTTGGACTTAAACAAATCTAATAGTCAGCTTGAGTTTTATCCCTTGAAAGGATGAAAATCAGATGAATAAATTAATTTATTAGATCTGCAATGAAAAATAATCTGTCCTTTCTCTTAGCTAGAGCCTTCTTCTTCCTCTTCCATACTACCTAGCCAGGAATTTCAAATGTGCTTCTGTGGGAGACAAGGAAGAGGAGGGTTCTTGATTGACAGTAGCTATTAGAGACACCATGAATGAGGGGGATACAATCTTAACCCCTGCACCCCTGCACACTGCATCTGTGAGAGCCAGATGGTTTATGTTCTCATGTCAGACAGCAGCACTGGACGTGTCAAAGGGCCATTGCTTCTGTACTATGTAGAGTTTATACATCCCCAGCATACTAAAGAAGGTAAAAGTATAAGCAAAGACAAGCAGTTGATTGTGAGTTAAAAATTGCTGTCTAAAACATTCCTGAAGATTTCTTTTCTGCCACAACACTTGTGGAAAATTAACTGATTTCACCATCTGCTTATTTATTTTTCAAGCACTTACAAAGGTAAATGTGAACTGATTGGGGGAATGTACCTAGTCTCTAATACGACTGCATGTTTATCTGACCTCTGAATGTAACCCACCTGCCTGAATCCAAAGAAGAGGAAATCAGAGTGTGCCAAACTGGAGAGGGTGGAGAAGTGAAATTTAAAGAAAAGAGTGGCAAGTGATAGAGGAGTCTCTGGAAGCAATTGGAGTAGGCTGCAGGAGGCTGGAACATGGTACAATTTTTATGACTGGGGAAAGGAAATAAATTACTTTGTGTGACAGTCATAAAGTAATGGGAATATGAATTTTGTATCTGTTGAATAAACCTTCGATATGAAGCAGTGTTGTATCACAGCCCCATTCCATACCTGAAGAAAATAGTTTCTGGTGGTGGAACTAGGCAGCTTTAATTGAGTCTGATGAAGTACGGTATCAGAAGTAATAATAAAAAGCTAAAAGAATATGAATGGCATGCTGTGCATCTAATTAAAAATGATGTGCACAAATGTATACAACCTAATATGTTGTGAATTACGATGCAGTCTGAGGAGTAAAGCAGACTAATCTTCACTTAAATCCATTCCAGATGTGTAAGCGAATAACCACAGTATTTAGAGGGAAGAATAAAGTTAATGTTTCAATAGGATTTAAGCACGTAAGCCATGAGGAAGCAGGAAAGAACATATTTAGAGAGAACGTTGTGTGTGGATATGCAGAAAATACCTGAGGGCAGCCAAACTTAAAGCTTGATATGCATTTTATATGCATCAGTTTAAGTGAGATGACCTAACACAGACACATAGACAAACTTTGGGGATCTAGGGTTAGGCAATATGTGGCATTCTGTCCTCATAGTGCAATATAATACAAGAAACCAATTACCAGACAAAACAGGAAAGTGGTTAGTAAAGCTGTGTTTTGCACCCCCTGACTTCTGAGGAAACAGGGCTGGATGTGTAGGAATGTTATACTAAACGGTTGCAAAATTAAACAAGTCAGATCTGTGCTTGAAAGGAACAAATCCAACTGCAAGGAGACACAGAGGTGCATTAAACCCCCTAGAAAATCACAACAGGATGCAGAATGCACCTGCCTGTGCATGCCTGAGCAGGGGGAAGGAGCCCAGCTCCCTTTCCCCCGGGCTCCCTTTGGGGTAGTTTGAGTGAACCAGCAGGGAACAGTCCTGTTTCAGTAAGAGCAGGATTTTCCATTTACTTAACCCTTACACACAGGTGGAGGTGTACAGAATGCCCTATAGTACCTTTTTCTTTTTCTTTTTTTTTTTTTTTTTTTTTTTTCCTATTTTATTTTTTAATGCTCAGACAGGCATTGCAAGAGCTTTACAAAACTGTTTGCCAGATCCTCAGCAGGAATACATTAAGGTTTCTTCAGCAGAGGTAAATCAATAGATGCTGTCTGAAAAACTAACCTAGCTTCTTTTATTGTCTCCTAATTCCAAATTTCTTGTCATTGTCCAGCAGATTAAAACTCATTTTTAACTTCATGAACTTAAAAGATCTGGGATCACTTTACTTGCAGGTTATTTCTCAATCAATAAAGAAGGTTTAAATTCAGTTTAGATTTATGATGTACATAAAACATTAAGTTATTGCATATGAAGTTATATAATGCTACCACCTGTAACATATTTGCTTTTTCCGGACTCTGTGTATTTTAAAAATCTTTGGTTCAACTCATAAAATTTTGCTGAAATATACTTTCCACTCTTTTTTATCCCTTCTTTTCTTCATATTAGAAGAGGTCCAGAGTGCATTTCCTAAGTAATGGACATCCTGTTCTGACACATTTATGCATCTATCATTTTGTCTGTGTGTGTGTGTGTGTGTGTATATATATATATATATATATATATATATATAATGATGGAAGAGGAAGAGCATTTCTTCCTGAAAGAATGGCTTTGAAGAAACACAGTAATTGAAAAATCAATGCTACTGCTGGTGCAAAACATTTTGTGTTTATCTAATGTAAAAATTCAGGATGAAACGTTGATTTCAGTAGTAGTAGATGTGGCATAAATTAGCCTAACTTCATCGAAGACAGCAGGCCTGTGTCAGTTTACATCAATCTGTAACTCTGAGATGTGTTTTTTAAGTGAAACATTAGTGCAAATGGTTCTTGAAGTTAAAAATCACCTGAGGCTAGTTTTCTTTCCATCTAATCAAACCATTTATATGGTATTGATATACTTACATAGAGAAATAGAAATATGAAGGAAAAGGATAATGTTAAAGGATTATTCTCATTTGTGATGGAACTGTTATGTGTGACCTACTTGCTCTAAGCATCACTATAAATACAAAGAAATACCATTAAATGATGATCTAGTTCACGGACTGCAATAGTTTTCTTTAGTTCACAAGTGCATTAACATTTCAAACTTCCAGATATCCTGTTACTATGGTACAGGAAAACAAAACTGAAGTGCCAGAACTCTAGCTTAGGCACAGTGTAAGTAGCTGTTAGAGCACTTCTTTCCATTGCATGAGTAGTTTTACCACAGAGAAAAAAACATCTCTTAGATCTTTAAAGACTGATGTACATCACCTTGTGTTGCAAAAAGCTGAAAAGTGATTTCTGCTATACAGGGAAATCCCAGGCACCAGAACATTTTGCTGTACTGATGTTCTTGTCTGTGGGGGATAGTCAGTGCTAGGCACACATCTGTCTAGGCACCTCACAGGATCAGTGGCCAAAATCACAAAACAAAAGGGCTGGATTGCTCAGGAGGTGATGAGACTGTAAACCACCACTTCTGGTGCTCCATATGACATTGATTTCCAGTCCCTTAGGCTACCCTGTGTGAAAGTGCTTCACACAAAATCAAACTTTTCATACTTGTACAATTTACATCCACTTCTTAAAAAAGAATAACTCTTGTCACAGCTATCACCTTCCCAGCATTTTTTTAAGTATATAGTTTTATATACAGTTATATGTAGCTATATATAGCATATAATTCCTTTTCCAAGCCATAATTCATTATGGCAGTGTTTGGGAAAGGATGTGATGTTAACTTTTCAATGACCAAATTTACAAGAGGAGTGAAGGGAAAGGATAGAGAACACGACAGTCCTTTCTCAGATGACAATCTAAGTGAATCAGTTGTTCCAGTAAGGTCTGACAAATATTTCAGTTGGGAAGCCAGGATGTGCTGCTGGAAGCTCTGCACGTTTTTAAGCACCATCATGTAGAAGTACACATTTCTTACAGGCTGAGTGCTACATCCTGCATGGCACCACTTGTAACGTTGCAATATTGTGTGATAAAGTTACAGAAGTAGAAGGTGATCATAAAGAAGTGACTTGATTCCCATTTAAACGACTTTTTTGAAAAACTCCATAAACTCCTTTGTAAACAAATATTAATCAGGTTCGTGGTTAAAGGCTATTATTTATGAAGGCCTGTCTTTGAATACACTGCAGATCTCCTTTGACTTTAGCTGTATCTTGAACATTTGCTTTACTGAAAGAGAAGTTAAACCAGGAAAACTCAGATTTTTCAGAACTTCATCCTGTAATCCCCAAGCAAAATATATTTCCAATAAACATTTCTTCCCAGAGTAGATCCTTTAAAGTAGGACTATTAGGCTTTGTGCAATAATTTAGCTCTCGGAATAATTTAATTTATGAAGTAAACATCTCAGTAAACTGCATAGCACACATGGCAGCAATGGCTGACATATTTCCTACCCCTCACTGTTGGGAAAGTCTACACAGATGCAGTGGATATTTCATCCTCAGCAAAGTGGGACACATAAAACGAAAATTTCAAATTTTTTTTCCCCAAGTATCTTATTTTATCAAGATAAAAATTTATTTCTTAATAAAAATAATAATGTGTACTAAACTGTTATGTAAAAAACACAATGAAAGTATGATAAAATAAATATGTAGCTACTGTTTTTTATCCTGGTATATTCAGTTAAGGAGGATGTGCCTTTATGACAGCTGAATGCTTGACAACTAGCTGATCTATTTGACCTTCCATCTACCTATTTAAAGGTGTATTTGTAAGAATAGGGATATTTCAAATCATAAGTATGCAAAGGATGTGGCTCAGTATCTTAAAATTCAGATGCAGTACAAATACCATTTATGGAAGTAAAGTGTTTAGCAAAGGGGTCATGCTTTAATCACTGACAGGAAATATGAACATTGTAGGTTTTCAGCTGTCATTTAATGCATCCAGTCCTGCCCTTGCATATTTCATAATTACACCTAAGCAATTTGGAATATATTTATGTCTAAAGTGACAAAGTCAGTAATTATGTCTGGGGCTTACTCTGAGATTTACAAGTTGAACATTTACATGAAGGAAATTAAATCAAGTTGTAATCTAACACAAGTGAAAGTAGTGTGGTGGCTATTTTATTTCTGCGCCTTTATTCCTCAGACTACATGGTTGAGGGTGAAATGAAAGCACGGTTCTTTAGTAAGTCATACTGAGGAGAGGTATAAAGATATGATGAGAAACAGAACAAAGACGTGAAATTTACAACTGCAAGGACCATTTGTTACACAGCAGAAACCACTAATGAAACCCTAATCACAATTCAAGGCTGATAATTTCAGCTATTCAGCAACTAACTTTTGTTTAGGACTTGATAAATATATCCAAATTGCTATGGCATATCTCCCAGTTTATTTTTAAGAAATGAAGCCAAACCAAACCAAACTGAAAAACAAACTCCAGAACTGTATTAATTTAATATTGCTTTATACAGATCTTTAAAAGAAAATGTAAGTGGAAGTCACTCTGCAGGTTATGTTCCAGCATTCTGCAGTTTGATTTTAATTGGAAAAAAAAAAAAAAAAAAAACCAAAAAAACCCAAACCCTGAGATGAGGGACAACTAGTAAGGATATGGTCTGATGACAGTGTTGGTGTTTCCGTGGATCTGGTCTGATCTCTACATGTATTCAGTGGGACAAAAGGAAGCTTGGAACCAGCAAGATACTGCATCTTTGCCTGGACTGTTGGAAAAAAAACAATTCTAACAAAATAATTGTTAACACAGGAATTTATTTTGGGTTTTCCCAATGCAAAAAGAGTCCAATGTGAGTAATTTTGTCCAATTTGAACCCTCAGCCTCCTAATGAGAGGAATCTCTGCACTAGCATGCGTCCAGTGAGATAACTGAGGAGACCATTGTTCCCTTACCATACTTGGCTTTCATCCTTGGTGGCTGAGCAATGCTGGTTGATTACAGTGGAGAACTGTATACAGTGCACCACAGATGAATGGCTTCCATGAATAAGAAACCAAAGCCAGTTGACATGTTCATTAGGTTCAAAGAAATAAGTCTCAGAACTGTGGGAAACCTTTTGTTTATGTTGCTGGAGGGGAGAAAAAAAGACTGAGATAGAGAGAGACCTCCATGGAAGTAAATTTTTGGAGGGGAGCGTGCACATGTGCACACACAGAACCACTGGGTGGACTTTCACTTATGCCACATGTGATGTCTTGTTTTGTGAGTCCATGTCTTAAAACCACGGGTAGCTTTGCATATGCTCAGATAATGAGTGATTCCAGTTAAAGACCCCCTTAGGATCTGGGTTTAATTTATTCCTTTAAAGTATGGGGTGTTTTTTCTAGAGCTATTTGTCTTCAGTGGAGTTCTGTTTTTTCTAGAGCTATTTGTCTTCAGTGGAGTTCTATGGCTTGTACTGGGGTAGCTAAAACTGAGGTGCACTTTTCATTTTCATAGTCACAGGAAAAAACCACATTCATTTCTAGCAATGTTAGAAGGATTACTCAGAATTTTGTGACTGTAAGGAAATTAATTTTAGCGATGACTACCAGAGGAGCTGAAAATACACCCACTGTTTGCATTTGGATGTTCATTATTTCTCCTATCAGTTAAAGGATGTTATGATGAATTATTTATTCCCATAATGTAAATATTCCCACTGACACATGGTTACCTCACTTTACCATGAGATGATACAGTTTTCCTAATTCATAACAGACATAGATTCTACTTGTAAGAGGTATGGCAGTCACATTAAGATGTTGATCCAATTTTCTGGGTGGGAATATTATGTTGGCTCATCAACAGAGCCTATAATGTTTCTAGTAACACAGAAGTTCAGCATTTGCCTCTTGTTAGAGTAACAATTGAAAACATTAACCCAACTTCACAGTCATGCAACATATGCAAAATTTCATCCACACACCTCCTGAAACAAAAGACAAGTACAGCTAAATCCTTTGATCTCTTGACCAACATGAGGGAGAGAAAGAAATAAAATAACAAACCACCATCTGTTGGGAAACCAATGTAATAAAAACAGTGGAAAGTCAGCTTATAGTATAGACTGACTTAATTGAGGAAATGACTTATAAATAGAATTATTTCTTGATTTAGAGGCACAGGAGGAAACAAAACTGAAAGAAGGAGTTACTGAGCTCAGGTTTGGATAGATCAGCATCAAAGCAGCATTATTCATTGTGGGATTCATGTCACAAGGCTCCAAGTTGACAGGGGCTGACCTCATGAAGAAGAATCGTAAATGTGATTTCTGCCACTGAAGGAAGTGACTGCATTATGTTTGTAGCTCAGTACCAACATCTTGTCAAATAATCTTTAAACAGCCAAGGTCACAGTGCAGCAGGTTTTAGCTGTGGGTGATGCTCCACATGCAGACCACAGTGCTGTGAAATGCTGAACGGCAAACTAGCCAGTTATGTTAAATACTCAGACACAAGAATTTAAGTAAGGCCTTACTGGTGAACAAGTTTCACTGTTCTTTGCCTAAAATTTTATGACAGCTGGCATGCTGTGAAGTGCCTTTCAGGCCTTTTTTAAAATCTGTGGGATATATTTAAGTCTCAGAGGCATGTGAGTCCAAAAGCACTGCCTTTTCCCATGCTCTCAGACCAACCTAATATTCAGAGTTTCTGCATGTTCACATTATATGAGTTTAATGGTACACTGGGGTGGTGACTGGCCTGCAGTTTAGCCCAGGAAGGGCCCAGGGAGGCTGTGTATGGCCATGGCACAGTCTGCTCAGCAGTGGTGGAGACGTTCATACCTGATCTCCTCAAAACCTGTTCCTGATGTTGCTTCTGACCACAAGACTCTCACTGATTCAGACTTACCCAAAAGAAGGAATTTCCCCGAGGGAAAAAGGAGAACACTCATGGAGGTACAAGCTTTCAAACAGATTCAGGAAAGAAAAAGTCACTTTCTACAATGGAAGGCCTTCTTGGTGTGCTTTCAAGCCCCTTAGACATCTCTTCCTTTCATCAGCAGCTGCAGTCAGCATGACGAAAGTTGCTTTCCCACAAGGGTTAAATCTCATCTCTTTTTTAATAAAAAGCAAAGGAACTTCAGGTGAAGCTCCTATTTCTGTGAGTAAACAGCAGGACACAGGTATTTCCAGCAGTTGCCTGGTGGAACAGGAAATAATTGTTCTTCTCCTGCTATCTTCACCATTCTCACTTTTATGTATAGACTCATGTTGATATTAAAAAAACCCCCAAAAAACCCCCCACTTTCATAATACTTTCCAGATGCCTCTTTACCTTTAAAAGATTTTGAACCTGTCTCTCCTCTACCCTGTTGTATAAGGACTGTCTTAAATTTGTTGCCATCTAAATTCATTCAAATCATAAAATTCCACTACTCCATAGTTCATTAAGAAAACAGTACTTATTTGAGTAGTAATTAGTACTTTCCTTCCTAAGGGGAAAAAAAAAAAAATCACTGTATCATGTAAGAAAGTGGATAAGAATTAATCCCATATATGCCAGACACACAGAGATGGATGGAAGAGGAAGGCTCTCTGCAAAACAAGAGCAAACAGAATTTACCCACTGTATACTTTGTAACTTTGCTAAATACCCTTTCAAAGTATAAAGAATGTGTTTCTTTGCTAGTATTACACACAATCTTTCATCTTTTTTGCATCATATGTTTTGCTGGCATAAGATGACACAGATAAGCTAACAGTCAGTTAATTCAAGATCTCAAAAGTCTTGTGAGAGAAAAAAATCCTTCATCCTTCTTTAAACATTACTTCTGTGTGAATAGATACCAGGTACAGGAACATATGCTTGATTGCTGCAGTAGTACCTGTTAGCAGGAAGAAAATGCCGTTTAAGGAGCAACTCATGGCTTAGACAGACACTGTATTTTGTGCATGGAAGAAACATGGGACTGTGCATAGAATTATCTAAAAATAACAGATACAAAAGCTGTGTATAGACATAAATAATTATCTCCCTTTTACATTGGTCCATATATCTTCTGCTATGAAGGGTTAATCAATATACTGCTGGAATGCTGTAGGAGATTAAGAATAGTACTGAAACGGGCAGTGTTTTAAATATTTGTCCTTATCCCATATGCCTACAGCTTGTGTGATGCTGGAAATCAGACTATGTGGTTGTAGCAACTCTTTCTGTTCTCAAAAATCTAAGAATAAACCCACTGGAAGTCGCTTAAAAAATTTGTTTACTCTTCCATTCATGCTGAGTTCTAGCTTACATATCTTGTAACAACTTGTTTTCTGTTTATGGCATTGGTAAGTCTGGAAATGTGCCAGCTTCACTTGGAGCTCCTGTGCATAAACCATATAGAATCTCTGTGTCTTCCCTCAAATGCAGTTCCTGTAAGGAAAGTGTTCTGCGCCCTTCTGTTCCTTCCTTTAACTCTCCCTTGTTTATGTAAGAAGAATAATTTAATGACTATGACTTGACTCAGATGAAGTATATTCCTCTGACTTGTTTGTGCCTCTGTGGACTTGGAGTAAATTAGTTACTTCCTAAGTAACTCATTTCATTGGAAAAGGGTGAGTAACTGCAACATTTCTTGGGAACTCAAGGAAAGACCAGTTAGTGCCTGCTTTTTCTTTCTCTTCAGCTTCTGTTTTATTTGCTGTAGACAATTCACATATGGTTATTTTTATTTTTTTCCCCAGAAGAAAGCTTTGTTTTGTGATTTTTTTTGTTTGTTTGTTTGGGGTTTTTCTCTGTAGCTCAGTGAGTCAGAAAATAATGTGAGAAACATTTGGATGAAAAAAACAGTCACCATTGGAAAACTTAGCTAAAAAGAAGTACTGTGCAGAATAAATAAAAGCTATCATGATGAATTCACACTTATTAGAATTGGTGATGACTTGCTATGTCATCTAGTCTATTTTAATTTGGTACATTTGCAGTCATGTACAAGTCTGGACTATCTTCTCACCTGTAGTGATATAAATCACAACTAGGGATTCTTGCAGTGCAGCATTAATTTGCATTTTAATTATTTCAGTTTCAAATATTGTACTGCTAATCGTAATTGAACACGTTGTCCATCCCTAAGCAATGTCCTGTTTAGTGTTTGTATCAGGTAGGTGCAGAAAAACTGTTGTACAACTTCTCTCCTGTATGACTGTATATAGTTTAGTTAAGAAATGCTTCCTGATTTGTGAAAATCTATGGATTCCTCCAAGTTGCAACATGGTCACACTTGGAAAGATGTACTAATAAATGTTTGCAAGTACGTAATCAGATGAGAACACAATCCTCTCCATTAATGAAATATGATCCATGATGAATTTTGCATGGGAGTGCTAATAACTACCTTTAGGTTAAAGTGCTCAGATGTCACAGTATAACAATATCTGTCTTAGATGTGTGTCATTATGACAAGTAATTAAAGGTTACTTAGCTGTTAAATGGTTACCTTGGAGGAATCCTTCAGTAATATGGCTTCAAACATTCCTTCACAATAAAATTAATTAAGTAAATTAAATATCTGCCTTGTAGTAATTATTATATGTGCAGAATATCAGGCATATAAATGTATAATATAATTGGTCAGAGGATTTGAAGATGTATGCATTTGCTGTTAAGCATAAAACAATCTTGGTTGTTCTCCCATGCAGAATAAAGCTGATGCATGTTAAAAAGAACAGTGACAAGACTGATGAAGACAAATGGAATGTCAGAATTATCACAGTGATGTTCCATGTGCTGCATAAGTGCAAAGCTCAAGTAGCAACACTCTGATGAGAGAAATATTAAAATTCACTTGGTCTTTTTCACACCTCTGTTGTTACATGGAGTTAAAACCTGGTACCAAATGACCTGAGTTTTGCTAACAGCTCAGTCTGACTCATCACAAGGATGCTTTCAGGGATTACTAAATTGCTGCCTTCTTCTGTATTTAATATAAACCACACCAGAAAAGTTGAGCAAGCGGCTTGATGTGGATACAAATATTTTTCAACACCTCTTAAAGTAGAAATATGACATGGGCCACATCAGTGACAGATTTTGACTTAAAAAATAATTTCCTAGCATTATGTAAACTGTCAGTGACAAATACAAATAAAGCAATACATTCTGCTTTTTTTACTCTTAGTTTAAAGAGAAACAGCCCACTAGATAAATAGATCCTTTATCTGAGACCTTTCCATGTGTAAGCAAGAAGATTGCTGCCATCCTCCTGAAACATTGGCTTTGCTCCAGGCAATGACATTATTAACATACCTTAGGTTTACTCGTTAAATGTTTTGCCTAATTATGTCTTCTGATGAAACAGAAAAGAAATAGGAAAAGAAATATGTGTTGCACTGCAGAATACTTTACTTACAACACAGCTCGGAAAGTGTTAGCAGCAGGAAAGGAAACATGAAGAATTTGTGATAGAAATCTGGGGTTATTTTATGTTCTGATAGGTTTGGGGTTTTTTATGCCAGTGAGTTAATAGTGGTGGCACCTTCTTATCAGCGGTAGAGAAAACTGCTGCACACTTTTGTTGGAGGTGACAACAGTGTTAGGGAGTTCTTCCCTAGTTCGCAGGCTTCTGCCCAGGGCAGAAGTCTTCTGCCTTCTGTCCTTTGGCCTTATTTGGTTTTGTTCTCTGCAATTCAGACTTCTTATAAGTTGAAACTTCAGTCATTGTCATGTGAAAAAGGTCCTGTGTCCCTGGGCCAGAAAGAGTCCCCAGAGAAGGTAACTAGAAATGGTGGAACTATTTGTCTGCCAGGTAATTTTTAGATGTGTCTCTGCACACTTATGGGCCAAGCCTACACTAAGTTACCGTATGTTCGAGTGAAAAAAGTCTTAATATTCAGGTTCTCATAGAATTGGTCACTTCTTTGTGCTGTAGCTTCTCATATAGTACAGATTTTTACCTCTAAGGTACAGTAAAAATACACTGTTTGAGTCAGCCTGGTTCCAAGCCTGGAGACTGTTTTTGAAGGGGATTAGAAAACAATGTAAGAGAGGAGGGGAATTAGAAAACAAACAGTGTAAGAGAGGAGGATTATCTTCCAGTGAGTTCTTTTGCCCTGAGGTATGAGGGGTTTTTAGGGGTTTTTTTGTTTTGTTTTGGTTTTTTTGTTTGTTTGTTTTGGTTTGGTTTTGTTTTTGGCTTTTTTTTAATTGCAAACCGGTAAGAGTGTAATCAGAAAAACAAATGGCATTGATTACTTTTTCAAAGCACGGACTGATACAGCTATACTTCCAGCTTGTTTGAAATATGGAGCCAGCATAAAACCTGAAAGCATTTGCCGTTTGTATAAATCAACATTATTCTGTGTACCCAGTGTTTATTTACAAGCTTGCAAAGGGTTTCGTAAGGGATATTCGTGCACCTACAATACAAACCATGTGTCAAGCAGCAGAAAACTGCAGAGCAGCAGTGCTGTGTTTTTTCCCTTAACTTAATCCAAGTTTCATTTTCTGTTTGGCTAAGCATCAATGGTCGTGAAGGTGGTATATCAACAATAGTCATGGTGGCATATTTAATTTAATTATAGCTGGTTGAGGTGCTTAACTTCATTTACTCTGAATAACAATTTATTTTATTCTGTTTTAACAAACCTTTTTGTTTATGCATTTCATCATCTTTTGTTATAAGAAACAGGGGTCTCATTTCATTATTTAAATGTGGGAGTAATGAAAAAGTAAGTCTTCATCAACTTGCTGTTGCTGTACCAAGGGTCTTTTTCTGGAATACTTATCGAAGAACAAATCCCTTGAAGTCTGTACAATATAGTCTAGACCATTAATTTTGGTTCCTAACTAAAAATCTCTGAAATTTATACTGAATTTAGAGAATGGAAAGATTTGGCGTCATTTATCATAGAATAGTTTGGGTTGGAAGGTCTTAAATGACATCTGGTTCCAGCCTCCATGCCATGGTACCTTCCATTGGACCAAGTTGCTCAGATTCCCATTCAGCCTGGCCTCAGAAGAAAATTACTGCTATTTAACATAGAAAAAGGCCACATTCTTCCAACAGGTGTAATACAATAGTAAATGATTCAGACTCAAGTACAATATTTATGTATTCTATTAAAAACTGGTGGGGATAAACAGAAAATTAATGGGTAAAGACTTTGTTTAACCTCAGTCAAGAAAGCAAACGAAAAAATGAGAGTTTGGACAACTAAGTGAAAACTTTGGTTGTTTAAGAGCTCTCTATATGACTTTAGCCTTGTGAATGTCTTATGAATTCAGTGCAAATCCCTGCACGGGCATTCTCATTTCAGTTAAAGTAGCATTTCAGATCTGGTCTTAGCTGCCTGAAAGTAGTTGAAAATAAGCTGCTCTGAAACTGAGCTCACTGTGTCGACACAGAGTGCATGTGTTTACTGGAATCTCATTCCATTCAAACATAGGGATACAAGTCTGCAGATTAGTGCTTGCCCTGAAAAGGCTGTTTAGCCTTTCAAAGGATTTTGCAGGAAAGCAAGCTGGAATACAAGCCCTTTCTGCTTGTCATTTGTAGGTTTGTGAATTTGGCTTTTATTTCTTTGTGCAAATGTGTTTTCATACAGACAGTGAAAAGCTGTGACCTTCTGTAAAAAGGATTACCTCGAAGGGAGATAGTAAGACTACAGTGTAAAGGATGGTTAATGCACAAATGCTAAATCTTGCTGTACAAAGATTATAGCACAATAAATTTTTTAACTCAAGGTACTTTCCTGACATTATAAAAACAGTCACATATCAGAATCACAAAATAAAAGTCTTTAAGAGGCATCTAAAAGAAAATAAAGGAAAATATCTACTTTTTTTTTTGTAGAAAGATGATGCAGAATCCCTTAAAAATGTGTTTTCTTTTAGCTGACATTGTAACAAGTAGTTTAGATAACACTTAGTGACTTAGATATTATTTTTACAATCAGTGTATTTATGGGGTATTAAAGATAATAAATAAGGAAATATTTTAAAACAGATAACAGGAGAACATAAAGAAAGCTGAAGATTTCAGTTGCTTACAAAAAGCCTGGTATCTTACTTATATGGAGCAATGACCCACTGACACATGACCCATTTGAATAAGAGGAATCAAATCCCAGTCCAGAATTATTTCTTTGGTGGAAAAGTTCCCAAAAAGAAGACGGGTGTTTTTGAAACTTACACCTAGAATTATTTTTTTTTTGTCTTTTTTTTTGTCTGAGTAGTAAGTAGCATGGTCAGAAAAAAGGCCAGAATTAACCCTTCTAGAACTTCCCAAAGAGATAAAAGCAATATACTTTGGGGCTAACTAGGATTTCAATTACTGCCAGAATTATACTGGAGCAGTAAATAACTGTGGTGAGTCACCCTAGCTTCCTTACCTGCTTTTTCCTCTTTTGGGACTGCTGCTTCTAAATCATTTGGTCTCCTCCAGGCTCACAAGACTAAAGCAAAACAAAAGTTTTCAAAAAAACCCTGTGTGATAAACTGCAATAGCAGCTGCAACTGCACCCAAAGTCTTCACCTAAGAAGCAGAAATTATGTTTCAGAAGCCAGTTTGTTAAACAGAGGAAAAATAAAGGTTGGATTTGAAGGTTTTTGCTTGATATAAGGAGGATTTTAAATGGAGTAGCCATCTGGTAAGAGATGAGATGGGATGTGAAAAAAAGCATAAATAGCTACCACTCTGATTGCATAGGTGAGTGAATGAAACATCATACTGAATTTAATTGCAATAGCTAGACTCTCAGATTATTTCATTGAAAAGAGATTGAAATATTTTTCCAAGATATTTCAGCGAACAATTGGAGATAGTGAATATGAAAACTGCAGGATTTGCTTTTAAAGTTTCTTTTAAAGACAAATCTCTGATGCACTGTCATCACTGACTACTTTTTATTTTCTGTAGAGCTAGCATTAGGCTTTATGTGCCAATGTCAAATTAGAGCATTAATTACCTATACAGTTAAGTGTCCAGTAAGATGTTTTATAAAAAGCAGTCTCAAAGCCTCATTCAGAAGGAACTTAAGTAAATTATTTCAATGTTTTCAGGGAGATTGCTCATATATGTGAAGTAAAACTGACACAGACAAGTTTCAGCATTTAGATGCTGAGTTTTGAGTTTTAGAGGCTCTCCATAGGCAGCATTGCAGGCAGGACACTCTGAACAGAAAAAGGAGAAAGATATTTGGGGTTGCTTATAGTGCCAGAGAACACAGGTCATGAAATGGAGGAAAAAAGACTGTGAGAAAGATGAATAGATGGCAGCAGGGAAGTATGTTGGAGGATTGGAGATGTTCCATATTTTGCTCTTTCTTGATGTTAAGGCAATTTATCCCTTACAGACTTAGATTACATCTTATTTCAGAGGGTAGAAGTCATTTTCAGTGATTTAATTCACCTGAAACATGCTCAGTTCATATAGTCATCCAGCCTTATCCTTAGGCAATGTAGAGAATTCTGTACCTTCAGAAATAGTGCTTATCCTTCACATCCACCGTAGCACCTGAGCTGTTCATGACCATGAAATAAAAATTATGAAATAAAATGAGCCAGGCACTCAGAAAAAATGCATTTCAAAAAGTTCCTGGATATCGATTTATATTTCTCTGAATTAGAAGGAATAAAATGATACATACTGAATCCAAGAAGGGAACTGAGGAAGCAGTATGAAATTTCAGTTACAATTTAATTGTACAAGACTTGAGGCAAATTATTGTCGATCTTAAAACAATCCTCACCAGCCATCTGAAAACAACATGAACTTAGGTATTCTGTCAAACTTAGATTTTAAGGTTCATACTCTTGATATGTAAATCTGCTAGAGGCCTTTGGAGTTCTTTGGAGTTCTTCCATTGTCACCTAGGACAGTAGATCAAATCCCCATGCTGAATATCAAGTAAATAGCTAAAAACTAATGTGATGGCAAGGTAGATAGTAGTCAAAATGTGGGAATGCAGCAGAAAGAAGAAAGCATATGGCCTCTTAAGCAAGCCTGATCTATTTTTCATTCTGTTATTGTTCATTTTATGTTTGCAACTTATTGCAGTTATTAATTTTCTACCAGTAATCTCCTACTTCAGCTGCTCTGTGAGTATCCTCATCATAGTGTAATTTGTAATAAATGAGTTTTTAACTTCTTATATTGGTTAAGAAGATTACCAGTGCAGACTTTAAAATCTGTGACCAAAATTTGATGAGACGACTTAAAATGAATGACATTTGATATAGAAAGAGGCTTCTGAATACCAACAGACAAAATCCAGACCACAGGAAAATAAGGTTAAAGCATTCTATCTGAAGCCATTTCACAAAAAAATGAGAGGAAATGTGTGACATATGGTATCGAGTGAGGTACTTGAAGTTGAGTCTAAAATTGTTTAAAAGACAGCTGTTAGTTTGCATGATTAAAAAGGGAAAGGAAGGATATTATGATACATCAAGAAGCAAGGAAGTTATGAAACCAGAGGTGGACTTGTTGGATGTTTGTTTGCTTTTCTTATCCAGTGGTTTCTAATGTTTTTATTAAATTTATCTTCAAATTCAACCTCCACCTCTATCTTCTGTTCTGTTTCTCCCAGTGACATCAGTGTTGGCTATTAACACAAAAACTGGGTGGATCCTTAAACTCTGAAACCAAATCAAAGAACAGTTTTGGGAAAGAGATAATTGCATATCGGCTCTTCTTCCCTACAATATGTTTAAATAGATTAGATTATTTTAATAAGCGTTTAATAAGCGAAGTGATGGAACCATGAGAATACTATTGTCATGTGAATCTCCATTATATATAAATCATAGAAGTCAGTGAAAAAATACTCTAATTTGTCTCTATGAAATATTGTTGTAGGCATTATCTGATCTTTATTCTAAGCTGAATGCCTTATTTCTTTTAAATCTTTGTTTATATGATAGTTTGTTTAATTAAGTTCCTTTAGAGCAGGAAATCTGTGAGAAGGATTTTTTGCTTCCGCTGCTAGTTCTTGTAAAACTCCAGTGAATAGAAAACAAGTGGCAATTTGCATACGGCAATTTATCCATGCATGGGGAACCCAACAGAGATATTCCTTGGGAATCACAGGGAGACTAAAGGCTAACTGGGCACAAAAGCTGATGTACTCTCCCCATCACAAGTGATCCTTACCAGTTTTGCTTGGCACATTGTGCATAGGTTTTTGCATGTGCTGAGTAAGCTCAGTTGCCATTCGCTTGACTGGGATTTGAGGCAGGACTGTATACTTTTGTTTATGGCAATGGACAAGGCTCAGGAACTAGAACATTAGCTTTTTGCTTTGGCATAGATTTCCTGGCTAAATTACCTAATTTCTCTCTGCCTCATTTCATAAGAACAGTCCAATCTGTTCAGACCAAAGGCTCATTTAGCCCAGGACCTTGGTTCTCACCGGGTCCCATAATGAATGTCAGTGGAGGAGAATGGGCGGCGAGCAGGCAGCAGTGCTTAGTGATATCGTCTCCCAGGCTCCAGCACTGGTTGTTCAGGGATTTCCTGAACCAGGGGTGGAATCTCTGTGTTTAATGCTTTTCAATTACTTGGTTTTGATAAATTAGTACTGGCATTTCTTGAGCTCATATATCTTTTAAGTACCCACAGCATCCAAGCCCTACAAATTGCAACATGGGAGGAACATCCCTTTATTTTATTTTAAACCTTCTGCCTGCCAGTTTCTCATTTTGGAAAAAAAAACTGAGAATACTCTTCTTTTCTTATTATATCCTTCAATGGGTATGTTTTCTGAGTTTTCTGAGAACTGTAACGTCATACAGTACTGAAAAGGCAGAAGCGCCATGCATTTAAAGAGGCATAAAGACACTGTTGGTCTTGTTCTTTATTTCATTCCTAAAAACTTGGTACAAGAAATTTGCTTTTTCTGACTGTTACATGGCATTGACATCATTCATAAAAAAAAAAATAAAAAAAAATATTAAGAAGTAATTGTGAGTTTAAGACTTTGAATTTACTCTATAAAATATGTACTGCACTAGTGTTTTTAGAATTGCTTTCTGTGTAATGATACAGAAGGAAACTATGAACAGAGCTTTGCATAAAGTGCATGAGTTGTCCTTATCTGTTCTATCTGAATAGAAACACTGAAACATGGGAGGAGAGTGCCCTGGACTGAATGGCTTTTGGGGAAGATGCTTAGTTATTGATATGAGAATAAAATGCCAGTCTTGTAATTTAACATCTTTGTTGCCACTAACACTTACTGAAACAGGAAGAGAGCTGGGCTATTATGTTTCAAATTCCATTTGTGTTAATTTTAATGCCTTCATATAAAAGGAAAGGAAAGGGGAATGATGCACTTCATCCCCACACGTTTTCTGTGCCTCTCTAAATGTAGTGTGGCCCCAGTGGACCTTTCTGGCCCTGTGAGACTTGCCTTACAAGGGATCTCCAGCACCTTCCAGGTTTTTGGTCACTTTTCCTGCAAGGCCATATCTCTGAGTTCTTCTCTTCAAGGGACTTACATTTCAGGACCAATTATGGTTAACAATGTTTCAAAAACTGTCTCCTATTTCTCAGGGCCCTGTAATCAGTGTTGAAATCTGAGGTAAACAAAGTATTGTCTCTAAAAAGAAGATAAGCTTAGCAGAGTTCAGAAGGTGCCTCAAATAGCACAAACATCTTCTCCTGTTGAAATGTTTATATCCAAGGTGATAGAAAACTGAGCAGCATTATCTTGCAGATGGTCTGAGAAGATTTTATTAAATAAATACAAAGGCATATGTTTTTTACCTACCAATTAGGTTCAAAATTTCCAGATCCAGGGCTAAGAGTAAGGAAACAGTCTAGTTGTAAAACTAAGACAAGAAGCAACCCAATCATTTATGTGATTGTTGTGGATATGTAAAAAACCATATGGATCCTTCTGATATTTGTTCTTGATAATCTTAAAAGCTGACTTAGTTCCTTAGTTCTGTTGGCTTTCACTGGGGTTGCACAAACGTTGCTGAGGAGAGAGCCCAGATCATGGTCTAAAGGTACCTTTGCTCATGAATAGCAAATTAAAAGCAAATTAAATCATCTTACCTGTTTCGCACAGCAGGTAAGATGATTAATATTTCAGGTCTTATTATTTTTGTTTGTAGATGTATGTGTTTGTTTGTAATTATACATTTCAAGGATGAACAGCTAAATGCAGTTAAACATTTAACATTTATCTGAATAAATGCAAATGAAACTTGCATTGTAAACCAAGTAATTACTATGGATTAAGAACAAATATGATTTTTCTTTTCAGTGTTTATTGCCATTGCTTTAATGATGACAAAAAGCAGAAGGGTGGTGGTGCAGATGCAGGTTTAGAAATCATATATTTGTCAGTTTAAACCTTTTAAATTGATGGTGATGGAGAACAACTGTTTCAATTCACAGTCATTTGAAAGGATTTGTCGTGACCTCGAGTTAACATGTAAACATGGCAAGGGATATGAGAAAGAGTCCTCTGGCATTGACTGAACTTGAAGGGAATCTTTCTGTGACTTCAGTGGGCTCCATGCTGAAGCCCTGAGAGCAGGGCCAGAGAAGACACCCATGAAAGTCTCAGGGATCACTGCACATCTGGGATGGCAGCAGTCTGTGGTGTTTGGTGCTATGGTACTTAACCCTGAGTGGAGCACAGGTCCTGCATAACTCAGTTCATGACCACAACCACATGTCTGTGATCTGATAGTGGGGGATGAAAAATGAAGTCATCTGAATGCCAGCTTTCTTTGTATAAAAAAAAAAAAAAAAACAAAAAAAAAACCACCCCAAAAAAACCAAACCCAAAAAAAACCCCTCAGCCAACCAAAAAAACCAAACCCAAAAAAAACCCCTCAGCCAAACAAAAATCACAGTTGGTGTGCTTGTCAGATTTTTTTAACCAGCAAAGTCAATCTATGTTGTGCTCTACTAAACCATACTAAACTTTACTGTACTATACTACACCATACCATATAATGAGCCAGGATATTGAGCCAAAGTTCTGTTAAATGAAAGGCTGCATTTCTTCTTCAAAAATACAAATATCATTAATTGGGTTACTTGGTTGAATGCTGATAAGCTGTGCTGACACTATGCAGTCCTATTTATGAATATATATATATAAACATATGAGCTGAGCATATCAAATATTCTTGCCATTGTCACTGGCTCTCTCCCCTTCTGGGGACTCCTGAGTGCTAGAAAAGCAAGAAAGATAGTGAATAAAGAAGTGAATTTTAATGTACTTTTTTCAGTCACCCTGAATCAAAACCACATAAATCCATCTGTTACTGTGTCAGCGAAGTTTTTGTTGCACTGGGAAAAGAATATCAAGCGTTCTTGACTTTTTTAATAAAAAAAAACCCCAACCAGTATGAGAAATGCATTGCTCTTAGACACAGTGCCATGAGGAATAATTGCAACTTGTCACAGAGAGAGGTTATAATTATGTCTACTGTTAGTTATGTCTCCACGTGCACAATAGAAGTTACCTTTTCAAATGCATTGTTCTCTAATGTAATACCAGTTATTAAAATTTGAAGATATTATTACTTGCTAATGAAGAAAAATGAAATGAGGCTGCAGAAAGGCTGGGTCCTGTAACACTGAAAGCACATGGAGGGAACAAAGAGGAAAGAGAAGTGCTTATTGCAGAGATTTGAGATCTAAGCTGTGCCTCAGGAAAAGCAAAATTGCCCAAAGGGCCAGAATTTCAGCTTCTGTATTTCAGACGTTTTTTATGTCTTTTTTAAAATCTGGGTATGTAAACACTGGTCTGGTTCTGACACTTCATTGGCACCTCTGCATGAAATGCTGCAAATAGATTGCAGTATCTTAGAGACAGAAAAAAGCTTAATAATTGTTGCAGTATTTGCTGTGGTGTACTTCTCTGCTCCTTTGTTACTTGCACAAATTTTCTGAAAGTATGCTCACAAGGTCTTATTTTAGGGAGAAAGAATTAATTGTATTTTTTTAGACTTGCACCTTATTCTGTCACTCATTCAGAGTCAGATTTTTGAAGCCATTAATTTAGGTCATGTGTTCATATTAGATATTTCTTCCTGGGAATTAAAAGGCAGGATAAAAAGCAGTACAGATATATTCCTTCATTTTCCTACATTTCCATCAAGTTTTAAATTGGGTGCCCAACTTGTGAGTGTGCAAAATTACTTGGGAAATTAGAAAGTCTTGACCATATGCTTGTATGTTAAAGCCACTTGACTAAGTCCTTTCTGTATGTTGCTTCCCCAATTTGCAGTTATTTTTATGTTGTAAATAGATATCCATGACTCAGCCGTGAAAGTTGCCCCGGAAAACTGGAGAACCCTTCTCTTGTTAAACAGCACCCTAATTACAGAAGCAATTTTACAAACAATCCCCTGGGGGAAACATTTTTGTTCTCATCAGGAAGGCTCTCGAATAAAATAACACCTTTGCTAACTTAATTTATTTACAACAGGACTCAAGACTGAGGCTGGGTTAGATTTATTGCCATTACATCACTGATGCTCAGTAATTCATAAAACATTGGGTCTAGGAGTCAGCACTGCTGTTATTTCCTCTGATGCCTGACCTCACCACAGTCTAATAACATACAGGAAATCCAGAAGACAAAGGGGGAAAAAAGTAGTCTTGAATGCTAAAAATAAGCATAGAAAAACTGTACAATCATGTAATAGAGTATGGCCTGATAATTTATTTTACATAGTAGTAGAATCTGCTAAAGCAATTAGAATCTGTTCCAAATGTTTTTAATGGGAAATATGTTGGGGGTAGGAATAAGAACACTTAAAGAATGGAGACTTTTCGGTTATGTAGTTCAGTTATGTGTACTGGTTTTAGGTTTGTGTATCTTATTTCTTACATATGCAGACCACATAATAACTTGACTAGAACAGACAGTCATTGTATGGTGGTTATAATTCCAGAGGTCATCCTATATGAGCCAGACAGTCATCTTAGGTGATGTATTACACTTGACAACCCAGAAAGTTCCAATACAAAGGCATTCTAATTCTCAGTGTCCTCTGAGAATTGTTCAATATCCTTGATGGTATCTAGTGTCTGGTATACCATTGGGATGACATTTTTGATGTCTTTATTAATCAGTCAAGGTTAACATGTCATTCATGTTAACTCTGAGTTTGGTTTGGTTTGAGTTGTTTTCTTTTTTCTAATCACTCTATACTTGCACGAATTTCTAAAGCAATAAATAGTATAATAACACTACAATGGAACTCGTATCTGCTCATTTATTTGCTGTAGAATTAGAACACATTATCCAAAATAGACAGATCTTTAAATTGCTGCAAATAGGTAAATGGAATTTATGATTTCACAAATGGTATCAGGGAAAAGCAAAACTAAACCCGAAAAGCTGTTGCATGAAAGTCAGGTAAGTCTGGTGAATTCAGTTTGTGAAATACTGCAGAAGCAGTTTCACAAACATACATATCTTTTTTGAACAGCTGCTTAGTTTGACTGTGCCTGCCCTCCTTTTATTTACATATGTTGCACAGTGATTTGAAAGAGGCTATTATTCATATAAATACAAAATTAGTATGCAGACTAGTGTGTTCAGGTGTGAACAAGTCTTCACCATTTGACATTGACACTTGGGTTTGTCTCCCAATCAGAAGCAGAAGCACTTACTGATCATGAGCTAGGAATAATGAATAGATTGAACCAGCTGTTCCTGAACAGCCCAGTTGGCTGTTTTCCCTTTCATTAAATTCATTGGATTATAATTAGATAGATAGATAGATAGATAGATAGATAGATAGATAGATAGATAGATAGATAGATAGATAG
>CM031879.1:7112567-7191489 GCA_018697195.1 Certhia americana
TAGATAGATAGATAGATAGATAGATAGATAGATAGATAGATAGATAGCATTTCCCTTTTTGCAAAGGTGTATGGTAAATTAATAAATATTGGTAGATTTAATTTCAGAAGAAAACAAAGTAATGTTTGATAATTGACTGAAAGACAGCTATTGAGAGGGCGAGTTGTCCAAATTCAGCCTAGGGTGTCAAGTTTTCAAAACTTGTACTTTCCAGAATTGTCTACTGCATTTTAAGGCATCTTCTGAAGATCAGAAGCTAGGAAAACTTTCCAGTAGGAGTGATGTATAAGGATAAAAGATGAAACAGAAACCAAGAGCCCTGTTTTTCTTTCATTAATCTGCAGAAATGAAGCATGGAGCTGGTCATCACAACAGCTCTTTTATCTTGATATAAAAGTAAGATTTTCAGGCACCAAAATGTCAGTGAATATCTGCAAGCGTAAAGAAAAAATCTCTCTTGAGTCTAAAGAAGAGGTCCCAGATTAAGGCAGAGACTGTTTGAGAGGTCTTGCAGTGGTCAGGAAACTGAGCAAACTGCCTGAAGGAGGCACGGAGAGCTGGGCAGATCTTTGTAGTTCATGATCAGTTTTGCAGGTAAGTACTCCTCAACAAAGTTCCTTCTCTGTGCCCTTTAGCACAGTACAACATAGGCATCCCAGAAAGTTTCAGTTCCAGGTCCTACAGAAGCTGGACTCCTTTCTTTGGGAGCACCATTTTGCTAAAGATCTGTCACTCAGTAATGTCCCATAAGATTTTCAAACTGATCTTCATAACTCAATTATGCTAAACCTCAAGTTGGAAAAACAAAATGTTACAAAAGGTGTTGCAGAGCACAGTGTCCTCCAGATGTGCACAGGTAAAACTGCATAGCACATGGAAACTGAAGACTAAAAGTCAGAAGCCCACTGTGGGCACTTCTTTTTTTTTTTTTTTTTTTTTCTTCTAATAATTAATGATTTAAAGCAGTTAAGCAGTTGCATTATTGCTTCAATCACTTTTCACCTATTTCCCTAATGGTTACCACTTGCCTCAACATTTACATTTGTTTTAATATTTGTATTTTTTGCATAATTTCTCACATTATATTTATTTGCACTTGCACTTCTTTAAAAATAAAGCATTCCATGGGGATAAATTTAATAAAAGTTTCTCATTAAAAGTTCTGTAACAGCATGATTCCCAAACCTGAAACCAAAGTCCTCATATTTAACAGTTTTCATGACTTGATAGATTAAGTGTGAAATAGGAAATATAATAACAATAACAAAATAGCCATATCCTGCACAGTTGTTTCACTTAAAATTATTCTTGAAAAGTAACATAATTCATAAATAAATCAATTCTCACTGAGTGAAATTTACTCAAAAGACTCTCTGAAATAGCCTTGATGTAGTTATAAAATGTGTGCACAGAAAGTTGTATGGACAAGAGGCAAATCAAAAATTCACTGATATTAATATATTGGAAGGCAGGAGAAAAAAAAGGTGGAAAAAAAAGAAAAAAAGAAAAAAAGAAAAAAAAAAAGAAAAACCAAAAAACAACCAAAGAGCAAAATCATCAAATTTCTGTTTTGCAAAGTCAGGTGTCTCCAATCAGCTGCTTCTGCAGTGTTCATTGCAGAAAGATTCTTAGCTCCGACATAAATTCATATAAAGGGTCCTCTGTGGTCACTGAGGAGATCTTGCCCTTGGGAGCTGCAGTTCTGAGCTGCTTTGACTCCTCATTCAGAGAAACCTGTAGCCTTCTGCTGTGACCAGGACAGCAAATTCAGCTACCCAAACTAAAGCCCCTAAAGTTTTTCCCTTGAGTGGGAAGTGGAGCTTTGCCTTTTGTTCTTTCCAATACAGAATAATACAGAAAACAAAGTAGTTCGATGCCAGCAACTTCTTGCACAGTTAAGAGACATTGCCAGTGGCTTTAAAGTCTTCTGATGCACAATGGATGCAGTGTTATACTCCAGGCACTCTGGAAATCCTTTGGAGCTATTTTCCTGGGGTTTTGGGTCTGGGGTGTACTTTTGGGGGTTGTCTTTTTTTCTTTTTTTTTTTTTTTCCTGGATCAGTTTGTTTTATAAAATATTTCATCATAGCAGAACGAATATGTATAAATAGGTAGGAGAATGCAACATCAAAAATTCTCACAGCTATGGCCAACTCTACCTCTCTACCTTTTTTATTAATCAAAGACTGTGATAGTTCCTAAGGCTCTTGGCATGCATGTTTCTGGACAGTTCTCTGTTCAGCAGCTTCTTGTGGAAATCAGTTAGTCACTGAAAGATACCCTAGAGATGCTCCTTTCTATTTATGGTTTGGGGGTTACAAGAGTAAGAATATGAGTTTATTCCATTGCACTAGAATGGTTGGGGAGCTTCACTGCTGTCATTCTATGCCTAATAATGTAAACCAGTAGTAACTGCATAGTAGCTGTACACAGTCCATCAAGAAAATCACTTCAGATCATTTGCTTGCACTGTATTTATTCATTATTGACCAGCAGTGATTTCATTGCATTATGCTCTGCAGTTCTGGGATGTTTTCTGCGAGACTTGGCAAAAAAATTTCAGGAAAAAAATCCCCCTGAAATTCAGGAGTCAGCACTGTCCACATTTAGGATGGTAGGTTCGTGCTTCCTCACTGGCCAGATGTTCACCTGCAAGGCAGTAGTACTAAATTGGGAAATAAAATTTATAATTACCAATAACAGCTAAGTTAAGTTTTCATCTCCCTTGTCTTTGTTATAGTGAGACAGTACTGGATGGGCTAGGTACAGGCAGACATACAAAAAAATGGTTTAAGAAGTTATCATACTGAATATATATACACACATACACGTATAACTAGGTATAGAGTTGTTATGTTTATGTATATATAGCATTATGTTTTATTGGCTTTCTGGCTGACTGAAGCTACTCAGTAACAAGATGCGAAATGTCTAGTCAGAGAGCAATGTCTTGTCACCACTTGGTGTCATGATATGACACATTGTTTCAGTCGTATTTCAGCTGTTTGAAAGCAAGTCTCTGCAGCCTGGAAGTGGCAGATCATTGGGAATCACAACAATTTTTTCATTCATTTCCAGGACTGAACTGTAGTTCTTTTTGGCTAATTCCTGCCGTCTATCACACTATCTGCTACAGGAAAACATATGTTTTAAGGAGCCAGAAGCATTATCTCCTACCATGCAAGGCATTTACTAGGTGAAACAATTCATGTCATACCATGACCCAGCAGTCAGTTGTCTTTATGGGTTTGTGGAATTTCAAGATCTAAACAATTTCATTTTCAGTGGTTTTACTATGGATTATAGAGAAGCATCAAGATATAAACTTAGTGTTTAATAACCCATAAAACATACTACAGCAAGGTTTTTAGCTACAAGGATCTGTAAAAAGGTTTTAAGTACATTGTAATATCCTTTTGGGCTGCCAGTGCAACTAATGAAAGGGTTTAGACAATAAATTGGACTAATTGTTGAATTACAAAGGCCTTCCTTTGATTTTTTTTTTTTTTTTCTTTTTTCTTTTTGTATTTCTAGAAACTTTCCTCCCACCTGGAAATCTTGCTTTGTCATTAATTCCTGTCCTTGATTCTGTAATAGCCCTCATAAAACTTTTCAACATTGAACACAGAGGGGGTTTTGCTGTCTATGGCTCAGGCATTTGCTGACTCAAGGCAGTACCATTCTTTGCATTCAATTAACTGCAAAACCCAAGAAGCAGCAAAATTATTAACTGATCAGAATTTTTCTGAAAACAATGTGCATTCTTTCCATCTGACAGCTCTTATCTGTGCTGTGTAAATGAGGGTCACACTCAAATAGTCCAAAGACCCCCTAAATCTCTGAGCAGAGCCTTGTTCTTTGTTATCTCCAGGCAGACTGATTAAATTTAGGTGGAAATGCTGCAGACAAGTGACTAGTGTGATCAAATACCTATCACAAGTCATATTGCTTCTTAGGCTTTTAAAATGGCAGGTGGTATGTAGAAAAGAGTTTATTCTTCACTTGCCTGTATGTTCTGTTTGTTTGTAGATAAAGGTAGATTGATTTCAACACCCAAAAAGCTGTTTGGGCAAGTCGCCCTGCTTGTGACAGGTTAGACTTCCTACAGCATGTTTATCAGAACTTCTTGGGGCTTCAGACTAACCATGATGCATTTCTTTGGCACTTAACAGTGATGTATTTATAGTCATTATTACTCACCCATAAATATGGAAACTTACAGTATATATCTCTTCATTGCTACTTGACTGAAATGCAAAAACACTGTGGGATTTCCCTTTTGGGCCTCTTATTTCAAATGTTTTATTCCACAAACACAAGGAGAACATCTCTAACTTACATTGACCCGGATCTCCACTTGCTCTTGCCTTCTACACACCAATGTCAATAGAGTTACAGTGACATAAACCAGAAGAATACAGTCAAAAATTAGATCCTTTCTACGCCAAATCACTTTCCACATCTGTTTCCTATTTGTCTTATAATGACACAAGGGATTATTTTGGGAATATTTCTGATTTAACTGTCATGCCACTGAGTCTGTAGCCTTATCAGATATCGATTGGTGTGTAGGTTTAGCAATTACCATCTACTAAGAAGAAATGCCAAGAAAATGTAGATTGATAATAACATTTTTCAATAATAGCTTGTAACACTAGTGCTATCTTCTATAATTGCAGTTGAGGTTTAGCATCCTCATCAATTTACTGCTTTTATTTATTGTTCAAGATCTAGATATGGACCCTACAGTAGAATTCCAGAAATGTTTTTCTGTTTGATTTTTTATTTCTCGTTAGAAGGAGCAAAGAAAATTGGAGAGAAGCAAGCAATGTCTCTGAATTATTAAGAACCAGAAAGAAAGACAACAGGAAAGAAAGAAATGTAATGCTGTGTCAGATACTACAGATACAGGATGACTGTATAAATATAATCAGGCAGGCTAAATGTACAAGAATATGCCTTAGGAGATTGAGCTTGAATTCTGGGTTTAAACTTCATGAAGCTGTGTCCAACCTTTTTATCTTACAATGCAGTAAGCCATAGATGACTGTCCTCCTAACAGTTCATTTTGCCTTCATCTTTTTTTCAGTGGATGGAAGGAAATGTGAAATCCATCTCGCGTTATTTTGAAAATATGTAATAAATGCATGGAGATATGTTCTAGTGTGATGTAATTGAACAGGCTTGTAATAAAATCTGTAGCCTGTGACTTACAGAATCATGGACACAGTGAGTGTAAAATAACAGCATTTGGAGGCATGTTTGGTCACTAGCCTGGCCCATGCCTGAGTTCAGTATGGATGGGCAATATAGGGAAGGCCAAGGGTGCCAAGGAGGTCAGTCCCTTCTCTTTGGTGCTTCTTGACTTAATTAACTATCAGTGCAAATTAACCACCATGTAGGTGGGAAATGGAAATCCCAAGTTTTGCTGAGGTCTTCACAAGTCTTCTGTGAATGTTGAAGGCTTCTATGCCAAAAGCCTCTATTCTGGTTTTATCCTCAGTGCAAAATGTAAGATAAACATATTATTCAAATTGATTGGCAGATTTGGTCACCAGTTAAAGTAATTAAATGTACTGAAAAGCCCATTGCTTTGGATTTATTTAGCTTCATTTGACTTGGTGTTGACTGAGGCCTTTTTTAATCTTGGTTCATATTCCCTATGATTTGCCCTCAGCCTGCATATTTTAAAAGTTTCGTCACAAGGTACTGAATAGTAATAATGATAATGATAATAATAATGATGCAGTTGAAATTGAATTTGAGGATGTATATAAAATATTAAGTCACTAATACTCAGGCTAGGAAAAGCAGAATTCATGTTATGTCCTAATCTACACTGGTGGCACATTTCAGAAAGTAATAGTCAGTAAAATATAGATTTTATCTTTTTTTTCAGATAAAAGTTTCAAATTCCTGCTTCTTCAGTTACTATTGCTCAGATGTATTCTTAGTGAAAGCAAAAAGAATTCAATAAACCTATGAAAAATAATATGAAAATAAATTATATGTGAAGTTGAACAGAAGAGGCACAAGCTGTTTATGTAATATGTATATATATTTGCCTTTGACCAGCATTCAGCACATACTGATTAGGAGATGGGCACTTTTACCAGATCCTCACCCAGTACAGTTTGTCTTGTCTGAAGCCACAAACCCCGCCCTGAGTCACATACACTGCACTCTATTTTAGTTCAAATTAATTTTTAGTGTTCTTTAATCAAATAATGTTGCTTTCCCTTCTTTTAAAATTTTTTTCTTTTATTTATTTATTTATTTATTTATTTTTATTTCGCAGGACAACATTTTTAGAATGGAAGAGTCACATTTTGAAAATGGGCGGGGAAAAAGCCCTTATGATCCCAAGCTGCTGACAGCTTCACTTTTAGTAGGTAGGTGCCACATAACAAGTTAAATGAGATGTGCATTCACTGTAAATAATTTGCCAGTTTTCTGCTTTTTTTTTCTCCTTGCAGCACCTATGATAGGTGTTTGTTTTATGCAATTTATTTCCAGCTTAAAGGAATTCTGGTTTACTTTTAAAAGAGTTGATCTAAGTGTCCTGAGGTGTAAACCAAGATTCAGGTGTCACAAGAGCTGCTTTATACCCCTGCAGGACCTTGATTCTGCTAAGTGTTTTTCCTCTTCACATCTTGGTAGAGGCATTTTAGTCACCCAGTTTACAGGCTGGCCACACTGGTGGTCACACAAGCAAAGCTGAGAGCTGAGTGAGAACAGAAATAAATAACTCCTCACATCAGTTTTTCTGCCAAGGAATGTCTGTCACCCAGTGTCTTTACCTTTCATGGGAGCTGGAGATCAATGAACAGTCACAGGTCTAGGCCCTAAGGTGATATTTCAGCTGAAGAGATCTGTCTGACAGTAAATAAAATTAAATTCCTGGCCAGAACAAAAAGACTTCAATAAATTGTTTCTGAATTGGTGGTACTTCATTTCACGGAATATATAAATATGGAGCAACTGGACTGTGTCAATCTAATTGAACTAATGCAATTGATTGAATTTATCTAATTGATTTAACTTATCTAATTAAATTAAATATATTAATTGTTATTACTTCACCTTCACAAATAAGGCAAAAAGATGTTTTGTGAGACTAAATTAGGAAGAAACAGATTCTTCTTTCCCTACACCTCTGCCTAGGTGTAGCCACCTTATCTTTAACATCCTTGCATGTAACTTTCTGGTAATTTATTATGACTTCAAATCCAAGAATAGTTATAGAAAATTGGAGACTCTCTTATCTCAGAAGTCTTCAGGAAATGACACGTAATGAGTTATATTGGTTTCTTCAGGACTTTGTCCATATTGTTAGCCTAGGGCCTTGCCTACCATCTGCCCTTATTCTATTTATGCTGCGTTTAAAAATTAAGCTTTTCAAAATAGACAGAACAAAAATTTAGTCCTAAATGTGCCTCATTTCCTGATCTTAGAAGTCCATAATGATCCCAGGTGATGAGCTAACCTAGGGACACACACTTTTTAACTGGAAAAACAGGAAAGACATCCACATCGTGCTCCAACTTGTACCCTGTACAAACAGAAAGGAAAGAAAAAGTATGTGTAAGAGGCCAGTGTATAAATTAGTGCCTGGAGCAACTTGAATTTGTGGCACAGCTACTCTCAAGTGAATAGCTTTTCTATTTACTTTAATACACAATAAAGAAGAGAATGATGACAAGCCAGTATTACATGGTGTACCCGGTATGCAACTGAACAAAGTCAATAGCATCTAGCTTTTCACATTCCTTTTTCTTTTTTTTTTTTTTTTTTTTTTTTTTCACTCAGTCCATCATAAATATTATTATCTTACTTCCCTTGGTTTAGATTTCATGTCTTTAAAACATCTTTGCTTTCTTGATCCCATTTCCTGTCACTATAATTTTCACTCCATGTATATTTCCTTCCAATAAAGAATAGACTGAGTGTGACCATTTTGTTTTAATTAGGCCTCAGTTGGAGCCACTGGGTGTAATAGCACAGTAGAAAATGGTGTAAACCAAGCATTCAAAGCCAGTGGCTGATTTCCATTTCAGTCAGTTACACAAAACTTAGGGTGATGCTAAAATTAGCATTCCTGCATCCTGACCATGAGCAGCCTTCTTTTTTTGGCTCCTTACAGTTGCTGCACAGCCACACTGCATTACTGATTGTGATGTTGCATTTACTTTGACCCTTTTCTGCAGAGTGTGTAAGTCAAATTCACCACTGGTTCTTTGCCTAAAAATAACTCCTCTTTGCCAAAAACCCCCTTGTTTTTATGGTAAAATAATGACTCAAGGCAAAGTAATTTCCTCCCCCCAAAACAGCTGGGGGATGAACTGGCCAAGCAGTGACTGCATGGAGGGGTTTGGGCCAACTGTTCTCCAAAGCTGGGAGCATGGGAGTGAATCTGTGAGTGTGGGCATGATGGCCAGAGGAGCCTCAACCACAAAGGTGTCACACCAAGGACATGGATACACTGCTGCTTCTCTTCTCCTGGGCTGAGCTGTAACTCAGCTGCTCCTGGCCCTTCAGGTGACAGAATATTTGTCATCCTAAGTGACCATGGTTTATCTAAGATTTAAGAGGGCAACTATGTAAAAGAATTTCCCAGCACTCATTAAAATGCAGCGCTATAATTAGTAATTCAAAGTAACTATCGGGAAAGTAAAAAAAAAGGTTAAGAGTAATTTAGATTTTTACATACAGGAGGGAAATATTATCTCTCTTCTTCATCACTAAACAGATATTTTGCCAAGGGTGGAAGGAGAATATGTTTTTTACAACATAACTAGAAAGTAAATTTTAGGTAAGTGAAATGTAGGAATTTGGGCAAGACATGAAGGTTAATTTGCAAAAAGTAACTTTGAGTCTTTAATAGCCATTAGTACCCAGGAGGCCTATTCTATATTTCAGCTGAAACAATCTCATACCAGTGTAAAGAGGATCTTCAGTTTTCCCTCGCTCCTAAAAAAATCAATAGTATTTAAAAAAAAAAACAACCCTCCCCCAAAAAACCCCCACACAAGCAAAATGAAAAGAAACAGCTCACCATTATTAAATTGTTCCAGTATTTTTCCAGTATACATTCCTTGTTCCATCCACCTGCAAACATTTTTCATTATTTTTTTAACAGTTGTTCATTAAAGTTGGTTATTGCTGCCCTACTCTAAAGTAAATGCAAGCTGGGAACATGATATAACTAGTTCTTAGTAATGTAAGACACTCTGCAGCCATTCCCTTCTATGTGCTGCTAGCTAAACAGTCTCCATTTGAGTGGGCTAATGCATGAAATGTAGAGACTAAGAAATCCCTGGGCACCACTCATGAGTATTCCAGTGCAGGAGGAAAATGAGAAGCAGCATGGTTTCCAAGGAATATAATCACAGGAGAAAATATCACTAAATGTGTTAGATTAAAGGAATGGTATTGGGAAAGGTTAAAAAAAAAAAAAAAAACAACAAGAAAACCCAACAAAACCAAACCAAATCCTTCAGAGAAGGAGGCAGCATTGTCCCAATATCAGTTTATTTAGGGAAATGTCCATTTGGGATATTCAAAAGCTTCGGGTATCCAGAATCCTCATGGCTTTTTATACTCCTCTGTCTCACTGATTTTTTTCTTTAAATTTCTTTTAAAATTACAATTCCTTTTAGAATTAAACAATTATTTAATTCTTCATTTTTGAAAATCAGTTTAGGTGCCTTAATGCTCCAAAATATGTGTTAATATGAACTGAAAGACAGTGAATTTTTACCAGTTAAGAACTTTTATTCTTTCTCGTTGATAAATGTTTATCCCTTTTCAAACTATTAATTTCCGCTTTCTTCTTAAAGTTAAACTTCTTTTAAAATTGCTGACAATAAAAATAACACAGTGAAGACTGTCCATGACATTAAAGAATCATTTTCCAGACTAGCAATGAGTAAACTTCAGTCCCAAAGAAGGTATGCACAGGGAAATAAAGATGAATGTACTTCTATCTAGACAGGAGGCAAAATCCTCATACAGCTTTTGCAAAGTACTAACTCAAAGGATGTGCACATCTGGGACATGACTCAAGGCTCACCCTGAATTGTGCAAAAATTATCTAAAGCCTTACAAAAATAAATGCTATTCCTTGGTATTTCTGTCTGGACGAAGTCAAAATCCCCTTTTTGCATGACTACAGCAGATCAGTTCAAACTGCAGGCACTGTTCGAGGTATACTGAAACTTGGAGGAGCTGTAGTAGGGATGATAGAAAGGTCAGACAGTTTTCTACAGACCCTTCCTCATTTGAAACATGCTGAAGCCAGCATGTTATTGGCAAAACTTTTATTCTGTCACCACTGAAGAAAAACTGTCAGCCACAAGAGTCTTGTGGTGTTGAGCTGAGTCCAGCCTGGAAAATATGTTCATTTCCAGTAGTGTTTATATATCTAGCTAGAAACAGAGGTGTTAGAAAAACCTGACAATTCTAAATATTTCAAATATATAATTTTTATTAGTTTTGAACTGGTTTTGGTTTAATTTTAGCCATATAGGATTAAATATAGATTTTTTTTCTTGACTGATTGACCTTTAGATCTGTTGATAACTAAGAAGAAAAATAGGCCTTGTTGGTTTTTCCTTTCCCATTTGATTTCTATTGATTTATCAGAACTCACTAGGGATTGAAAGACAAGAAAATGAAGATAAGGTTAAAGAAAGGTTAAGCATAGCATCAAAGCCCTTTTCATAGGCAAGAGGGTTTTATGATCTTTAAAATCTCAGCTGCATACTCTGTACATAATAATAACTATAATTAAGTGATTGTCTCCCCTTCAAAAAAAGTTGAAAATGACATAGAAGAATGGTAAATCATTAATTAATGATATGCTGTCTGTTTCCCTTCTGATTACACCTCCTGCTGGGCATGACTGGTCTATTTGCTCCTAATCTCTGCTGTGAATTCATTCAATTCCACGCCTTTCCGCTATCGTGTTTTCACCCTTCCTGACTTTCATGACTACCATATGGTACAGAGCCACTGTCAGTGATTTCATGGTGTCAGTGTTCGGGGGAAAGGATGCCAGTGATATCCAACAGGCATGCTTGGATCTGGTTGTCCTGCCATGGAAATACATAAAATTGCCATGAAAATTATAAACTTGTTCGTAAAAGGGTGTTTTAAAATGAGGATATGGTGGAGTTCATCATGACCATGAAAAATGTATTATCTTAGCTAAGGAAAGAGTTATTTTATCCTCAAATTTGTATTTTACACAAGGGACCCGTGTAATATGGGTAGCTTGAAAGTAGTAGTTGGAAGGAATAATGCTTTTTCATTCCATTTTGAGAGTATAGGGTAGGTTATCTCATTTCACATACAGATGCAGAGCACAATCCTAAAAGTGCGTTTTTAGCATTTTTGATTCAGAGTGATTTCATGGACAAGCTCTAAATTAATGTCAGAAAGATATGTAGTGTACTTTGATCCCTGGGGTTTTTTTTTGTTTTTTTTTTCTGTGGGTCTCATTACAATGTCCTTATTATTACTACACTCTCTACCAGCTGGCAGGTACTTAACTTGACCTGCTCCTTAGAATTTAGACAGTCTCTCTCTCTCCCTCTCTGTCTCCTTTGTGGCACTTCTGGCTGGCTGGGGAGGGACACACTGGGACAAATTTCATCTCCAGCTAGGCTGTGTAGGTGCCATTTATGGGCTGAAGTATCATAGGTCAATTTTCAGTTCAGTTGTTCACTGTGAAATGCATGGGGGTCAAGGTAGTAGGGAGTGGCCTCATTTATTCTCTCCCTTATCTGTTGCCCTTTGCCAGTACCACAGTTACAAAGGTGGCCAAAGGAGAAAGGCATGCTCTGTCTTTCCTGTAAAACATACTGTTTTCTGAGGATCCGCTCAGAAAAAAAAAAAAAAAAAAGAGTAAAAAACCAAAACAAAACAGCAACAACAAGAAAAAAATCAAGAACAAAACAACAAATCCCAAACTCAGAACAAAGCAAAAAAAACCCCCTCAAGCCAACCAAAGTAAAATCCACATAATTTCTACAGGAAAAATTGAAGGGACATAAGAACTTTCTGAACCAAAAGTGTCTGACTTGGACTCTTCAGTTCCCAGAGTCACATAAACCCAGGAACCTCTGGAATGGTGTCCAGAGCAAACTCTTGTTGTAAACAGGGCAATTTCACAGTTAGGTGTGTTTTCTGAGGCTGCATACTCCTGCATGCCAGGATAGGTGCACTGGCTGCCCCTGTTCCAGCCTAAGAATTCAAACATATTTTTGCAAAGCACACCAGCAGTCAGCAGATACAGCTCATTAGTGAGAGGTTACAATTAAGCTCTGTAGTGAGAAATTGGGTCAATCTCCATTTTCAATGACAATGCTTTGCATATGGCTTGTTGTTTTGTAATTTACTCATTATCCCTATTAGTGAAATATGAACATATGACAGCTTTCTCTAACTTACAATGACTGGAAAATTGAGGAATGTTGCTTGCAATTATGTCCTCCCACAGATGGAGAACTGTACTCTGGCACAGCAGCAGACTTCATGGGCAGGGACTTTGCCATTTTCCGAACGCTGGGGCATCACCATCCCATCAGAACCGAGCAGCACGACTCCCGGTGGCTAAATGGTATGTAAAATGTACATTTCTCTGATTACACTCATCCAGCCGTTAAAGACTAGCACACAGCTCCATTCCAGCAACATCTGTGTCATATACACTCTTCTTTCTTTTGGACCAGAATTCTGTCTTAAACCAGTTAAACTAATCAAAAGTGATTTATAAAGAAACATTTTTGGTTTAATTACACTGAGATTTGTGGAGTGTGATTAAATTTAAAACACACACAGCCACTATGAGCAGCACAGCCATGCAAGTTGGACAGAAGCTCAAGGCTTGAGGCATCAGCCATATATGAACACAAAGTAGCTCCAGAGTGTTGGGCAGGATTGTGCCTTGTACAAGGTTTAATTTTTACAAGGTTGAAGGAGACATTGGCCACATCCAGCGGAAAGTCAACCAGCAGAGCTTCATGAGCAAGCCAAAGTTGTTTGGAAAAAGAGAACAGGGTCTTGGGGATTCCAAGTGATTTGGTTTCAAAATACCCAGTAGTTTAGCAAGGCACAATGGCTTACATTATTGTATGGATATTAGTAATCAAGCCTGTGGTTGGTTGTTTGCATGTCTGAGGAAAAAAAAATAGTTTCAGAGAAAATCTGGTTTTGGCTTCGTGTACCAAAATACTTTAGAATGCATCTGAGTACTCTGTCCAAGTTCTACTGAAGTCAAATTTGCAACAGCTCAAATGGAATTACACTTCGCTTTAGCTATACAAGGATATGAACATTTTGGAAATGAGAATTCATTGTTCAAAAAAGCTGATATTTGAATTAAGTAATGCTAGCTGTAGTTGCTGAGTTAATTTAAATTTTAATTTTTAAGAGTTAACTAGCTCTACTTTTGCTCTACATACTGCTTGCACCTGCACTCCTGTTTTCAAATTCACAAATTATTTTATTCTTAGACATTTTTTGCTCCTAGCCATATTATTTATGTCTCTGCTGAGGTTTAGGCTTTGTTATGTGGTTTTGCAATTTAGTGCAAACTGTTCACACAAATTTTAATGTGTAAGAGCAGAGTATGTTTTAAAACACAGTTTGTTATTAGCTAGTCAAGATCTTCTAGTATCAAACTGGATATCACATTAGCTGTATATACAATCCATAACAACATCAGCCCCTGACTCATAATTAAAGCCACAAGATGCTATTTCAAGTTGGATTAACTGTATACATTGGACACACGTATCATAAAAGTGTGTATATGACAATTATGAACCTGTGTTTTAATATGACAAGTTTATGAATCTGATGTATATCCCGTTAAATTTAGTTTTGCTGCAATTCATGTGGACTACTATCTGTCTGGAGAACAGATTCAGGTCTACAACATTTCAGTTCTACCATCTGTGATTTACCCAGTAACACAAAAATTGTATTCATTGGGTTATTTTATTATGAGAGTAAACAAGATTTCTGGATTTCAGGAAACAGTTAAGCACAAGGGTTATAGGCATACCTATCTATTTTGATACCTGGTAGAGTAATAATGTGCTAAAGATGACCAGCATCAACTTTTGTTATGATAGTCATGATGACATTTTAAAGCCCAATCATGCAAGCAAAATCTGCTTTTGTGCAGTAGATTTGCACAATGACAGCTGAGTCAGGAGGATTTATGCAGTGGGAAAATGCAGCCATTGTCCACAGGCCCTGTACTTCACTGCTGAAAATGTGTTATTCTGTTGTGGATTCGGTTATCAGTCTTTCAGCACTAAATGTGAGAACTGCTTTTCCCAAATTAGCACTAAGGTTACATCTGACAGAGTGCAGAAACCCCAACTGCTTTGTGGTCAAGGTGGGGAGCTGATGAACCTCAAACTATCTTGAATTTAAGTATTTTACAAAATGAGCATAAAAGTTGAAAGACAGCATTTTTTGTATCACAGGATGAAGGTGATTGCCAACTCTTAGGAAAGGTTCTTGCACTATATTCCTGTATGGAAAGTTTCAAACTTAATTTAAAACAAGATAAGAATCAAATTGAAACCTTTAGAAATTATTCTCATAACTGTCCATAATTTAATAGAGAATGATCCTTAAGTACATTTTTGAAATATCTCTCTCTGCTGCAACTTAATACATTTAACTTCCTATTATGGAAAGATTGGCCTAAAATCTGCACTACAGCATTCCTATTAGAGGCTCTGAGGCTTTACTGTTAATTTCCTAGTGATAAGATCCTGGCAGACTTTCCACACAGCTCTCCTAATTTCAGCATCTAACATGAAAATCCAAAAATGATAATAGTTTGGGTTTGAAACTCTGCAGGCATACCAGTCCTTTGATTATTGCTTTTAATTTGTCATTTTTCTTTTGAAAAAATAATTATAAAAGAAGCTCTGTATTTGCATGTCTTTAAAGTGAATATACTTTTAATGAAACAAGTGCTCATTGAAGAATGAGGTGTTCACTGCTTTTTTAAAGATCTAGGCAAAATATTTTTGAACCTTGAGTTTGCAGACCTTTATAAGTTTTTTTAAGTAAAGACACGGATTTCTCTGTAGTTGTGGGTTTGCTTTCCTAGTTGCTTTTTACAGTGTGCTTAGCCTCAGGTGAAAAAAACAGTATTCTAAGGGGCATATACTGAAAACTGCAGAACAACAGTTCTGATTAAACTTAGAGACGAATTCTTATCCCTGTGGAGTTTAATAGTCAGGTGGTGAGGCATCCAGTTCTAAGACCTTGCTAGTGTTTACTTCAGTCAGAGAAAAAGCTAAACTGCTTTTTCCATACTAAGGCTAAGGTCAGAGCTGCCAGGGTGCAGAAAACATAGCTGTTTGGTACCAAAAATGGAGAGAAGAGGTTGCACGTGAAGAGCTTGCAAACTTTCCCCAGAAATTGTCTTGCCCTGAACTGTCATAAAAGTAGAACAACATTACACAGAGTGATTAAGTTTTGGGGTTTTAAGCAGGAACACAGTGTTACTACAGAGACCACACATTCACATTCTGGAGATGCTCATCCTTACAGATATTGTATGTTTTGGGAAAGAGAACTGTGCCCAGCCCAAGGGAAGGTGCTGACCAGCAGCTCTTAAAGACTTCTTAAGTCTCTTGGAGATATTAAATACTCTCAGGCTTCTAAAGCTTTCATTTTGTATAAATAATTAAACAGTCACCAAGCCAAATAAAACAAGGGAGACTGATTCTATAGCTGTGTAGTCAGGGCATTCATCTAGAGGCTAGGGAACTATACATCAGTCACTGTAGCAGTGTACATTTAATTATTGATACAGAGTTGGCCAGATGTGACAAGGAAGCATTTGCAAAAACACAGTAAAATAAGCTGGTGCTCAGGGAAGTCAGCTTGGACATGAAAAGCTGCAGTTCAATGCCCCAGACTGAATCACATGCTTTGTTATAAGCTGTGTTCATGCACACATAGGATGTTACTGGCTCCTCTGGTACATGCATGGAGTTTGCTCTGCACAAAAGCAGCTTTGGCAATCTTACCCAGTCCTAGCAGGGGTCAAGCATTATTTTGAACTCTCAGAGAAAAAATTCTGAAGTTGAAAAAAATCTTCTGTACAGCTTTACTATAAGGAACAATGGCCTTGATGTTACACATATATCTTACAAAGTCTTGCCTGTCAGCAGGTACAGGATTCCCTTTACATGTGCCATTAATTCAGAGGCATAAAGTTATTTTGAAGAAGCATGGATCATGTCCTGCTTCCATGAACTGCTGCAGAAGTTTAAAAAAAAAAAAATTAGTAGAGGCCTGAGTAGGTGGGAGCAGCTTTTCCTGGTGCCAGGGACTTCCCTGCTGCACAGCAGGCAGTGTTTGCTGAACACCATCCCCACCACCTTCACCTTCATGCAATGGCTGAGGGCATGGCTGGAGGCAAGAAGGCAGAATTGGCAGTGCAGTCTACCAGAGCAAATGCTGAGCAATGCAAAGGCCATGCACCCAATGCAGTTTTCAAGTTGAAGATTAGAGGAGTGGAAGGAGAGAGCTTAAAGCTGCTCTCATCTTCTCTGACTTGAGCAGAGGGGATCTGGCTATAAATTGTTAACATTTTGTAAAGTGAATAACCATAAACATTTATTTTAAAAGCAAAGGATTGGGCTGAGCAAAATCTGAAAGGAAATGAAATCACAAAAGCTGCATTAGGATAGTATTATGAATCTGGTTTGCACCCCAGATATACTGGCCTCACTCACCTTCTTTACTAGACTGGGGTTAAGAGACATTGTCAGTCTGGATTTCCAGACTTGTCTGGGAATTTCCTTGCTTTTTGTGGGTTTAAACCACTCTATGGTACTACTTTAGCATACTTTCCATGGCTTAATTTTCAAAGTGGAGTAGGAACTGTGCTTAGTCCCCTGAGGTTATTGTCCTTGGTAATCTTTACTTTACGGTTACATAAACAGCTGATAGTTATAGAAGCTGAGCGATTGTTCAATAAAAAAGAAAATGCCCTCTTAAATTTAACAAGGTCCAAGGCAGGAAACACGGACTTGATACTCTCCTGGCATTCAAACAGAGCTGTAGACATCACTTTGTGTTGTTTCCACTTACGATGCTTTGTTGAATGTCACAGCATTAGCATTACACATATGTGATTTTGAGTATATATGTATTGTGCAGTGGACTAATGTGTGTCAACAGAAAGAAAAGATTGCAGATAGTTTACAGGATTTTTTTACCTCTCTAATAAAATACATTAAATGCATCAAAATGTTAGAAATTAATTACTCTGGCTGAGAGTTGTGTGTGTACATATTCTGATCCTTGAACCTATAATTAGTCTTTGGTCAACCACACCAAACCCTATTCCTACCTGTATATAGCCACTGATGGGCCCCTCTGCTGTGCCACTCCCTTGTGCCTAAATGCCTTCCTGGTTTCCCATTTTCCAGCTCACCTCCTACACATTCTCAATACAGATATATACGTACCAGCTGTGGAAAGTGGCAGCAGAACCCCACCATACTTGGGGTTGTTTCATAAAATACATCTAAGATCTTACTGGAGGGAAGGAAGTGTGGATGCTACAAATACCATAAATCTCCATCAAGAGAAGAGCTATTTAAACAAAGGACATTTAAAAAAAAAAGTTCTAACTGCATATGAATTTATATAGTCTTCAAATTAGAAGTCTTAAACTATGATGGGAATAAAATTAGAAAAAGCTGTCCCATAGAAGTAGTCAGTGAGGCAGCCTAACTGGTTTTAAGAGGAACTCAGGTAAACAGTTAATATGTCATTATATAGCACACTTGCATGACATCCCAAGAGAGTACAGTGAGTAGACTAAGATGTCTCTTCCAGGTCTACATTACCATGAATTTACAAGGACATATTTAGACAACTTTATGAGTGAAAACAGTGAGGGAATTTTTTTGTCTTTTTGTGTATGTCTTTTTTCTGTTGTTCTTTTGGTGTTGATTTTCATGTGAAAGGATCTCTTGCATTTAAAATATGCATTTCTGTGCTTGAACAGCTGATGCGTCCTATCATGCAGGCTGTAGTGTGGACTGAGTCCCACACTTTCCCACCACAGCTTACAGAAGCATGAACAGCTCTGACCCTTGTAGAACAAAACATGTCCATGTATGCAAGTCTTATTTCTCACTCAATAAGTCTTCCCACCCCCCATTCCCACTATCTTCATTGCTAAGAATAGTAATAAATAATTTCACAGTGATAAATTCCATGTGTGACAAATGCTAATGTCACCTAACACAGTGCTAGGAAGTGCTCAGAAACTATGGTGACGGTGGCAGAATACTGTGAACAGAATGGCACTCAAACTCAATTTACAAGGTTTTGGGTTTTTTTCCCTTTAGTCTGTAGATCCATATTTGAGAGATTGAGTATGAATTTTAAGTTGTTTTTCTCATTGCAATCTAACAAGCCTTTTCTATATATATTTTTTGTTACAACTTTTTTTCTTTCGTTTCTTTTTTCTTTTATTTTAAAGAAACATAGAATTTCTGAAATCAGAAATTAAGTGGCTTTTTCTTTTCGTTATTACCTTGCATTTATCCTGTCACTAATGTGAAATGATTGCAGGTCAGGAAGCCAAAGGCCCTTCTGAATACTTGACCAGAAGATACTCATGTATTTGAACCAATTGATTCAATTGAACCTGTCTGATAGCTTTTCCCTGTATCTTTATACAAAGTAAGAGAAGCATTTGGTTCAGAAATCAAAGACCAAGTAGCAATTAGAGAATGTGCTTAAAAGTTTCTCTGGACATGAGAAAGGTCATGAAGATGGTCAGTGGAGACAACCAGAAAAAATAAAATTTCCCCATCAAGTGACCCAAATGAAATTATTTGAAATCATTATAGGAAACAGTTCTTCTCATTCTCTATTCTTCCCATGCCCCCCTAGGATTAGGTCATTTTCTTCATTAAATATCAGTGCTGTGGATGATATTTTGTTCTGTTCAGGGTGAAAAGGTGGTAAAAGTAGCCAAAGGACAAGTTTTGAGATTAGAGTGGAAAAAGCAGGTAGGAAAGATGGAGCAGCAGAGAGCATTTTCCTGGTCCAACTGCACATTTCGAGGGCTTCCTGACACTGTAGAGAATATGGTCTGTAGCAGGATGACTTGCATCAGTAAACACATTGGTCTGAGCTATAGCCACAATATGCTCCAGGAAGTTAGGATACAAGTTAGTCTAAGAACCTGACTTAGGATATGTGTATGTTACATGGTAAACCATGGGCTCATTTCTGGGTTTGAACTTGGTCAGCCTTACTATCCACATCAAAAAAATGTAATAGCTGGGAGTGTAGATAAGAAGCCATGCTTTGTTACAATTCATTAATTCTGTGACTCTCTTTATGGTGCATATAGGATCAAAAATAATGGTAGAGCTTATAGTTCTTTGTTCACTCTTTCCACTGGAGACCAGAGAAGTTTCTCTGCTGCATAAAGTACAATTTTAGGAAAGAAGTTCTCATAATTCTCAAAATAAGCTGTATGGGATATGACCCCAGTCCCAACCAGATCACTGCAGCATAGTCTTTCTAAAAGGAGACTTGCCATGATGGCCAGTTTGAGATCTGCCCTCATTCTTGTGCACTGCATTGGTCTTTTGGTGATGTGCCTTAAAATTGCTAAATTTTAAGGCTTTTACTTCAATTGTGAATTGAAAAGTCAACGTATCAACATGTATCAGATTAACGACCCATTAAATCCTGATGAGTCTCATGTTGGAATGAAATCTGAGAGTACAGCCATTCCTATCACCTTCTTTGGGAGGCAGTTGGATGAAAGAGCCAGAACAAGCTCTGGGTAGATGCTGAATGTGAATAAATCAATGTATACCTCTGTAGTTGGCAAAATTGATGATTGAATTTTGGTTATCAGATGTAAATTTGATGATGCAGGTAAGTTGCTTTCTATAATCATCCTTTAGAAAAATCCAATTCTCGTCTGCTTCTTTCAGCAGAGCTGTGTAAAAATCCATCTGCATAAGCACACTCCAGGAGTACATTCAGCTGGAGGAGTAGAGTTCTGTGCCCTTCTCACACTGATGAAAAACACCTGCAATTTTCCGATTTTCAATAGTCCCAGTGATATTCTATCTCCACTAAAATGCTTTTTTTTATTTTCCTTTTTTTTTTTTTTTTTAACCCCGAAATGGTTTATTTTTTTTACTTTGGGTTTGTTTCAATGGATACCTTACAGAGTTGGCAGTGGATGTCTTTGTAAAGTGATGGTCTTAAGGTGACAAACTTAGTATGCAGCAGCAATAACCTCTACTAGAAAGCTTTGTGTATTATTTTCAGTTAATGTATGATTAAAAAGATCATCTCTATCTATATATTTATCTATCTGTCTGCCTATCTATCTATCTGTCTGTCTATCTATCTATCTATCTATCTATCTGTCTATCTATCTATCTGTTACCCACGTGCATCAGTTCATAGGAAGACTCTCCCTTTTCCCTGGAGATAAATCTCAGTAGGAAAAAAACAGTCATTTGTCCAGAAAAGGTGTAGCGTTCAGGTTCTAAGTCTGATTTTGCTTTGGTTTTGGTATAGAAACTCACTTTAAATTACACGCCACCAGTTTCTTTGTAATTACCTTTTTTGCAGAGATCCAAATCAGCTTAAGCAAAAGCAAACTTCAGATTAGGTGGTGGAGTTCCAAAGACAAAGCGTCTGTGTTATAGACCTTGCAAATTCAAGTAAGTTTCCCATGATCTCTGTGAGAGCTCACCACAGCTCGGATGCTTGAAAACCAGTGACTTTTAACTACCAAATTGTGTCTCCTTTCTTGTTCACAAAAGTCACTAACCAGTTTTTCAGAAAAGTTAAGCAGAAATCTGTTTGTAGGAGTCACATAGCAGAATACTAATTGATTTAAACAAAGGAGGAGTGAGTCTGTTACAGCCCCCTTTATTGGGATATGACATACATCCGAATATTCTTTTTGCATTCTTGTGTTGTTTTGGGTTTTTTTCCTTCTGCTCTAGCCATCAATTTAATGAGTGTTGACCCTGTCAATACCAATTTCCTCTTCTCAGACCACCACGTTCAGAGTTTAGTGGGCATTGAATAGAGATTTACTGTTGACTGGGTAATTTGAGTTCATGTGTGTGGTGAAAAATTAGTGAGGAGAATTACCCAGAAAAGTGGATGCCATGACAATGCATGTCACCATGGTGTGACCAGCTCTGCTGACATAGGTTTCAAAAGCTCTCCCCCTGTGAAAATGGGGCCTGTTTGCAAATTAATTAGTTTCTGGCAGCAGCTTGATTGTTGACCCAAAGTTTGTAGAGTGGAAAAACAATCAGATTAGTGTGTTCAATATAAAGGCCCAGCGCGACGCTCGAGTGCAGTTTGCCAAACTGTTGAAGCCATGAATAGAGTGAAACAAATTCTTTTTTGAGAAGCCAAGGCAAAGGTTAAGTGTGATGTGACTGGAGCACGCTGGCCGCGGGGTGGTGGGGAGAGAATTAAGGGTTTCAGCCGCACAAAAATAGAGAGTGCTGAGCGAGCTGCATTGAATTTAATGAAATTCTCAGCTTCAGATGCAAAAGTGTTTGGCAATGTTTTAGTCTGTGTTAAAGGGAGAAATAAGATGGCTTTGTTTTAAGAAGTTTTCTTTGTACATCCATGTGGGACACCAGGGACTGAGCCTCTAATGGGTACTAGAGAGACTTCTTGAGCCTGCACGCTGTTTCTAAGCACCTGCAGACTGAGTTTTGTACAAGTTCCTCCCACTCCCCACCACACACTAACTCGCTTTATCTCTAATGATTCAATCCAAGCTTGCCATTCATCACCTCCAACATCTGGACAAGGTTCTTCTTTTAAATAGTGCTGGGGGCTCATGGACAAATATATTAGAAATCCATGCTTATGAATAGACTGGCTAAAGCTTGTTATCGAGGTAGTGAGTCAAAAGACAGATACTGAAAAATACAGCAGGCCAGATCTGTAGCTGATAATACATGACAATGACCCCTATGCAGCCATGATCTGATTTCTACTTCTTATTGTGCTCATCTCATTTCATTATTACTCTTCGTTCCTTCAATGGCTATTTTTTTATATGTGTTTGCCCTTCATCATCTATTTTTTATGCTATAAAAGCATCCATTTTTACCATCAGCCTTGTAGTATTTTCTTTATATGAAACAATCCCTATGCATATTTAAAACGTGTTTCCCCACTATGACAAATAGAAAGAAAATACCAACTATTGTGAAGGAGCCTATGCTCATGGGCAGTTGAGGTATCTTCCCTTGGACCAATGTCTTCTCCCTGTTGGCCTGGATCATGAATGCCTGGCAGACCCAAAGGAATTGGAGGACAGAGCTGCCAAGCTGGAAATATGACAGGCTCCACACAGCCTCCACCCCATCAATTAACTGAGATGCCCAGCAGAGTTAATGATGTGAGGATACAGCCCCTAAGTCTGTTCCCACCTCTTTCCCCCATTCCATAAAATTCCAACTCTTAGCCTGCGACCTGTGCAAACTCTTGTGATTTGTTCTCGGTAATGGGGCTGAACCTACACCCTTCACACTAACATTCCTGAACCATGAATTGCTTGTCCCAAAAGGCATTTAGTGTTGCTTGCAATTAACACAACTGATTGCTCAAAGCCAGCACCTGAGGTGGCATGGAGCCAGCTGGAAGCATAATTGGCTCCTTAGCTGGAGAAACATGCCCTTCACAGTGGAGTCAGTGATGACGGAATTATTAGTTCAAAGTAAGCCAGGTATGTGAATACCTGTTCTATACATTAAAGCCTCCCCTAGCACTAGACACAGATGAATTATCACAGACTCAAAGCCTCCCTTTCTCTCTGTCTCCGGAACTTCCCTTTCTCTTTGTTCATGAAATCGCGCACATTTCAGACATTGAATATTTGTAGGGCTGAGTAATTGCTTTTGTTCTTTGGGTTATTTAATTACAAATCTCAGTAGATGACAGGTCCTCTGCTCTAAAGGAAGACATCACATTTGCACAGTTACAGAATCCCAACACAAATGTGTGTGGCAAATCAGTGACTGCAGATTTATTCATGCCCTCTGGGACCTGCACTGCCTTTTCAGCTTAGCATGCAATATGATTTAAATTACAGCTTGTGCAGAGCTGTGCCTTGGGATTACACTCCATGTTTCCAACTGTTTATAGTTCAGTGAGCTTTAACCTCTGTGATTCTGAAAATTAAATAATGTCACGGCTGATATCAAACTGATGGCTGGTACTAGATTGCTAAATACTGTGTAGTATTAAAAGCCTATTTTTACACCAAAGTGGAAACGTCAATGTACTTAAAACATTGATAGCACATTCAGGTAGTTCAAGAACACAACTCAAAAGTTATGCTAGCAAAGAATGGCAAAGCTAATATTAAACTCCATTATCAAGGATATTGTTTCAACTCCCGTATTTAGCAGAGTTATGGCTGTGGATTTTACTAGAGCAGGACTGAGCGTAACACAGGGCTTTGTGAGGACATAAAGACTGTAAGATCAAGACGTGTAGATAGAGCATCTGTTGTGGTTAAATTCACACTTGTTAATTTCTTGAAGAAGCTTCACTATTTCTGAAATATTGTGATACATCAAATGTTAGATCTTGAAGACCTTTTTTAGTGCTGTAACTGTGGACAACTTAATATTTCTGTAGCCTTTAAAGAGGAGCAAAGGAAAAGCTTACTTAGAAAACTCTGTATTTAATATGATGTGTAATTTCCCTTCAGATTATATTTCATTATTTGCAGCAGTTTAATTGATGCAAAAGCATTTAGATTTTTTTCTCCATTTTGTTCTCCAAATGCATGTTTTCAGGATAGAAACTGTTCCAGTCCCACTTCAGCTACTTCACCATGTTCCTCCCCAGACTCTATCAGGCAACACTGTGAAACAAAAGAGTGAAACTGATGTCACCAATAGCATCATTTAGTCCACAGAGCCTCATTCATGACTGTGGTGTAAGGAAGGGGGAACAGGAAGAGGAAAGAACAAATGGGAGAGACAAATGGATACTTACTTTTCACTTGAAAAGGCAGTATGTTGGACTAAATAGCAGAAAATAAAGAGGAGTTCACACAATTTCAGTTATCAGATATGATGGACAGATTACAGACACACAAAATGTTTGACATATGGTTCTTCATTTGATGCCTCTAAATTTTGACAGTGAAATAGATCTTGAACTTCCCATTTCACTACATTGCCAAAGCGATGCTTCTTTTTCCCCTTGATGGAATGCCCTATACTACTTATTTCAGGCTTCAATGTCCAGCTCTTAGTTGTTAAACTGGTGTCAGAAATATCTCATCCCCTGCTATTGCATTGGATTGCATTGGATGGGCTTGTATAAATTCATTCATTTTAAAAGGTGGCTGTTAAATTTGATTTTTTAAACATGTAGCTAATTTTCTTACCATATGGTTAAAAAAAATTAAAAAAAAAGAAAAGGGGAAAAAAAGGTAAAGCGTATAGGTCAAAGTATGAAGGTGATCACCAGCTAATAGTTGATAGTCAGAAGCAATAAATGCCACAGATGATGTGCTGGTGTACATACAATGCTATTGAAATGTGATAATATTTCTTTTAAGAATCTCAATATCAGTCTCAAATGTAGCAGTGTTGTCCAAAAAACTGTTGAGAGTCACCCACCAAAACTGAAGCTGATAAGCCTTTTTTAGCTCTTTTTCCCTCTGTTCTGAGATCATTGTATCCCTGGTGTCTATAGGCTGAATGTTTCTGTTGGTATGAGCTGCCTTGTGGTATTACCATGGAAAATTGCCTTTCTTTCAAAGGCAAGGGTTAAACTGCAATCTTTGAGACTACCATTTATTGTACAACATCAGCAGAATTTGATGTTCCAGAGCACTTAGAGCTGCCACAAACACACTGAGTAAATGAAGACAAAATAGTTCCCTTTCTGATTTATCTTTTAAAGTGATAAACAGGCCTGTGTTTTTGCTAGGTTCCTGAACTATGGATAAGAGTATTTTTAACATATTTTTATATATATATATATATATATATATATATATTTAATTTCCTTTTGGTAGGCTTTAAAGATTTCTGTTCAGATAAGTACAGCAAGATTTGTGGGAAGATTTTGTTAGAGAATTTGCTATAAGCAGAAACAAGATAATCTTTCAGAGACAGCTTTTTTAAAGGTGATCATTCAGAAAAAGGAGAAGAAAAGTTACTTCGAAGACCGGATTTCTTATTTTTCTCATTCACTGCACTGGTCATGTGAAATAGTTGAAAGGATTTAGTGATAATACCTTATATTTGTGAATATTGCCACATATCTGAGGATTGGTGTTTATTGATTCTTTTACTGCTGTTCGGGCAAAATTCAATATCCTTGTAAGTCAGAAGTGTTCAGCTGATGTCAGTGAGATTATTCACATTTCCTGAGCTCTATAGTAACATCTGTCACACTGTAAAATTTGGTAATCATGGGGCACAGCTCTCTTCAGTTACCCACTCCTTCAGTCTCCTGTTCTCCTGTCCTGTTCTGTTTCTCTGAAGCAACTTCCAGTAAGGGCAGAAAAATCTCCATGGGAGAGGAAGGTACAAAACCTTTCTATGTGGTATTTTACATGGACTTGTGAGTCATCAGCTTTTTCACAAGATGGTGTAAATGCGTTGTCATTATCAATACTCAGTTCTGTTCCATGTTTGACATACTGTCAGCTTTAATATTTTGTGCCAGACCTGTTGGTAGAAAGCAGTCTTTTAAAAAAAATCCAGTTTCCCATTTATTACAGGGCCTTTTTTTTTACTGCATTTCTTGCTTTTATTACTTTTTAAATACTTCTTTTAAACTTTCTGCCAATTCCTCTCCCTGTGATTTATGTATCACAAGCAAGTGAGCTGCAGCTCTCCCTCACTACTTTTAAAAAACACAAAAAATTTTGAATCTGATACAATGAAATTTTCATTCTTAAAAGCCATAGAAATTACATGAAATATTTTTGAAGTGCTGTCAGTGAATAAAAATAAAAAAATAAAATAGTAAAAATTAAAAAAGGGTTTACTTGTACAGAATTAAAGTATAAACCAATGAAACGATAATTGAGAAGAAAAACTTCCTGACAGTGCAGGTACTGTTTCAAAACTTTTCTATCTGAAGCAACTTCACAGTTTTCATCTCTAAAAAATACTATTTTTTTTTCCTTTTTTTTAATGAACAGAACTAAGTTTCACATCAACAGCAAATAAGTACATTATTTCAGTTGTGTAAAACCCTGTTATACCTTATGTTGACTGAAGCTAGATTAAGTTGGAAACACATAGACTACTGAAAGAGGTTGTCATAACTGATGCTATCACAATGAATACCTCAGGCTGTGCTGAGGGGTTTTGCTTCCTCTTACAGATGCCTTATTGCATTTTGTGTTGCTGTGCCACACTGACACATGAGCTAAAACCAGTCATTCATACAGCCCTTTCCTCATTCTTTGCTGCCATCCCTCATTAATCCCACTTTAATGGATTTTGTGCCAAGTTGCTTTACGCTAACTGTAAAAGTTCATTATACCAACAAAATGTTTCTTGTAGCTTGACAAAATTACCTTGGTTCTTTAGCCAAATCTAAAGGATTTAGCAAAGAAATTCAATTACAGGAGATCAGAAAGGTTAGGAAATTGCTGCAGGAGAGTTCTCTATGGGATGACTCCTTGGGAACTGGTGTGGGCTGATGATCATTTCCAAATGAATGAAAATCCTCGCTGGGAGTTGAGACTATGGTAGAGTCCTCTCCAGTTTTTGATGTGACATCAGGGAGAAGGGTGTTTTTTTTTTTGCAGCTACTTCCACACACTTCAAGTTGAAGCTGGCCGTACAAAATTGGAGTTGTTCTTCCTATTTTCAAAACAGATGATTTTTGATGCAAAGGACATATTTTTTCACTTTTTTAGGCAGTAAAAAGTAATATTTCTATGGGCAAATGGTTCTGGAGACAGAGTTGTGCACGGCATGGAGCTGACAGATAAATATTAGGAATTTAGCTTTCAGGAAACAGAGGCTGAAGATATGCTTGTCAAGCCAGTGCTGTTCAGCTTTTTCCAGTCATACTGCTGAGGGCTGTCCCCTTTTTACTACACTGGGATATGTTTGCCATGTTAATCCCCAGCTATTCCTCACACTCAGCCAGGTATTTGCCTCCTGTAAAGTGCTGTGTCAGGTGTTTGGCTGCAGCATGTTCCCTTAGCCTTTAGGACACCTTCTTGTACCCTTAATTTCCAGGTGGCAAAGAGGAAGAATATTCCACCAAGACATACATGCACATTGAAGATTCAGAAAGGCCTCAGAAAATCACATTAATGGAGAGAAGCAGATTTTGCTTTCTGACTTCTAGGATCAACTGCCATGAACTGCTTTGGCATCTCCAGGGACTTGTGCTCCACCTGTGAATCTTCAGAGCTTACAAAAGGCAGGCCTGCAGCATGGCTACATATGCCAAAAGTCTGTAACACCCAAAATCAGAAACATCTTTTGTCTTCAGTGCCTCCACGCTCCACTTCCTCCCCTAATACATCCCTTCTTAGCATAAAGACTCTGGTATTTAGCTCTTGTCATTCATCCAGAGCTCTAAAGTTGTAGGTTACACAGTTAAGGCACAGGCTTCTCAGTGTTTTTATTTCCAAACATCAATGTCAAAAATTTCAGATGAATGACTGAGAGAGGAAGAAACAGGGTCCTAGCTGGAACACTCATTAGCTTTAAGAAATACAGAAAATTGAGATTAAAGTGTTCCTAAATTGAGACAATGTGCTGCAAGCCTCACTTTCTTTTCTTAGATGGACACTAGTTTTCTCAGTTGCCCAACTGCTGTCTCTGAGGGACAAGTAAATAAGTTTAAAATTAATTGTGTTGATAGATATACAACAACCTTAAAACACAGTCAGTAATGGAAAAGAGGTGTTAATTTTGCTTGTTGTTCTGTAAGGAGATAATAATCACCTCTTTTAAATTAAATAGGGTGGATAGATCATAAGCATTGTTTTGTGAGAAATCTAATTTATGTTGAGCATTAAGCTATAATTTTACTGAACTTTTGTATTCACTTTTCTTCACCATATAATTAGTCTTTAACAGGGAATCAAAACTATTGTTGTCTCTTTAGAACAAAGACTTCAGAAACTGATAATTGCATCAGAGATCAACATTTTCTCCCTTCTTTTTCCTGTGGGAGCTAAAATGTTATTCCTAAGATATGTTCATGCTGAATTATGCCTCTAAGGCAGAGGAGATGAGGGATCTTGGGGTGGTGGCATTGTCTTGGCAGGTACTCATGGACTCATTTACTCTGCTCTAGAGGTGCTGAGCACCCCAAATAGTGGTTGTGCTCCTCTTACTGTCTTTTAGCCCTGCATCACTGCCAGCCCCTGGCTCAGTCCCCAGCCTGGCCTTGCTGAGTTTTCCCTTCTGCTAGCTGCCCCCAGCACACAGCCTGAATACTTTAGGATGTTAAAACACACCCCTTTTTCCTTTTGCCTCAAATACAGATCAGAAATTCCTTAAAAACCCCATCATTTTAATTCATTTTTATAATTTCTCACAATGAGAATGATGCATGGATAACATGTATGGTCAAGCCACTGTAGAAGTCACAAAGGCAAGACTCCTGTTGCTGTATATGTAAGTGTACCATAGAAGAATTTACATGTGTAAAATTATGGTGATTCTTTTTTAAAGCACACGTCTCTTTGCGAGTTACATTGCTGCTGCACCCATGTATTGAAATGACAGAAGAGTGATATGTTGTTGCTACTTTTAATACCTTTCATCCTTGAAAGTCTGTAATCTCTTTATGTCACACAAGTTACCACTGAAGCATAGCACTTGAGTGCTGCAGAGGAAGGGGTTGTTGGTTTGAGGTTGGGTTTTTTTTGCTTTAAATTATGAAAAAAGTTTTGAATAAAATAAAACATTTTTTTTAAAGTACACTATTGAAATTTAAAAAAAGCCTTAGTTAAACCTTACACTTACTGGCATGTTTTATAATCTGTCTCACAAAAATTGCCTTTATTAATTTTTGAAAAATTGATAAAAACCAGGATATCACTTCTAAGAAGGAGAAACTAGCTGACATAACTAATGCACTACTCTAAGATCATCTTGACTCAAAGATAATGCAATTACTTTTTACATAAAGGCTTGATGAATATCATCAGTCTTTAAAACTTTCTGGTGGGAATTTCCATTGCAAAATCAGTGAGGGACCATAGGGTTTCTTACCTTTTAATAGCTGCTGACAGCTTGATCATGCATGGCCTTCATACTGCACATCCTCCTGACTTTGTAAACAGCATCTTTAAGTGACATCTCTACTATGTGGTCTGTCCTTTCCATGTCAGCATCTGACAATAAGTTACCACAAAACCCTCATATTAGCTCCATAATAGCCACAAGTTATCCCTTGTGCAAACAGTGTTCCCACTTTGAGGATGTGGTCTGGTGCCGTCCATGTAATTGAGGAGCTTCACTAGAAGCAATGAATCAATGAGAGTTCTGCTGCATTTGCCTGAGTCAAGCAAGAGTGTGAAAGCTGAGGAATTTAAATGAAGGGACTTTGAAAGAACACCACTAAAGGCTTTGGTGTTTTGTAAACTACATTCGAGTGTGTAAAACCACAAACCAACTTAGTTCTCTCATCACCACATATTAACAGCTTTGTCCTCTGGTGACCTTGCTGAGGCAGAAGCTCTGCTCAGCACATTTGTGACTGGAGCTTAAGTCTCCTCCCTGTGGGTAGTAGGGCTCATGGTGAGAGTAAGTCCAGATTTTGTGAGGACAGTGTTTGGCTCGCTGTGCTGGGTCTCAGCGGACGGGTGCTGTACGTGGTTATGATGTCTTGAGTAGATGTCTATTTTTGTTATTGTTGAATTTTTAATTTCATCTTCTCTAGTCTTCCTCTCCTCAGGGTCCCAGTCACTCTCCAGTACTTTTCATTAAATTACAGTAATTGCAGTTTTACTGAGTGTAAAATTTCCCGATTTTCCTAGAATTTCTTGCTATGAACTGATAAATTAGTCATTTTGACCATAAATATACCATAATAGGGGCATCTAGTTCAAACTCTTCACAAAACATTTCCTAAGAGAACTGCCCTTTGGCTCCTGTCAAGTGATGAAAAGATGACCCCAGCTTCTGTTCCTTCAGCTTACTCAATCTTGACAGATAAAGGTAATTTCCATGCCTTCAAGTTTATAGATCTTCATTAAAATGCTAATACAATCACTTAGAAAGCCAATTTCTGACTTTTACTGTTTCTTGCTCTTGGGTATGTGTATATGTATTTATTTGTGTGGTTGTTGTTGCTAAAGAGTAACATTTGTTAAAGGACCAGTGCAGATCGATTTACCTTCGCTTTTCCTCAACCTGAAATGCTGAGACAGGCAAAACATGTTTCCATTACTTAAATAAGCAAACAATGGCAAATAAATCATAGAAGCAGCTGGACCAAGGTGTTGTTTTCATAAAGAGCCAGACTTCTCAGGAAGGACAGTTTAATGGGCTGCTGCCAGTGAAATGTCTGCAGAGCTGGTAATTGCAGGAGGGCACACAAAGTGGTGTACAAAGGTGTCATGTGGGATCTGAGAAGTAGCACCACAGCCAAGACAACTGGAAAAAGGAGACTGAAAAAGGTGTGGACTTTAATAATCTGCTTCTTAAAGGCTGATTGTTTTAAATAAAAATCTAAGTTTTTATTTTTAACTTGTTCACTTTGGCTGCAAGATCAGAGAAGTGTTTTTAGCATTTTGATCATGTTTATGCTGTGGCTTTGTTTCTCCTTTGATCATGCTTAAACACGTTTCAGAAATGTTTGTTTGATGTATGCTGCTTTTTAAAACAGTCTTCCACATTGTCTCCCTGTGTTTTTTAAAAGCAATGAATCATTGAAAAATATTTGCTGTCAAATTATTTCTTAAATCCATTTTTCCCAAAACAAGCTTTCTGGACTTCTAGCCAATGGGAGACTGCTTTCAAACAAGAAAGTGTTGAACTGTTGTAACAATGTTTCTGAGGTCTAGATGGACTGGAGGCAGTTTTAGCGTTGAAGAATACTCCAGAATTCTTACTCAGAAATTTGAAGTCATTCCATCTACCCCCAATAGCTGCAGTGCTCTGACTTTAACAATTCTTACTGGTGGGTCTGGATCAAAGTCGTAATTCCCATTCAGTAAAACTTGCTTGAAGTTCATTCCAACATTTCTTTCGTGGTTGTGTTGCATTGAATGTATGAAATAGGTCAACCCTGACTGAATTATTGTAAGCTTCCCATAGGGACCCCTTGATACCAAACCTGTTTAATTTTGCAGGGTAAGGCAAGGCAGTCTCAATACTTGAACATACACATTCATGGATGACATTCTTGCTTTTGCTGCATGGGTGAGCAATTAGGAGAGTCAAGGAGAAGTCCCTAATTCCCTCATCTGTAGATATCTCCCTTCCAGTCCTCAAAGAAGAGCATTAAAAAAGTGCTGTGCAGTCCATGGAGAGGGCTGTGTTGCGTGACTGCTTGCCATCTGGCTGATTGATTCATCAGGACCCTCGACAGGCAGTAGTGAGCAGAGTCTGAAGCCCTGGGGTTGAATGCAAGTGTGCATCAAGCCTAGGGCAAGTCAAACAGCCCCTGTGCTAGTGAAACAATAAAGAACACACTACAGATCACTGGTTCTTAGCTTTATAACCCATGAAATTATCAACCAGTTTTCTCTCCCTCTCCCCACACACAATATCGTGATGTTGTTTCTGTGACCATTACATTCATTCTGAACAGAAATTAATCTGTTTCTATATGCAGCATACACATGTAGCCTGCTCTTTATTTATTTGGTTCACTGCATAGACATAGATCTGTTAGATGGAAGAGGGGAAAAAACCAAGCACCACCAGGTAACAAGAGCAAGGGCCCTATAGCATGAAGAGCCACTCTTTTATTGATTAAAACATATCGATTTGAATTGATGGCAAAACAATCCAAGGTGCTCTCAGTAAGAAACATCAGTGTTGTTCAAGAAAAGCTGTTCCATGATACACAATGGATGTGTTTCTAATATGAGGTTGTGTGACTACTCATTTGCAGGGATTTAGTTAGATTAATCCTTCATTGAAAAATCAGAATCCATCTCAGATGAGCACTGGTAAGAAGTGTATGCAAAGCATGTTCACACGTGCTCTATCTCTAGCATTAATTTTCTCTGCCTGCTTCACAATCCTCTCCTATCACTCTGACAGAATTATTTGATATGCGTATTTTCAATTTTCTTCAACTACTTTTCCATCATTGTTGTGTCAGTTCTGCTTTAATACTAAACTGTCTTACTATTTCTGGTTCACTTGCAAAATTTTGAGAGGGAAAGAAAAGAATAATAATATGTTAACCGAGGGCAAGTTTATATAACCAGTGCTATATCAGCAATATTTTTGACTCAAATGGGACTCCCCACATTATCTTCATAAGCCAATGTAAAGTTAGATTTTTGATGCCTGATAATATAGTGATTTATTTTAGAACTTGATATCTTGTGATTTACAAAACCCATTGCGCTAGAAACAAATCATTCAACCAGTTGGGAATGTGTTTAGGTTTTAGTTGAATATTATTTTTTACCATTTTTCATTAAGACCTTAGGGATTTAAAAACAACATAATCAGAAAAGAGGTTTGTCAGATCCAGTAGCCAAGAACAGTGTCTTCTAATGTGTATCCTCTTTCTCTGATAGATCTTTCCCCAGACTGCAGTGCAGAAATTTTCAAGCTGTAACCCTTGTTTCTTAAGATTCAGGTTGCATGCAAAGCCCTAGTATATCATATAAAAAATAGTTGAGATATTATTTATCTTGGGTCTCGTGTCAGTGTAACTTAAAGGCTATTAAATGCATGCTAGAAAGAAAGAAAGGACATTTAAATAGCTTACATTACTGGGGTTTGGAGTACAGAGCTTAGGATCTCAAATTTTTCATGTTCTCAGATGTCTAAAAATGGGTTTTTTAACAGACAATAGGTGGTAGGCACAGTTTCACAGAGAACTGTTGTGTGGCCTGTGTTGTTCAACATGTTCATAAATAACCTGAAAAAGAGGTTGGATGAGAGGTTGGGTTTTTTTTCACATCAACCTAAGTTATTCAGCATAGTGAGACAAAGGAAAACTGTGAAGGATCACAAAAGGATCTTATGCAATTGGGTAGCTAAGCAATCAAATGACAAATTAAATTATTCTTGATGAACGATGTAGTGATAAACCATGGGGAAAACCATGAGGAAAACATGTCTATCTTCACATATAAAAGAATGGGCTATGGACAGAGCACCACCAATGAAGAGTGAGGTTATGGCACGTAAATTCCATGGCAATTTCAGATTACTGTTTAGGAGCTGTCAAATCCGTATTAACTGTTGGAAATTAATAGGGGAAAACAAAAAAAACAAAAAAAACCAAAACAAAACAAAAAACCCCAAACAAAAAAACAAAAAAAACCCCAACAACAACAGAGAATTCAACAGAGATTTGCTCCAGCCTTATTAAAGAGCATAGTTCATCCACATCTTGATCACTGGGCATTTTTCTAGTACAGGAATTGAGAGGAACTAAATGAAGTTATTAAGATCAATGTTCAAAACACAAAATAGAAGTAAATTTTAGTTCATTACATTGTGTAGGCGAGTAACAAATTCCAAACGACGTGCTGAATTCTGGAAATTTGCATGGGCTCCAGAAGAAGCTAGACAGATAACTGGATGAGAAGTCTATTGAGAGTTAACTAAGGACACAGAAAGCGGCAAAGCTTAGGGAATTGGCTACACTAAAAACAATTGAAGGAAGGGACTTTATTCTTGCAGAGTATTATTTATAATCACTTGTCTTGAAGAATTCTGGACAATCTTGGAGATTGTGTATTGATCTAAGTAAACTTTGGCCTAAACCAGTAGGGTCATCCTTTTTTACTTATGGTACATACATATATATATATATATAGGTGTGTATGCACCTACACACACATGTACATGAGAATATATAAATATATATGCACACAGAGTACATGATAATACGGACACATACACATAAAAATGTGCTGTATATACTCCTATAATAGAAACATCCAAACTTCTATGCCTAACCTATCAGAGTATGTTGCTTAAAAACACTGCCAACCTTAATAAGGCAACGGATTGCACAGGCCAGCTAGTGCAAAATGGCAAAACATAGCAAAGTTCATTATTTCCATGTTTATATAGCAATAAACATACACTGAAAAGATGTTAATACAGACACTAAAATAGCTTACAATTTCGCATAGGAACAGGACTCTGAGTAGTTAAATATAGTTCATAGTTAATTATCCCAGCAGGATGTAGAATGGTTATAAAACAGATTGGTAAATCTGTTGGATATGCCTTTTTTTTCCAAATATAGTGAAAGATACCAGCTGAAGTATCTCTGTAAAATACAGCAATGAGACAGATGCACCACTGGTATGAATTTATTGATGTGAATTCTATAAAATTCTCTCTCCCAAAACTTCTTTACAGTATTTTTTATGTAACCCATCAATACATCCATATTATATGTATTTTCATTTATTGATGTATCTTTTTTGCCACCAAATAAAGTTGTTACTCTAATCATTAAAAAATAAAGTTTATATATATAAAAATAAAACTTAACAAAAACAGCATGACAAAATATTTCAACAACTTGAGTAGAAATTATAAAATACATTTCTCTTCTGAAAAGAAGATAAAAATTTGGGAATTGGGGTATCATGTGGAAGTAGTCTCAATCAAAATGTGTTTTTCAACTTAACTTTTTTTTAAAGTAATGCACTAACCCTTTTCTATGTGTAAAATATTTTTTTAATTGCTAAAATGAGAACTTTACATTTGTCTCCATAATTCTTTCATTTTAATTGTGACTTATACAGAAAAATTAACTGAAGTGCAGACATCCAAAGAACAAGAAAAATGTCAGTAATAAATACATGAAATTATGAAACCATGCTGTAATGTTATACAAACATTTGTAAAGAGATTTCATAAACATTTAATTTCTCAAATAATAAAGTTAAGATTTGTTAATTAAATACCTGTAGCAAACACTTCTCTGTATCAAAGATAAGAGGAATGTAAATACCTGTCACATGTTGACAGGTCATGGATAAGTTACCTAATATAGAAATATTTACCATGGGATGCAATGATTTGGTCTTGGGAAGAAAAATGGCAGTTCATTTATGTAAGGAAGAGAAATGATCCAGTTCATGGAGTAGTAATGATCACAGTGACATTGTTTTCTCAGATCCCAGATTTGTCAGTGCTCACCTGATACCAGAGAGCGACAATCCAGAAGACGACAAAATCTACTTCTTCTTCCGTGAAAATGCAATTGATGGAGAGCACAATGGAAAAGCCACACATGCCAGAATAGGGCAGATCTGCAAGGTAAGATGATGACTTCTTGGTGTGATATTGAATGCACTTACAAGCAATTTTAGAAACTGTGTTTTCTCACCTGTGAACTATTCAGTATTAACAGTGGCATTGCACTAAAGCAGGGGTCATCCCAAGAGAAAAATAGTGTGGGAATGACATACAGAAATGAATGCTATTCCATTCTTTTTTTTGGGGGGGGGGAAACTTCACAAACTACCATGTTTGGTTTAATAAGTCATAGGTATCTTCTGAGGCTTAGAAAGTGTCAGCAAAAGGAAGTCTTTTACAGGAAAGACTACCTCAAGTAGGCCAAGAATATTTGAAGAATTTTCTTTTAAAAGGTTAATACCTTTCCAACCCCACATTAGTGAAAACCTTTAAAACAGGCAAAGGAAGATACAGCAAAGTAATTGTTTAAGTTTAGCTGTAGGAATGGGCAGCCACTCCAAAGACCCTTGGTCTGCAAGATGAATCTTTCGTCCACACTGATAAATATCCAGATGGTTTTCTGACAGACTTTCAAAAATATTTCTGCTAATGAAATTATATTAAAAAATGTTGTAGCTTTGGCAACTTTGTGTTGTTTACAGTAAAATGTTCTGTTAGTCCAAAAGCACAACTTCAGTTTGCCTCCTTGAATTCAGAGCTTCCTACTTTAAAACCAAATACCCTACAAGTACGGAGTCCTCGGGGCCCTTTGTTTCTATGTTTTGCAGCTGTACAACTGATTCCACTGTTCTGGCATTTTTATCTACTTTGTTCCATTGCAAGTTTCATTTCTACTTTGTTACTACCCAGTTAGGCATAATAAACACCCTCAGCACTTCCAGAACATGGCAGACAAGGAGCTTCGGAGCAATTCTTTTTGTCATGTGTTGTATGTATATAAAGGTATATAAAGAGATTTGAGGGTTTGGGGGTTTAAATTATGGACTGGAATGAAATATAACACAATACAACGTAAAATAAAAATAATTCAGATTTTGTGTCTTTGCAACATAGTATTGCTTTTGTTTGTCCGGGGTGAATTCTTTCTTATTTTCTCTAAATGTCATCTTATTTCTGTATTTTCTCTGTATTCTGTTGATAGTTTAAGCAAAGACTGTTGTTAAATTTTAGTGCAAATTTTTGTTACTAGAATGACTTTGGTGGACACAGGAGCCTTGTAAACAAATGGACAACATTCCTCAAAGCACGTCTGATTTGTTCTGTACCAGGACCCAATGGCATTGACACACACTTTGATGAACTACGTAAGTGGAATATAGAAATGTCTTCAGGTATTATCTGTATGAATTTAATCTAATTTTCCTTTCTTTTTCTTGTTATCATTACAGAGGATGTTTTCCTAATGAACTCAAAAGATCCTAAAAATCCAATAGTCTATGGAGTGTTTACAACTTCCAGGTACAGAGAATATCATTTTACTTGCATGGAAACTTGGGTGGCTGCTTGTTTTAAAGAGGTCTCTTTGTTAAAAGTGTTTTTAAAAACACAAAATTTTCTTAACCTTTGAACTGAGAACTCAATCGCAGTAAGAAGCAATGAATTAGGTTTCTTTCTTATGAGCAATGTACATCATCACTCTGAATCTAGCAAACACAAAGACTATCAGTTTCTCAGGCTGCTCTTGCCATTGAATTGGCTTTTTGTAACAGGGATCAGCATTTGTAGTCCTTTCCACACAGATTTGGAAGAAGAACACAAGCATAAATAAACTTGTTTGGGAGCACTGTAAAATAGAAAATCTGTGGAGTGAGAAATCGGCTAGTCAAGGGGATATTAGTAAAAATATTGTTGAAATATGGAAAGTCTGATGATCTTTCAAAACTTCAGTTGTTGAATCACATGTAACTGTGACTTGAATGTTTTCATTACATTGTACTTCCACCAAGAACAAAATATACTTGTAGCTTTGGCCTGAGGAAGGTTTGCAGTACTGGTTGAATTGCCACATTTATCTCTGAAGGAAACAAGTTTTAGTTTCTAAACAGAAAGAATGTTTCTAGTGATACCAGGCATAGAAGAGAGAGATTTACAAGTCCTTACTGCCTTCTGTAAAAAAATGTTAGGGTAAGAAACAATACTGAAGTTTGCACTTGTGCTGTGCAAGTGATGGAAGAGACTGCTAAAAAAGAAAAATGTGGAGTGTAGTAAAGAATTGAATAGCTCTCTAGGGAAAGCCTTACTGAAATTTACTCAAATTTGGGCTTTGGCCTTCTGGGGACAAGATGTTTTAAATAGTGAAATAGCAGCCATCTGCTTCGGAAAATGTCTGGGAGATCGTATCAGTTTTGCTGAACTTTCACAGGAGGTGAGTGAGGATTGCTCTGAGAGCATGTCAGAGTTTTGATAATCACCACATGCAATAAATTAGAAAGCATCAAGCTGCTATTCCCATAGCTCTAGCACTTGATTAAATGGACTGATAATTCAAAGAACCTGATTTGATTTCTTCCCCTCTCATTTTCAGTAATATCTTCAAGGGATCAGCAGTGTGTATGTACAGCATGACTGATGTGAGGAGGGTATTTCTTGGTCCCTATGCCCACCGAGATGGCCCAAACTACCAGTGGGTTCCCTACCAAGGACGAGTGCCCTATCCACGGCCAGGAACTGTAAGTACCCTAAGAAATATGAGCTGGGAAGAATGTGGAAAATATTTTCACAGATTACATGGTCCTTAAGCTGAGATACAGGAAAGAAACTGACACAGGTAATGAAATGCATGGAGTGGCAGAAAGGAAAACTAACAGTTCCTTCAGGTCCAGAATGTAATGATTTCCTTGTAACATATGAAACTTCCCTTGGATTTTAATTTTAACATTCATATTAGCAAATTCAAAAGAAGTTTTGGTAATGGCTGGAGAATTTTGCTGAAAGTCAAGTGTTTCATAAATTGTATTGCATTATCATTTCCTTGGAATTTGTTTTTTTTCCAAATAGTGGCTGAGCCATTCTTAGTGAGAATGAATAGAAAACAGAGATTTGCCTGACTGTTAGGAACTTTCAGTCAACATTAAGTCTAGGACAGCGAAACAGATATTTCTGCAATAGATGATAGAATGACTACATAAGCTTCTAACTTCTACTGTGAATTCTTTTAAATGTCTGCTTTTATCTGTTTCTCTGTTTCTAGTTTATAAATGACTAAAATATCAATCTATACAAGACATCCATATTTCAACTGATATATCATCACATTCTAGGAATATCTAACTGCCTCTGAAATTTCCAGTAGTCTAGGAAGATGAGACATTTATGAAACAAGAATTAATTGTATAGATTGGGGTTGCTCCTTAGCTTATATACATCAGTTTACCCCATTTAGGTTGAGAACTATCATTGTAGAGCATTAAATATATATGTACACATGTATATATATAAGCTGATATATGCAAATAATTTACAACATTCTTCTAAAAGTCTTCTTAAATATAAGGCATAAAAGAAAGGAGAAATAATTTCGCTTCTTTAGTTCATCACATTTTCTACTTTTCCTCTGGTATGTTTGAAATTGTCCTTTCGAATCTGATCTTTCAACTGATACATATGCTCAGAAAATGAAAATTACTTCCTAAGTAAAAGAAAACAGTGGCTCCTTGACAGCTGGATTCTGCAGCACTCCTCACTCCTTCACTGCGACTAAAGGAATTTCTTATTTTTTCCAGAGTTAAAATACCTTCTCTGCAGCATAAAAGAGGTTTCATTTCTCATCTGGTGGTGAACCCTTTTCTTTGAATTACTACAGTTAATTCTGTTATGTCAGGTAGTTGAGGGGTTTTTTTAAGTTCTATTGTTTTACAACTCTGTAGAAAATGTGAATGAGTAGATATTTTTGGTATTTCTTGTATAGCTATTCTCACCTTTTCAGTTTAACAGACCTAGGGTTCATTATTCTGTTTTTTTATATTCCTCTTTGATTCCAGTATCAATTAACCTTTCTGAACAAAACCAGATACTAGATATTATGTAGAACTGTGGACAAAGAAGAATGTCACATGTTTCTATTACAGAAATGGACTGAGATAGAGAACAGACTACTGCACACAGGCTCTGTTGCATTCATTTACCTGCAGAGATCAGATGCAGCTCTGATGAGATTCTAAATGCACAACTCAAATATTTGTATCCTATCCCCATTTCTGCCTCGGTTACTCAAAAACTTTTCTGAGAGTCTTGATCTGAGTTGCATCTGAGAAAAGAATAACCTGATTACCTTCCCCAGAATAAGCAGAAAAACGAGGACCAGAGCCTAGCCCTTAAGTGGCAAAGTGAGCTAAGACACTTTGTCAAAGTAAGGAAATGCAATTAGGTTACAGATACTTTTATTTCTGGCCACCCTACCAGAATGGAGTTTACCTTTACGGTTTCATTATAAAATACTTTTATTAAGATTCACAAAGTGAAAAGATGTACAGATTCCACCATAAGCTGTTTTCTTGCCTAAAGGCAAATGTGATCCCAAATGTTACAGTTCTGCTTAGCCCTGCAGATGTAGTGCAGGAGGTCATGCCTCTGTAAATGTTGTTAGAGTGGCTGAGGCCAGCAGTTTGTCCTAGCCCAATGCCAGTGACACTAATCCTGGGTTCTGCCACTTTGAAAGAAGAGGAGTGTCTTCACAGTTGCTAAAGTCTTTCTGTTGTATTAATAGGATAAAACTGAATTTTAAAATGAGTGCATTTCTGTCTGGAAAGAATCTTTTTGTTTATAAAGAGATAAAGTTATATGTGTTCAATGATTTGAAGATCTGTTGAGAATAAAGAAGAAGATTTTTGAAGTTCTTTAGATGTCAAACCTTTAGACTCCTTTTCCAAGAAATGCAGAAAGGTGAGAGAAAAAACCCTGATTTTAACGTAATTAATTTCCAGATTGCACTGCAGTTAAACAGTGCTGAATTATCTCAGGACTTTAATAGGTGAGGTGCCAGTAAACTTCTTGAGCATCTGGTGATTTTTCTAGTTATGAGTAAAAGAAAAGTAAATGGGTTTTGAAATAACAGAAAGCTTTCTTTCAATTTTATATCAGCTTCACATGTAAGAAAGAAGTTGCCAGAACTTTTCCTGTAAGATCTACAGGACTTGGGTTTTTAGTTTTTTGGTTTTTTCCTTTTTTTTTTTTTTTTTTGTTTGGTTTTTTGTTTGTTTGTTTGTTTGTTTGTTTGTTTTCTTTTTCAAACTTTCTAAAAGTGTCTGGAAGGGGAGAGAGGACTTTTGTGTGTACCTCATCTTAATTCAGATACCTCATCCTGAATTCCTATCTGACTTTCTGTGAATTCAGCTACAGAGCTCAGGTTTTCTCTGCTTCAGGAGTTTTGACCAAAGAACTTTTTCTTCCTACCAAAATGTAGATATTGATTTGTTCTGTTGGATTCCTTACTGGGCCTATTCCAGATAATGCACTTTAAACTTCTCAAGTAAAGACACAGTATTACACAGGGTTACAGTAATCTTTTATTCTTAGCAAAGCGAGGGATCCAAGGAATAATAGGGGTCTCAGAATTGAGTCTCATTCAGACACACAGAATTTTGTCTCTAATTCTAATTTTATGAATTTTCTGTGTGAAATATATCTTGGTCCCTAGAATGATACAATATCCTGAGCTGGAAGGGAACCACAAGGGTCACTGAGTCCAACTCCTGGCTCTGAACAGAAAAACCCTCAGAATTACACCATGTGCCTGGGAGGATTGGCCAAATGCTTCCTGAGCTCTGGCACACTTGGTGCTGTGATCGCTTCCCTCGGGAGGTTGTTTCATCTTGCTGCAAGTAAAATCCTTTGTTAGAAAATGACCAGAAAGTAAATATTCAAGCAGTTGAAACACAGCTGAAATTCATTTGCCTGAAATTGAAATGAATGTTCATTTAGTTTTTTTTCAGTGTTTGACCAGCTGCAATTAACAATATCTAGTTCTTGTATGGTGATTTTTATACATAAGGTACTTTACAGCTATTATTTAATTAACTGTTATCTAATTAATCCAAGTAATTAGTATTAAACTGCAGTTAGAATATTAACTGAGATGTAAAGTAAGCTTAAAACTTAAATTTTGAGACAGACACTATTTTTGAGTCAGATAATGGTTTGGGCAATAATTTTGAAAAGTCCATCTGATTTTCTCTTTGTAATATTTTTGTACAAAAGAGAAAGAACATGCAATACTAAAAACATTAAAAAATCTTGAAAAAAATTAAATAGATAGGTAATTTGCTTTCTGCTTTGTCTGCTTCACATACCTTAATAAAATATTGCCCTGCCCTCTGTTCTTCCCTTCCATACAAACAGAATGTTTGTAACAGAAATTCCATGCAGGAATTTGCTTACTAATAAATATGCCAGCAAGGGACAATTTACACTTTATATGTCCATGCTGGAAGTGTCTCTTTGCTGAGTATACCAACTACTCTTTTTGACAACATTGATTTTTAATTTTCATTTCTGTTGAATTATTAATAATTTGGATCAAGGTGATAGCAAAGACAATTGATTTCTTCTGTTGAGCATCCTGCAAGGTCTGGATTCCTGCTTAATAGGATCTTGTCCACTAGGTTTTTAATTTAATTGGAAGGTATTTTATGCCTGGATATAAAGGGCAAATTATCTTGGGGATTTCAATGCCAGTTGTTTATATTTGAAGTTCAAATACTGCAAAATCGTTGTTTTCAGCTGGGATTCAGTGTTTTGATGTCTTCAAGAGTTAGCTGAACAGATCAGCAGTTGGGGTCACCAAGGTCTTTGATGAGTATCTTTGGCCTGGTGTCATTGTGACTCATTTTTTTCACCCATTCAACAGTACTAATATACTACTAATGCTTATGTTAATGTTACAGCTAACTGTTTGCAAAATACTTAACAGTTCTACAGAAGAAATGGGGGCAAATGGTGTTGATCAGCCACAGTTCTTGAGTCTCCTGATGGGGGTATATAATAGCTGAAAGTGGAAGAATACTTTTGTGGCTACCAGCACCATGGTCTTCCCCTCTCCTTTCCTTTCCAGCCTCTGGTTTCTGTTCACAGTGGGAGAACATAAGCTAAATATGACAAGTAGAACCCTGTGGTTCTCACAAATGAGAGGCTAAACTCTCGCCCACACCTTCGTGTATATACAGGGGAAAAGTGACTCTTTTCTGTCTCACATCATGGGGCCAGATTCATCCCAATGGGACATCAGCTGTTCTGTTTCTGTGCAGGATAGAGAGGAGTTTTTGCAATTCCTTAGTGAGACTTGTCTCACCTAAGAGTTCACGTAGATGGTATGATGAGTAACACTCACAAAAGGCTTTCTTTAGAATCACAGAGGACAAAAAAGAAAGATACATTTAAGACTCATGGCTCACTAGACTTGATTCAGTGTAACAGGATCCACATTGTCAGGACTACATGGAGAACACAGAGTTGTTCAGACAAGCAGAGCTTTGAGAAGTTGGTAAAACAGGACATTGTCCAAGGATTTAAGGATTTGGTTCCTCACATAGCAATTTGGACTTCCAGTCAACTATCTGAAGACAATACTTTGAAACAAAGATGATGGCATAATTAATTAATTTTGTGTTGTATACATAATCAAATACTGAATTTCTTGCCTTGTATTGAATGATTTAGATATTTCAGGATTTCTTCCTTCTGACAAGTAAAGACTAATACTAATCACAGCTGGACTTGAAAGCCTTTTGCACTGAAAAGGAATAAGAAAAGTGATGTATGAGAATCATTTGCATTCTGTTAGCCATATTGGTTTAAATCCAAAATAAATTAAAGAATAGAGACTAAGAGTGACAGAATTAACTTTCACTGTCTGTCACAAGATTCCCTGACATATTTAATTATAGACTGCCGTAGATGGGATGGTAAATAATAAAATGTTAAACATTTCCTTTTTATATTTCTAGTGCCCCAGTAAAACATTTGGAGGTTTTGATTCCACCAAAGACCTTCCTGATGAAGTTATCACATTTGCCAGAAGTCATCCTGCCATGTACAACCCAGTATTCCCCATCAACAACCGTCCCATCATGATTAAAACAGACGTGGATTACCAGTTCACGCAGATCGTGGTAGATCGAGTAGATGCAGAAGATGGCCAATATGATGTGATGTTCATTGGCACAGGTGAGAGGTCTTGTATCTACACTATGTGCTCTTCTAGGATTCATGAAAACCAAGAGCAGATAAAAATTCATACTCTGAAAGACAAACAGTTGACTAAAGAACAGTGTAAACCTGTGAAAATTTGGGGCAGGACCCAAAACTGTGCATGTGGGGAGGTCTTTGTTACAAACATTCACTGTTACAGGTTCAGGCCATAGCCTGCACATCTTAATTCATTAGGCGCTTTGCCAACTGGATGGAGATCAAACTATCCTCTTTCCAACTAATGCTATTAAGGATTTTTATTAGAAATGTCTTGCCTTATTAATTATAATTTAGTATTAAAATGAGGGGTTTGAGGTACCTATTTTGAAGTGAAGCATAAAAAGTATTAACGTGAATGAGGCAAATATCCAGGTATGGTAAAACTGTTTTGTGCATTTCAAGTATTGCCTTAAGATGCTCAGCTCTTCAGCCAAGAGGGTGCATCATTTTACTTAAGATGAAGATATCTGGCACAAATGTAGTGTTTTCAGAAGAGCTGGTATTCAAATAGAAAGATGATATCCTTTCCAAAGCATTTGCAGAATCATAAACCATAGGCATCTTAGAGAAGTGTAAATATGCACTCAGAAAAGACTTTTTTTTTCCAGAAAGGTAATAATGAGAAGGAATGTCCAGAAATTAGCTGATATGTATTTTCCTAAATTCAGTAATTTCAAAACTGTGCTGAGTAGAAATTGGTGGATCTGTTTCTTCCTCTCTGAAAGTTTTGCATTAGTTGACAGATGTTTCAGTTACATTGCATTAAAATATTTTAAACTTCTACTGAACATAATTACTAGAAATTAGACATTGGCATCGTGAAGCCAAATCAAAACCCTACTACTTCTTTTCAGCATTGGACCAAAAAAATACCTCTATGTCTTATAGCAGTCCAACCCATTATATGCTTTAAATACAGTTCTGGTACTCTAGACCTGGAGTCAGATTTCCAAAGCTATAAATGTAAGATCTCTTTGATGTTGATGCCTAAAATGTATTATGAGTTAACTGAGAGCTGATGAAGCTTTATGTACCAAACAGTGCAAGCATAACAATTCAGAGCATTTACTGCAGAAAACATGGCTCTGCAGGAAGGGTTAAAGCACTTCAAAGCTGTAAACTGAGTTATTAGATACCGGTGATGCAGTATGTTCATGCATAAAACATTGAAAAGTGTTTTTATATGGTTTTACACAACATATATATTTTCCATCACACATTAGAAACCTCAGTGTTATCCACAATTCACAGTGTTTGGTGCCTTTCAACAAGTCCTCTATGACCTGATTTGGCCCACAAAAAACAAATTAGTGGCATGCCCAGTATGATACTGAACAAACATAAAGAACTTAAATTTAAATGTATTTCTTGAGCAAAAGAGGTGGCATTTAACTCTCCAAAACCTGCCCTTTGGGCTAAGAAGATGCATTGGTTTCTGCAAGGGAAAGCAAAAAGTTTTTCCAGAGATTCACTGTACTTTCTTAAAGACATCTGTTAGAGTAAGATGAAAAGTAAGATAGAAATTCCTGTCTGTTTCAAACAGAGCAGGAAGATTTGCTTAAAACTGAGCTACAGCTTCTAGATAGTTGCCATTGCATATACTGGTTATTACTATGTCTAGCAGTTCTTATGTAAATCAGTCAGGCGAGAGATCCCTCTAAAAGAACCTAAATGGTATTTTTTACCTCTGAGCTGGGAGTTTAGGGTTCTCTTAAACCACTAATATTCAGGTGTATGGTAAATGCTCAGGATTCCGTCCAATGCTGGTGATGGCACTGCCCACAAACTATAAAAACAGTGTTGAAAAATTATTATTTGCATTTGCCAAAAGATATTTCATCCCATTTTTCTAAATGCAGAGTGCTATTATTTTTTTAAATACTGCTTTTATCCATAAAAACCATTATTTTTCCAGCAGGAGGTTACACCCTCAGGGGACAAGAACAGGCATTACAACACCCATGCCTGGAGCTGGAGCACAAAAGATGCTTCATGCTCCTCTGAGCTCAATGTCCTTATTGTGGTTTTCAGAATCAGGAAAAGGTGTTTTCCATGTGGGGGGAAAGGTAAAGAGGCAGTACCGAGGCCCTGCCTGCCTTTTGTCAGAGAGCTGCACTGAGACAGCTGCTCCAAGTCAGAGGAATCAGAAACAGATACACAATCAGCATGTATTACTTCTTCCCAAGCAATGAACTAACTGGGAAGCAGATTAGGGACTCTAGTCACAGTCCATTTTCCCACTTGGTGATCTGAACCTATGACAAAGCCAGAATTATGCCCCCTGGGGTATGACTGGGTTTTCTGTGCAGGTCTGTCCCATCAGATTAGATAATGTTTCTCTGTATTTTCCCACTGCTGTTAGAGCAATCTACATTATTCCCATGTGCTGCTGAACTGCAGTATGTCGAAGAAATACTCTTTTCCCTTTTCATTGAATAACTGATGATAATTGAACACAACATAATTAATAGCCATCCAGTGTGGTCACATTTTCCTTTCCTGTGGGGGAAATCTTGAGCTGAGCAGTTTCTTTCCCACTGTGATTGTACCAGTGTGTTTCACAACGAAAATAAAATCCTATCAGCATGCTTGAAAGTAATCAGAAAAACAGGATTTTATGCATATCCTGATTGTCTAATGTTTGGCATCCTTTGGCACACTTAAAGTACCTCTGTCAGTAAAGCAAATTAATAACAGTAATCTTATCTTACTAAGCAGAGCCTATTGATCCTAAAGGAGACGTCTGATTCCATTTGTGTGAAAGTGTTTGAAATACTACTCTGTAAAACTTGATGTAGAACTCAGATAAAGCCCCACTTTGGTACCTGTGTCCTGACCAGAGTCTTTGCAGTGATTAACTCAGTGTATCTTTGACCTCAGAGGCTTTCTTGAGATCAGGCAACTGTAATTGTTGCAGGAGCCACTTAAAGTCTGACCTTTTGTTGAAACAACATTATGGAAAACTTGTGTCTGCTCTCTTCACTCAGTGTGTTTTATGAAAAATCTCCCTTTATTTCTAGGATATGGATTGGGACCTAGTACAGTCTTAGTCCAACCCAGAACAGAATTGTGACACTTTGCTACGTTTATTAGGTCAGAGTTCCCAAGGTTTTTTACCCATAAAATGTATTTTCCTCAAAACCACAGTCATCATAATATCAGGATAATTAAGGATATTAACTCATCAATTAAATTACAAATACAACTACTGTCAGATTATCTGTTATTCTGAATTGCTCTATTGTAGAAATTTGGAATTATTTCTTACTGTTTTAAAGTTTATATTGCATTTGTTTTGTACCATTCTCAGTATTTCCTGTCAATTAGTAGCAGTGACCATAATGAAAACCACTCCAAATCCACTTACCTAGTATATTCTACTAGCTTAATTTGTACACGAACATACCTAAATAAGAAGAAAGATGTCCTTTGTTGTTTCTTTAAGAAATAACTGTGGGGTTTTTTTAAAGAATATACGAATTTGTGGCTAATGAAAGAAAACACTGATGTACGTTCTGGGGAAAAAGAAATTTCTTCTTTCTAAAATTCAAAAAATATGTATCTAGAAACCAACATCTGTTCAAAGAGAACCAGATGGAAAAAAAAATGAAAAATCTCCGTTCTGCAGGAACTGCAGGATTTCTACAATATTTAAATACAAGATCATGTAAAGAAGTACTAGAATTTTCTTATTGAATCAATAGCTTTTAAGTCAGTTGCCCTATAAAAACATTTCTAAGGCATGTGATCTCTTTGTCTCAATTTTATGTGTATTTTACATATAGAAGTAGAGAGTTGTCATCTTTTTATTCAGAAATTTCAACTAGCACCCATAAATTATATATACTTATAAAATGTGTATATATATATATATATGATTTTGTGTAATTAATGATTAAATTCTTGGTTTAAGTGTGTTAATCTTTATAGCTATTTGAGAATTTATCCACTTAAAATGCCTTGTGTTTTCCAAAAACGGTTAAAGCTGTAGGATGTGCAACATGAAAGGTCCTTAGGGACATCGTTATTCTACCTGTGATACATTTACATGGGACTACACTTGGCTGGTTATAAAGAAAAGTCGCATACAGATTGTTTCCATTTCAGAGAGTCTGCAGTGATGTGTGCCAACCTAGAAATCATTCTTTGTGTTTTTGTTGTTTCCTGGAAATCGTGTTCATAGAAACAAAGAAATAAATCACAGATGTAGAATCTGGTCTTTAGTCTCAACCATGTTCACAAAAACAAAGGCTGTGGTTCTGGAATGTCAAGGGCTGGCCTTGTTCATTTTAAAGCTTGTTGCAAAACTCAATAAATGTAATTTGATATAATACTAAAATGCTGGCACCCGCCTATTTCTAAACCAAAGGTACAAATTGTATGCTTTTCACCCCTCAGTGAAGAACCAGAATCTTGCACACAGAGAAATACAGATCCCTTAAGGGGCTTATACATCTTTGGTACTTTGTTTGACACAGGGAAGATCGCTCGTACTTAAGAGACCTAACAGCTTCATCTGTCTAAGAACGTTTGTCCAGATGGTTTTCTATCCATACTGCAGTATCTTCACATGCATTTTAAGAAAGAAAAACATCATATTCAAAATGGATGATAAAAAACACCTGAGTAAATTTAGAGCATTTCCTTTCCCAGTCATGAATCTGTCATTTTATACTGTCACTTAAGTAGTATATTTCAGTCCTGTCTCGTCCTTAATAACTATAATAGTATGTATTTTCTTTGTTGCATTTTGATAGTTGAAATACTTAAATGTTCTACTGAAATTCAGTGTTTCCTGAGCATATTTTAAATAGCAGTTCTTTTGAATGAGTGCTGAGCGATACGTAGCTTCATAGTCTTTATATGTGAAATAATTATATACTTCAAGAAATTTTGGCTGCTACAAAGCAGAAGTATTCATCTTAAGCACCTGAAAACCTTTTTCTTTCCTTTCCTTTTCAAGATATTGGAACAGTTCTTAAGGTGGTTTCAATTCCTAAGGAGACTTGGCACGAATTAGAGGAAGTCTTGCTGGAAGAAATGACAGTCTTTCGGGTAAGTGCGGCTAAATTTCAAGTGTCAGGTTGTAGATTTCTCTGTGGACAGCTGCAAACTCAACTTCTTGCAGTCTAGCCAAGGAATAGCCTGGCATACCTCTCTAATTAGCTTGTCATTTAGAGACCCAGACACTAGTCAAAATAAACCTTGAAAATTTCAGTGCGAGCTGGAGGTTAATGATAAAAGAAATGGCATTCTGGGCTCTTGTTCTGTGGCTTAAAAAGTAAATTAGTATTTCTAAATCTTAGAGCTGTTGTATGCTGGAGTTAAATATCTACCTGTGCAGGTCTGGGAACAATGCCTGTCTGTTTTCTCCCACAGAGATATGCAATATACAAATTTATAATTGCATCAACTCTCCAATCTGTTCAAACTATCAGCATATTGTAACTAGGAAGATACTTTAGGTAAAACAGTGATCTTCCCAGATTTCTTATGCTTAATAATCTGAGAAACAAAAGTGTTTATATTTTCAAAGGTCACTTTGGGGTCTCATTTTCATGGTTCGACACAAGGCACCATAAACACCCCTTAACTCTAGTACTTTTTGGTGAAATCAATCTTTTCCATTTTTCCTGTTTGAGCCACCTAAAAAATACAGCATCCCATAGGCAGCCCTTCAAGGCAGGGCTGAGTAAACCTTTCAAACACTTCCCAGACAGAACCCAGGGATGTCTTGTGTTTTGTACACAGCAACGAATCATTTACATTCCCCACGTTATTTTTTCTGTCAGTGCCGTTTTTTGGCACCATTTCCCCGTCTCCAGTTGGGGGGTTGATCCCTGGCTGGGGGCACAGGGTTGGTGTGACAGTGTGAAGATGCTGCTGGCACGCTCTGGGAGCCTCTTGTCATGCAGTCTCACTCCAGCTGTGCTGACAGGGACCATGCCCTGGACCTGCCAGAGGGGCCCAGCCACCACGTCCCCATCAAACTCCATGTCCATCCCTTCATCTTGTTTTTTTTTTGAACAGAAACAAGATAGCTAAACAGAGCTTCTTATGGGCATTTCTGCCATTACTGGTACCAGTCTTGCTCAGAAACCTCTGTTTATAGTGCAAGCTACCTCTGAATAATGTGTGCCCCTGTTCTTGCAATCCATGTGGTCTTTTGGGGTACTATGTGCACTTTTTTCTTTCTTAACATTAAAATGAAGTGGAAGCTATGAGAAGAAAATGAGACTTTTTTTTTTCCTGTTTTATACAGTCAAAAGTCATTGCATGAATGCAGGTTAATTTGGAAATAGTTGATAATATATGAGTCTCTTCCCTGAAACTAGTAGAAGTGCCAAGCTAAAGGAGATCAGAAAAAATATAAAAGTGAAAGAAGGAAAATAAATGGAATTAATTTTACTTCAGAAAGGTTTTACAGAAATAGAATAGTTAATGGCAAATTCAAATTCGGAATTTTACTTTACATGTGTATTTTTTCATTGCATGAAAGTATTTTGGTGTTCTGATTTACTTGATAGCTCAATTAGCTCTTTAGACAGTATTTAAGCTTTAAAGAGGGCATTAATGTACTTCAGTAGAATAAGCAGAATTTGTGTTCATAAGATATGAATCTTTCAATAGGGAATTTCCAACAGATTTTATATGTACCTCATCCAAATGTAAGTTTTCCTTAGTTATAAAGAGTATGCATGCATCATGAAAAATGTATTTTGATGTTAAGCTGAAGTGTGCTGAGTACAATGCTTTTCATTTAAAATTCCACAGAGCTGAAAGTCTTTCATATCTGTTACATTGATAACAAATGCCTCTTTAAACCCCATTTGTGCAATATTTCTCTGAACAGCTGAGCAAACAAACTAATGAGTTCAATTTTCATTCAAATGTTACATTTAATTGATGCTTTCTAATAAAAAGTCTATTAACCCCTCCATAAAGGCGACTCCATGCTTACCATCCACTGACCCGTACAAAATTCTCTAAGGATAAGCAAGTTTAAAAACCATACAAGTGTAAAAGCTTAATAAGGACTTCATTAATGTACACAACCAAAAGTATGATGTATAAGATCAATAGCAGATTTCTAGATTGAATAAAGTTCATACAGAATTGAGTTGCACCCTATTATGCCACTTTTACTCTTTAAATTAAAATCCATCCAAGAACCTGGACCTAAAAGTTGTAACAGTTGATTAAGTAATGCATACTCCAGAGTACAAAGAACATCTTGCTCATTTTGGTTGCATGTTCTAAAAATGCACGTAAGTTCTTTGTAGGTGAGTCATGTGGAGCAGTTAAAAAGATTATACTTGGGATTAACATTTGTTCTTATGAATAAAATTTCACAGGAATGGGGTTTTCACCTTTATATACTTAAAATGCGTTGCTTATTTCAGTGTTACTACCTTTAATAGATAATATCTCTGAATTTTCATATAACCATTATTATTTTCATATTACCTGAGAAGTTTTTGAAATGCAATTTTAGTATTAAGTGTAGATAACAATTTCGCGATGTGAGACTAGTGACAAAGTGATCACAATTATACTGTGTTAATAGTGGAAAATGAAATATCTACAATCAACATAGCAATCAAAGATGCACCCAGATATATACATGCATTCTAATTCATTTACAGCTAGAAATCATTCCACTGCAAAAGACATCAAGAAGGACTATTGCTAGGGAGTGTCTAGTTTAATTTCAGGCTGTTCTACTTTGTACAAATAGTATTGTAATATAATTTTTATGTTTATAGCTCATTTTACATTTTAACTCTATTTTTCCCTAGGAACCCACTGTTATTTCAGCAATGAAGATTTCCACAAAGCAGGTACTATGTGCACAAATGTTAAATCACTTTCAAATATTTATTGGTCTCTGTCTTCTAGAGACAGTAACTTGGCAGTCAGCAGAGACATATTAATTGCAGCAGCAGCATCCCGTCCCTTTACATAAACAGCAGTAGTTTCTCAGGAGAATGTGACGTGCAACGGGGAAAAGAAATGCCTAGTTTGTGTTACTTACTGGTAAGGTGGAAACTAAACACAAACTAACCAGCTGTCTGGTGGCTCTCTAATAAAAAAATAAAAAACCCTAAAAATCCACATTGTAGAATGCTTCCATGACAGAGAGACTTTCAAAAGGAGTGGCCAAACTTGGTCCCTTTCTTTAATTGGACTAGTTCTAGTCACAATAGAATAATCTGGTACAAAATGCAGATGGTAGAAGCAAAAGATGGAGATGAGACATCTTCCTGTCTTTCTGTCCTATGCCCATTCTATTCCTGGATGTGCGTCATTCAGCTTTAACGAAAGATCAACAGATCTGATGCAGTCCAAATTTTCCATGGCCTTCTGGTTCAGTGGTGTGGTTAGGATAAGGGTTTCAGACTCCAAAATTTATATTTCTTACTTTCTGTTGAGTACACTAATAGCTAACTGCTTATAGAAAAGACACGTATTATAAAACCAGACCATAACTAAAATGAACTTTCTTGGACGGGGGTAAAGTTTTGTCTGAATTACAGTAAAGGTGATTCCTGCATTTCTAAGCAAATTTGTGAAGCAGATGATAAATTATGTGGTTGTGTGAAGAACATTGGTTTGCAGTCCAGGAATGAACTGGGTGTTAGGGGCCTATCTTCCAGTTCTGCCTGGAATGAGGTGGATGGATCCCAGCCACTATCATTTCCCATCTCAGGAGTCTGAGACATAAAATTGCGTCAAATTTAACTATTTTTTTTTTCTTTTTTATATATGTGCTTATCTGGAGGCTAATTTGGTAACTATAAGGAATTGTTTTTCATTAATGTCATTGTCAGGAAAGGAGATTTGGTATTACTACTTTCAGGACTAGGTGCACTAAAAATTGTGCACGTTTTAAGTAAAATTTAGTTAGTTCTTCTACCTCACTCTATACATTATTAAACAGAAGGTGAATGTGTTCTGTAATGGACAGAGCCCAATATTATATTTGAAATTATACATATTTAACTCTGAGTTCACTGTCTTTAGGGAAGTTGTCGGAATGCATTCATGTATTTGACAGAAAATATTTGGGGGGGGACACTGTTCTAACAGTTTACCACCTAAACCAGCAAAAATGGCAGGACAAAGAAAAAGTTAGTGTTGAATACTAGGATATTTAAAAACAGACCTGTCAAGTTGTATACGTTCACATCATCCAAAATGCTCTGCTTTGGATTATTTTTATAAGTACATTCCTTTAAAGCAGCCAATCATATTTGAAAATTGGCCATGCATTTTCATACAGCTTTTTCTCCAAAGCATCTTTAGTTATTCAGGAGAGATTACAATTTTCCCTGAGTTTTCTGAAAACAAATTTACACTGCTAAAATTGTCTAAAGCTAAAAAAGAGCATAAACCACAAGTTATTCAGGCAGAGTAAAACTCATGAAAAATCAACTAGCCTCAGGCTAAAAATGACAGAATCATGATACACTATGACAAGCTTTTGGCAGTATGCATGAAATAAGTATATGGCAACATGTTTCCATTTTGCATTTATGATTTAAAAATACTGCAGTTCTATAACTCAAACACTTTACTCATTGTGTTCTGATAAGCAGGGTGGTTTTCGTATAAACAGCACGATAATTCTATGCATTGTGGAAAGCCAGAGCATGAAATGTAAATAGTAAAACCAGCATGTTCAATTGAATGCCTTAAAAATAATCACTTCATTTTGTTTTTTCACTAACAAATCTTTCATCCAATTATAAAAACACGGTAGAGAGAGTTTCTCCTTATTTCTAAATGTTTTACTACTCCGGTTGTTCAAAGCTACCTCTTCTGCCATCATGCCAATACGTTATGTTACAAATTACTCTTCCTAAAGACCAAAATCTACAAATCCTTCAGGAGCGGAACTTAGCTTAAGTTTTAAATTATATTAAGCTCTAAAGCTCCTGTCTCTCCCTCTCTGACTACGCATTTGGCCCTTGAGCAAGAGTAGCTTTGAGTAAGGAAATTTTGCTTTTATGTGCAAGACTAAGCCTTAATACAGTTCTTTCTCCACTCTGCTGTCTTTAACTCAGAGTAATTATGTCTGTATTTTCCTCACTGAAGCTACACATTCCTTCTGATTGTGTTCAGAGCCCTAGGCTTGTGTAACCTAATCACTTAAACAGGTTATGCTTCGTTAGCAATAGACACAAACCTTCAGAGCATCCTTGAGCCACTGCAACACTCCGCAGCTGCCCCAGCTCACAGTTCCATGGGAAACATGGTACCAGTTGGTTTGAGCCTGCCAGGTGCAGCTCCATAATTTTTCCCTTACAAACATGGAAGGGAGCCCAAAAGTCCAGCCTGGGTTTCAATCAAAGGTAACTTTTTGGCGAGCTACCTCTCACCTTTTTCTTAGGGTCAGCTTTGTGATACTCTTTCTAAAAGCTGTGGATTTCTGGTGACATGGAAAAAGGACAAGGAGATACTTTGTTGAACAGGCCAAGTCCTTGTCTGGTGAATTGCTGCTAAGAGCTTTGTTTTTCTTGTGTAAGATTTTCAAGCAAAGGCAAGGCAGACACCTTCAGAAATATCTCAGTGACTACTGTTATAGTTTATTTCACCAAGTACTGAATTTTATTCATAGACCAACATTTCTGTCCATACAGTGGGCATATAAAAAGGAACAGTTCTAAATCAATATATCATTTAAAAAGAGTGCTGAACTATTCTGCATTACTTCTCAAGACATTAAATTAATCAAATGGTACTTGAATCTTATCCTCCCTAAAGTTCCTTTAAAAATTCTGCTTAGATTTTTCCTCTTAAGTATTACATTTTTCCCATTCTGTTATCCCTTTGTCTGACTTTGTCTGATGAAAGACTGGTATTAGTCTCCTCAGTTTTCTCAGTTTTTCTTGAGTTCTGATACTTCTGCAAGAATTTTTAGAGGACAATTTTTTTTATTTTTTTTTTTAACTCTCTGGTTTGATCTGATAATCTCATTCATTAAATTAACAATGTCTTGGAAGAGGTGGCTCAAAAGGCAGTTTGACTGTGGTATGGCAAAGTAAGGTCAGACCGTTGATGTAAGTAATTCTGTTTCTATTTTCTGAATTTCATACTGCATGGATTTTTTATATTGTTAGTGTCCAGAATAATGATCACCAGCTGGAGTCTAAAGCCATGATCAGAAGAGCAGCAAACAAGGCAGCAGCCTTAAGACTGTGCAGCACCTGAAACATGTGCTGCAGTTCACTGACTGAACTATGAACTTACCTACAAGGAATATAGTTTCTAAGTAACCCTATTTTGGTCTCTCTCTCTCTTTTTTTTTTTTTTTTTTTTTTTTTTTTTTAAATATATTTCTGGTCATTCTTTAATTTTAAAGAGATTTATTAGAAATCAGGGAAGGGACTTTTGCAAAATGAAATTGGTTACAGAGGTACATAGGAAACCATTACACCATTCTTTATTTTCCCATGTGCATTCTCTGGGTTGATTTTTATATTAGTTGTACCACACATTCCTACATGCTTATACAGATATTAATGCCCCAATTACACAGGACTCAGATCAATACCATATGGACATTTAAGATACTTAACTGAAGCTCTAATTTGACCTATGCTGCCTCCATAATCAGTAAAGAGAAGAAGCTTCCCTTGAGAAGCATTTGGGTCACCTAAGATTTGAATTGCTGCTCTTTTTGCTGCAGGATGTATCCCTAAGATGGGTACTTGATTAAGTCACTTAAGTTAGAGAGAAGCAGCTCGTCATGTCTGTTGCCTGTCATTTCTTTTCAATGCTACAACACTGACTGGGACAGGTTTGTACAGTTCAGGCTTCATGTAAAGCCCTGTGTGGTCAGAGATTTTTGCCTGGAGAATGTGGGTTTATAGCCCAGCTATGAAAGTATAATAGATGGAAGCAGCTGCTTAGAAAGGGTTTAGTTTTCAGTTTGCCAGGGAATTTTCCTATGAGGGCTTTCCTTGTTATATTTTCCTTGAGAAAATACTGGTGTTTATATAAATGCACGGGATGTTTCTATTGCAATTAATATGTCTGTATAAACTGCCAAGCTGCTGTCCCTGAAAGAAGTTAACACAACACCTCCTGTGAGTGTTTTTGGTGTTGCTATCTCCTGTTATCCAGTGCTCATTATGTATATAGGTAGGTGACCTCAGCCATTTTCCATCCCTAAATTCCGTGAAAATGGTGTCTCTGGGCCATTGCAATGCAGGAGATGAAGAATTTTGATAATGTTTCTTGAAATCCTATTTTTTTGCATCACTTTTATGTTTTCAAAGAAGTAAAAATGAACACAAATTTGTATTTTCTTTATGGAACTGCTTGGATTAGGACCTTGAAGAATGGTATTCATCTGTCCACTGTAGGTGCTGAGTGAGAAGGTTTGATAGCAAAATGACAGTGTTTCCATACCAGGAGGATTATGCCTTTGAATTTTTGTGTATCTATTTATTTAGTGTTCCCCTAGTTTTGCATCCCACTAATATTTGTTTTCTTTGTGAATTATTCCTCATCTGAAATATCTCTCTTTGGACTTTCACATGGGATCAGAAGTTCAGTTTTCTCATATCTCTCTGGGGGCCAACTTTCCTAGTGGACCACATGAATTTGATATTTGAGAGGAAATTGAGAGAGACAAGATATTCTGTTGTGATGCCATGCAAGGCTGTATTTCATTTTGTATGCATGTTTTTTTTTATTTACTTCTGCATTTGAACAGCATCTTCTGGTTTTTATCCAAAATAAAATAAAACTTCTCCCCTCATTAAAGATATGTTTCAGTTAAATCACGTCTTATAAAAAAGAGTACAAAATATTGGAATTACTATACATGTAAAGAAGTGCATGCATAGCAGCATGTATGTTGAAGTTTTTCTTTTTGTTCAAATTCAAAAGCATCTTCTCCATTGTGTTCTGTCACTGACTGTAGTGTTTTCCCAGTGTGAGGATCTGAATACAAAAGGAAAAATTTAATAAGAGTACTCTAATTTTCTTACTGTTTAGGAAACCCACAAAGAATTTCATGAAACAAATAAAGTTTTTTCCTATTTTATTTTTTTTTCACCCTGGTGATAATTCTGTTCTCGTTTCTTTAGCATACATCAGGATCATGATCCTTCATTGCATTTGAAGTGATCGTAACAGATGATTATATAGCATTTTTATCCTTTCCTAGAAAAAGAATATTATAATTTGCAATATTTTTGAACTGTTGTTTTGCTTTGTTTTTTTTTAACTTTTACAACAGCAACAGCTCTACATTGGCTCAGCCAGTGGAGTTTCACAGCTTCCTTTGCACCGCTGTGATGTGTATGGAAAAGCTTGTGCTGAGTGTTGCCTTGCAAGGGACCCTTACTGTGCCTGGGATGGCTCCTCCTGCTCCCGTTACTTCCCCACTGCTAAGAGGTAGGGACAGTTCTGGGTGTCTGCATGGCTTGCTATTTATTTTAAGTGATGGTCTCAATATGACCAGAGGGCTTTGGAAATGGGCATGGTTGACTGGAGCCCTTTCTCTTCCAAAGAAAACATCATTGTGGGAGCTACATGCAATATGAAGTCTTGCTTGATTTAAAGTGACCACTGCTACTTCTTGGGCTGGCTTAAAAAGCTCCTGTAAGAAAACATTTAGACAGGAGTTGTCTTTGAAACTAATTCCTAACTTTATATTCATTGGTAAACAGCAAAAAGAAAAAAAAAAATTCTCTAACATGAGGAGGAGGCTCAAAATTAAAAAAAAAAAAAAAAAATCACTTGCCCAAGTAAATTATCCTGAATTTTCAGGAATTCTGATTCAAGAGAAATATTTCTAAAATATTTAGACATCGATAGAAACTTACCTTTTTTAATGATATATAACATGATTGTTATTATTCAGAAGTATAACTTGTATGTGCTGATGTGTGTCCAAGTGCTGCCAGATCAGAAAAACAAATTGTTTTACAGTCCCTCTGCATTGATGCTAAGAGCTTTGAAATGCAAACGTTGGTAGAAAGCTGACTCCACAAGTCAAAAATATAAATTTTATTTAAATTTACAAGTCTAGTTGCCTGATCTGGAGGTTTAGAGTACTAATTTCTTTGCTTCCCTTTATCTTCGAAACTCTTTCTCTATAAGTATCAGGCTAGTTACTGAAGAGCTCCTGGCTATTGAAGTAGAAATTAGAAATAACTGAATAAGTAAACATTTGCAAATAGAAGCAGACATTAGTGTAATTTGAGATTCCCTTGATAAATTGAGTAAAATAATAAAAAAGTGCTCACATTAAATTGAATATTCCAGACATCTTGCACATGAAGAAACAAAGAATCCAAGGGTTTATACATATAAGGGTTTATATAATGAAATTAATTGTAGCAAATACTTAGTTGAGAGTGTCAGAACGCCAAATTCCAGGTTTAGATTGGTTGTTGAGGGAGATGAAATCTGGCAAAGGGTGAGAAGTTGAGTAAGTGTCACAGACATTTCAGATGGAGGGGATTAAAATTTTAAGGTTTGCATTACAACGTATCCTAAACAAATACTGTCAAAAGCTGTTCATGGAACATTGGGTTTTATTTTTGCACCAGGAAACAGAATTAATCAGAGAAAAGCTTTTCGTGAAATTCTTTAGAAACTAGTTGAAGAACCCATCCCTAGAGAAGAACCAGTAAAATTTTCTCAGGTACATGGGCTAAATTCTTATTTTTTTTTTTTTGGTACCATGGTGGTTTCTCTGGAGGAGGAAGGAAAGGAGAGGGAACAGTGAGGTTTTCAAGGAGAGTCTAAAAGATTGATTTGTTCTGAAAAGTTTGTATTAGAAATCAGTATGGTTGAGTTCTGTCTCTGAGTTCAAGGAGCCAGTAAGAATCAGGAATCACTGAATCACTGTTTTCTGCTACTTCCCTGCTATGCTTTATCCCTGAACCTCACCTTTCCTCAGCATTCCTAGCACACATTCCTACTCCCAGGCAATCTCAAGATCCATAGAGCACATCATCCTGTCATTCTTCTACTTACACTGATGGAAGAAATAGGGCTCTTTGTCTTTTCCTTATCTCTCCAACTCACTGCTGCAGATGGCTCACATTGCCATCAAGGGTTAAGTGACTGGGACCTCTTCTTAGAAGGATTAAAGGGTGGGGGTTACTGGGACCAAACTGGGTTGCACAGCTACAGGAAAACCTTAGGGTGGAGAATTTACTTTTCTGCTGAAAGAAAAAGATAGTGCTGGGAAGCTGGGATCTGAAAAAATGCATAGGAAAAAGCTGCTGTGTCCTACTTCCCCCCAGTTCTCCCTTGGCAGCAGCAGAGCAGAGGTTTGTGTTACTGGGAGAGAGGAATCTCTGTTTGCCTGGTACCTGCTGTACCCATTGCCTCAAGCCAGCTTGGAATGCATCGATGACAAAATCATCATTGCTGGAAACAGTTTAAATGTCAACATTTTCCTAATAATAAATTCTTTTAATTTTAGGCTCCAAAAATATTGGGAAAAGTGATTTCTGAGGCAATTGTACAGATGCTTTGCTAATAGTTTGGTTTAGGGTTTGGGGTTTGGTTTTGTTTTCTTCTTCATTTTTAATGAAATTTTATAAGCCATGATTTTATTTGCTCTTCTTTCTTCGTGTATTTTGCAAGTCTAAATGACAATTCAAAGCTCCTGTAGTGTGACCACTTCACTTCACCCCCTGCAGATGTGTTCTGGTTCATATTTCATAAATCATTGTGTTGATACAATGGTGATATGTGTGATATTTTCCTGAGATTCCGACTAAATATTTCATTCAAACTCCATTGAGAGTAATACAAGTTTTTCCACAGATTTCTTTTTCACAAATTGTATCCTATAAATATGATGTTTCAAAATTTAGGAAGGGATGGCAAAACTTTATGGTTCCTTATATCTTGGGTGTGATTTTGTCATTGGTAATGAGTAGTATGATGATATTGGAAATTATGATTAGTAAATTTTTTTTAATCATATATCATTCAACAGAAGATTCTTATTAAAGGGTGTTAAGATGTCCTTACTCATAATTTTAAAGATTTTTTTTCAGAAAAATATATAAAAATGCTCATCTAACTTTTTTAAGAAAGAAAGCTTTTGCTGTACTTATTAGTTTCAGGTTTAACATTTCAGTAATTTTCAGTGGAAAGGAATATGATTAAAATCTTTCGGGCTAGAGGACTCAGCTTTGCAGTTGTGCCTGGGTGGAAACTCTTGGTATGTGCTGATGCTGGGCTGTTAGTGAGAGCCTGCAAATAGGGCTGGTGTAGAAAAGAGAGATGGTCTGTGCTGCAGAACAATGGCTTTAAAAAATGTGGGCTGTTGTCACAAGGGAGTGACCAACAGGGCTTTTTACAAGGCTACTTGACTTTTGCATATCCGTTGCTGGATACCATAATCTGAAATCGCAGCATTGTTCAGCAGCCTAATCCTCTTTGTTCTCTAATTTTGCAAGCCCTCAGGCTTTCTCCGATTCCTAAAGTACTCACACTTGAAACACATCTTTGTTTGCCTCGTTTTTTTTTTTTTTTTTTTCTTTCTTTTTCATATGAAACACTTTTCTTTGGCTGAGTTGAATTTTGTGTCACAGCTATTTAAACAAAACTAGGAGCAGACAAAGAGACAACAACACATGCAAAACAAAACTGTATTTAAAAGCTCTCTTCAATGAAATGCAGCATTTCTTTAGCACACATCAATATGTTTTTCAAAAGAGCCAGTAGAATTCAAACTGGGAGAAGAACATACTGTGTTAAAATGACATGCAATCAGACATAGAATTCAGACTCAAGCTACAAAATATAGTATAAATGACATTTCAAAATCTTCCTTTTCAAGTTTTTATTTCGATTTTTCTAACGACAAAACCATTTGCAACAGTTCTGTACAACATCAGAAATGTTTTGGTGAAACCCATGGTGGCTGAAATGATCTATGTTTTTTAATTTAGATTTTGTAGAAAATAGACCACTTCAGCATTCTTTCAAAGCCAGCCATCTTAACATTTCATCTATCTAAAAGATGCTGCAATACTCAAAAGTATTCTGTACTTGAACAGATGAGTACTTTCGATGCATGTTAAACTCTACAGTATATATTTTAATCCTTCAGCAATCCCTGTATCTGTGACTCAAGTAATGAATTTGCCTATCACCAGTATTGCCCATACATTAAAATAAAGTTCAAATTTTGTTTTATTTGATATTAATACTAATAATTAGCATTAAACATTGTTTATTCATTTATTTAGTATCTCAGTGAAAAAGGTGTGTATTTACCAGTTTCTGAAGACTGGACTTTCTGAAGACCTGTAAGAGTAAAGCCTGATTCTGCAAAATGAATATAGTAGTGACAATATGATTTCCTTCCTAGTGTTCTTTAGGTGCACTTGTGACCTCTGTAATTATGCAAAAGTTCCATTTGTCGCTGTTGAGCATGAGAAGGACACTAACAGATTTCAAATGTGATCTTTGCAGGCGCACCAGACGACAAGACATCCGAAATGGGGACCCGCTCACACACTGCTCAGACCTGCAGCATCACAGTGAGTTATGGGCACCACTGAAGTGCAGCTAATTTGTATGTAATTTACAGACTATGCACCAGTAGAGTAGGAAGCATGTGAATAATTTGTTGGTGAAATTGTCTTGAACATCTGCAAAAGATGAATATAATACATCATTATCCCAATTTAGATAGCTTACAATGGCCTGGTTCAGACACTGAAGTCTATTTGGGTTGGGGGTTTTTTGGTTTTTTTTTTTTCCTCAGATAAACAGCTTAAGCATTTTAATTTTCCTGCTTCTCTTCCCTGATAATATCATACCATCACATTTGGCATATTATATCAGAAAAGAATTGTATTTTCTTCATGATATCAAGTTGCTGTACATAGTTTGCATAAGATGATAACCAAATCAAATTACAAAGAAAATGTGTTTGTAAACTATCTTGGCAAAATATGGAATGTCCTTTGTTGTAAGTTTCACACTAAAAGCTTTGAAGACGAGCATGTTCTTGCAGCAGGCATGTCCCATGTGCTTTCAGCATGGGTTTTCTTAGACATATTTTGGATTTGTTTTTTTTTTTGTCAGCTGTTTTATTTTCACAGTGTATTGATAAGCTTCCTTTCTTGACTTGTTCGACTGACACACTTCTCACAGTTGCTAATTTGTTGCCAAACTTTTCAGAAGACCTTCACTCAGAAAATTAAAAATGTCCATTTTGTTGTAAGTGATGGGAATACTTAGGCAATGCTTCCCTCTGCTGGAAAAAAGTGATTCTTCATGATTGTGGCACATCTACAGGAAGTTTTTCACACAAAAGATTCTGAGTTTGAAGGGACCCATCGAGTCCAGATCTTATCTGAATGGCCTATACAGGGATCCTCAACCTCTCAACTGTGGTGTTATTAGCACCATGCTCTAACCAAATGACCTAATCTCGGGGTTAAACCACTGTGAAAAATAAGGAGGTGACTGAAAATGGAGATACCTCAAAAACCCTCTTGTCCTTCCAGTCCATGCAATAGCAAAAATGATAAATAGTCCTAAATTTTACTTTTGTATTAGCTATAATTCACTACCAATATGTTGCACTAATAATTTTTCTCTATCTTCATTTCAATCATTTGAAACTCACAGCTGACATTACTACAGCTTTTCTTTTTACTTCTGATTGTTAGACTCAGGCCGAGTTACTCAGAGGGAAAAAGGCATTTTAAAAGTGCATGAATAGACTGTGGTCAGTACGTAGTTGTCACATTTTGAGAACTCATGAATGTACAACTAGTTAGATTTGTTCTAGTCGATTGTGACTTGTAGAAAGCTCACAAATTTCCCATTGCATGATATGAAGTAATACACAGTGAAGACCATCCTTATATTGAGAATGAGATTTTCAGTTCCACCAGGCACTAAACATTGATTTTAATACCAGCAGAAGTGTTTCTTAGCATTACATTTTTACCCTCTGAACATTTTACTCCTGAGCAAAACTATGAATTGGTCTACCTCAGGTCTGTTCATTTTAATGTTCTATAACCTTTGCTAGCTGTGCTTTATGCAACAGTAGTTCTGTTCTTTATTTTCATAGATGAAAAAAGCATTTCAAAACACTTAGGGTTTATGTCTTCCCATATTTGGTAAGCATATTTGTCTGAAAAAGATACTTTCTGTCCAAAGGGGAGAGAGTAATGCAGTTTTGCAGTAATCTAGAAATACAGTGTTTTCATTAATACAATCCTGAGAACTCAAGCTCTGGACAAAGTTATTATATGGTAGACCTGATCAAAAGGGGGTTTAATACAGCTTTGCAAAAATGAGCAGAGCAAATGCAAAACAAGATAAGACAGCATTAGAAGGATCAGTAAGTTAGAAAAAATGGTGAGGGAATACAGTTCTGAACCCTAGACTTGAAGGATGTCCTTCCATAATACTTAATGATTGTTTTAAATTGGTCTTAAAAGAAATTTTCTCTAATTTTCTCTTAAAAGAAACTTCTCTCGAGTTGTAAATCTGTTAACTTTTCCTGTATTTACTTGTCATTTACATGTGATCATATATAGCACAGATGACTGCATGGCCTGTACATTTCCTTTGCCAACTTATGCTGAGTTTTTACCTTGTTTGTGACTAGTAGTTCCCTGGAAGACAGATGAAGAATTGGATTTGTCTATAGCCAAAAAATAAAGCTTAAAAAGTCATTCACTACTTGTCTACAGATTCATTTGCAGGAAGTGCCAATTGGTTCTCCATGTAAACCAGCAAAACCATGAGAAAAGAATAGTCTCAATGTATAACTTTTAAAGACATTGCAGAAACCAACTCTGCAATCTGTCTGAAGCAATATTTTTTTAATGGGGTTATGTAGCATTTTCAGTTGTTCTTTAGTGCAAATGTGTAAGAAGTATAAAATAACTGCACAGCAACATTAGAGGGAGCTGAGTATCCTTCACTGTACAGCTGTTTGCCCAGACATTAATGTTTAAGTCTAAAATCATGGTCATATTTGTGGCAGCTAAAGGAGAATTTTTGTTTAAGTGTAACATACAAGAGCTATCAAGAAAAATCCAAGTTTGGTTTTTTTTTGAAGAAGGACTTATTAAAGAAGAGGTACTCTTTTTTACATTATTTATCTCTGGGGAAGTTCAAAGAATCACTCTGAATTAAACTGTATTGTGAGATTCATCCATCTGCAATGGATGGTATAAGTACTTAGCCTTTCATACTTCTTCGGTTATGTCAGAAATTATGTACTTAAAGGATATTTATCAGGGTAGTAAACCGATACTGCTGTTGGGTTCATTTTGGGAATTAATGCTTTCAGACAGGATTTTGGACTGAATTTCATTACCAACTTCATGACTTCTATAGTATTCTAATTCCTCCAGCTGCTTTTCTGAACATCTTAGACTTCCATTCTTCCATCCAATTTCTTCAGCTTCTCAGTCCCAAGGCTGCACTCTGATCTTGTGATTTTTCCATCACTGCTTGCTTATTTGCAGTCCTGCCTTCTGCTCCTTCAAATCATGGAAACGAAAATTGAAGGATCTCTAAAAGACTTCTTCTCTCATTGGGTGTCTGTCACCCATATTGTGTTTTCTGCTGCTGTGAAGAAATGTGAAAAGGACTTCACCCACTTTCCATGGTGTTCTCTAACACTCTCGAATGTCATAGACCAGATCCAAGGAAAAAGAAGTTTGAAATGGTGTCAAAGTGCACAGTTACTAAAAGAACTCGTGACTAGCTTCTTAGATACTAAGAACATTCTAGGTGCCTAAGTTTTCCAGCAGGAACCTCTCTATATACTTAAAAATATGCTGCTACTCATGGGCCATAGGACTTTTATCAAAGAAATACCTAGTTTTGTCCTTTTTACTGATGTTTATGATTTAGAAAACTGTCTCCCCTAATGAGAACAGAGTAGTGTGTTCTGCCCCTGTGTAATTCACTTGAACTAAGCCATGTTCAGGAAAATAAAATGAAGTAGAGCTGCAATCCCCCTAATGAGTAATCTGCTGGTTAAATCATCTTTTTAGGATGCTGGAGATGAGGACCCAAAGTTCACTTAGGCTTAGAAATTTGACTTGTTATTCCTACTCCCAATACAAATACCCAAACAACTCAGATTGCTGTTGTTGAAGATGGGCCATTCTGCAGCTATGATTCAGAGAGCCTGGGAGAGGAATTGAGACAGAGTGTGTATCCTAGGGTGAAATCCCTATGTTTCCATTCTTTATTATGGAAACCTGCAAATCACTGGTTCAGAGAAACACATCACTGGAGTAGTAACATATATGTCCCAGGCTACAAAAGGGAATATTTTCTTCTAAGTGTCTTATGCTGAAGGCCTGTATGTGCTGTGTGTTGTGGATGCCAGTTTGGATATCAAACAGCTTCTCTGTCTGTGAGGATATTTGACTGCCTGCTCAGCCATGTGAGCATTTTGTTCCTTAATTAGATCATCTGACTTGAAACAGAAGAGTTCAGTACATCAGTCAGCCATTCACAGCGTAAAATCTGGACCCATCAGTTACCATTTCCAGTCTTTATCTTATCACTTCTAACTCTGTTCAGTTAATCACTTCACATACTTCCAGTTCCTCTGTTTCAATGACACAGATTCACCTGTGCTCCATCTCAGACTTCACCACCTTGGCTATATTCTATTCCAGTTGTTTCACCCTTCTCTTGCTCCTTTGCTTTCTAATTCATTCCTCCACTGCTCCCTGTCTTCCTGACCCATAGCTGTACTGATATTCTTCACAGGAATGTGGTTTATGAGAGCTGTCAGAAAAGGGGGTTCACTGATTTTTAATAGAACACCCCATTCACTTAAAAGGTCCACAATCCAGCAGAGGAAGACAAGCAAAAACATTTCCTATTTGTTTAGTGTTAAGAGGCCATTTGATATTTTCTGAGACCTAAGCAAGCACCAATCCTTATTCTGCTCCACATCCGTTCTGCCATCCTCTCTCAGGGCTGAGTCATTATTGAAAGTCACATGTGATTCTGTATCAGTGTGATCTAGGAGCTCAATTTTACTTACAACTTTGTCACAGTCATCTAACAGCCTGTGTTTGCTAAACAACATGGCCAGTAAGAGAAAGGCACAGTTGTGAGAAAACAAAACTGGACAAAGGATTTCTGTCAGGGTTTTAAATAGACATAATTTTCCTATTAAAGCATATCAAAAGTATTTCCTTAAAGATTTCCAGTGCTAAAAATCAAACGTGAAAAGTAGAAAGAAAGACAAAGAATGGCAAGGAGTCAGGAAACCCCATGATATCAACACAGTGTTAAATAGCCTACCCACCCCTTCCTCCTCATCTACTCTTTAGAATTATTGTTCTGTTGCTGCTTAAGTCCGTACCAGCATTTTAAAGAGCTAAGGTGGAGATTTGAAACACGATCCCTTAAAGCCTCTGCGGTATTGGAGAGGAATCAAATACCATATAAGTCCTATAGCTATGTGATATTTCCAACAAGTTGATGAATATCTTGAAACATTGTTGTTACAAAAGGAAGTAATTTATTTAACTTTCTTTTTTCCGTCCCATAATGTCTGGTTTATTAACCTCATTACATTTCCATAAATTATATCAGTACGAAAGGAAATGATTAATTGAAGATCGTTTCCTCAGAAACATTATTCCTAGTCATTAACAGCTTCAGCAAACTGCAGTGCCATGTAATCTAAACACATTATTCTGCTTTTAAATAGCCTCATGTTTTATTACTTTGCTCTAAAGTATTATGACCATAGAGCCCAGGAGGCATCATTACAAATATTCTGCAACTACACCCTGAGTTTTCTGATTGCATACAGTTTGCTAAAAATTCGTGTTGTGTCCTAGATGTTTTCCTTGATGAATAATAATGAGGCTTATGCAAAATTTCACAATTAAATTAATTAACTTCACATATTGAGATGTTAACAGCTGTTAGGATTTGAAATACAGTTAAAAAAAAAAAAAAACAAAACAAAACAGTAAACTAAAAAACCTACCATGGGTCCTTACAAAGATAGAGGTGTTAATAGAGATTTTTCAAATGGTATACTGATATGGGGATTTTTTTTTTTAAAGTTTTTACCTATAAACACTTTAAAGAAGCCCAAATTCTCAACAAAAAAATTACTTAGCAATTAAGGGTTAGTTTACTAGTAATTTTTTTTTTCTCTTTTTTTCTGCTTTACAGATAACCCAAGTGGTCAGGCCCTGGAGGAAAAGATAATCTATGGAGTAGAGAATAGCAGCACTTTCCTTGAGTGCAGTCCGAAATCTCAGCGTGCCGTAGTCTACTGGCAATTCCAGAAGCAAAATGATGATCGCAAAGAAGAGGTACAGTAGAAAAGAAAAAAAAAGGAGATGCAACTAATTTTCTCTCTAGAATTCAGTTGGAGTCCTTCCCAGAATAATTTTAGTTGAGCAGAACTTCTCTGGAATATATTATTTCCATTGTTCTTCAGCATATTCTCACTCTTATTACCATAAAATCCTGTAAGCTCCCTAACAGGTTTTACAGATTTTTAAAGCAGCAAGTATTAATATCCCCTCCTTGCACAGACTCCATGCAAAACACACTGGTTTGAATCAGAGACCCCAGAAACAGAAAAAGCTGACATTCTATCTAACTGTCACCTGAAACATCATGCAAAGATTATATGAACTTAAATATCACAAAGGCCTTAAAATTGCCTTCAAGAAAAAGCTTAACTGCTTTGCACCAATCATATTGTTTGACTGAAATGCAGTCTGGCAGGAGCATCCCATGTGCTTCATGCTCTGAGACTTTACTGCAGGTAACAGAGTCAGAATGAAGAACTGAGAAGTGTAGTGGACACAGGAGTATGGAAACTTTTATTTTTGTCAAAAGCAGTATTCATAGAGGCAGAAACACTTATTTCCCCTGCTTGCATTACACTAAGCTGATAGTTTATTTTTCTCCCAAAAAAGACCAGCATTCTTATGTTATTAATCACCCAAGTTTTCAAGTCATCTCAAGCTAGGTCACACATACCTTAGGAGAACAATCTACTCTGGTAGGTGGGGAGGTCAAGCTAGAGAACACAAACTTTTTTGTTGCATTGAAGTATTTGTAAATACACATACATATATTTAAAGCATGTTCAGAATAGCTACATTATCTGCTTTAAATATATTTGTTTTGTTTGCATAAGTAGTGAATTATTAAGAATTTTTTTCTGAGAGAGAACAGCAAACAGCTTTCTGCCTCTTTTGTCTGCACCAACATGTGCATTCAGAGAATGAAGTTACATTCTAAATATGAATTAATTCAGAAAAAAATATATTTCGGACAGCTGCTTTTTGAATGTGAAAATTTTGAGATTTGATCCCTAGTTGCTTGTTTGTAAATTTTCCACTTAAGCACAACCCACTTCTATGCATGAGGGTTTCTATAGTAAGGAACAAAAGGAAGACGAACCTTTCCTGCAAATGTGATTTGACTAAAAGACAGGTGAATGAGACCTTAGTAACAGAGCCAAATGAATCCATGTTGACTGCTGATTAATAGGCTCATATCTTCTGTAATCTTTCCAGCAACTACATCTGACATAGTTGAAACAGATCTTTGTACAACAGCAGTAGTTACTAAGGAGTAAATTCCTAATTCCCCAAACTCTTGGTGTTACATCAGTTTTTTATTTGAGCCTTTCAGGACAACAGATAACTGGCAAAGGGTTTTCCATTTTTGTGGGTTTGGGAATTCTTGGCTAAGTCTTACCAGTTAAAAGGTGCAGTAATAAAGAAGTAGCATGGTTAGGGGATAATGTGGCACATATTTGAAAAATAACTATTGAAATTACAACTTTTTCCCAATACAGATAAAAGTGGATGATCACATGATCCGGACAGAACAGGGCTTATTGCTACGAAGTCTCCACCGGAGAGACTCTGGTGTTTATTTTTGTCATGCTGTGGAGCACGGCTTCATGCAAACCTTGCTCAAGGTCACCCTGGAAGTGATCGATAATGACCACCTGGAAGAGCTGCTCCATAAAGAAGAAGATGGTGATGGCTCCAAGATCAAGGATGCAACCAACAGCATGACTCCCAGCCAAAAGATCTGGTACAGAGACTTCATGCAGCTGATCAACCACCCTAATCTCAACACAATGGATGAGTTCTGTGAGCAGGTTTGGAAAAGAGACCGCAAGCAGCGCCGGCAAAGGCCTGCCAATGCGCAGGTGAACACAAATAAGTGGAAGCACCTACAAGAGAATAAAAAGGGTAGAAACAGGAGGACCCATGAATTTGAGAGGGCACCACGAAGTGTCTGAGCTACATTACCTCTAGGAACCTCATCCAAGTAGAAACTTGTATAGACAGATAACTGGAAAAAAATGCAATATTCATGAACTTTTTCATGGCATTATGTGGATGTTTACAAGAGTGGAAAGTTCAAACAGTTTCCACTAGGTTTAAATAAAATCCATTTCTAACTTTCCTAGCAAGTCCTTCCTCTCTGCTCTGATTCTAAGACCAGAAAGACCAGAGTTCAAGGATAATAACTCACATGGACCTAGCTTACTGCTCAAAAACCTCTGCAAGTATTCAGCAGGCAAGTTTTGCTTTCTCTTTTGACGGAGATATAAAGAAAATGCTGTATTTTTGCTGTCATCTTACAGAAAAGAAAAACAAGCCCCACCTTTCATCAGCAGCACTACCATTTCTAGACTTATATAAAACTGCATGTACTCATTAAGCTGATGAACGTCTAAACACGTGATTGGACACAAGGATTTTGTTCTTGTTTTGTCTACCAGTTCTCCTGTTTATATGTGCTAGAAGAGGAAAAACAATACTGAATGAGATTAATTGTGGAAATCTGAACAACATAAGCCATCCATCATCTGGAAAAAAAAATGTGGAGTACACTGGCCTACTACTGATGACTTCTTTCAGCTTTGATCTAAAGATGTATTTTATTAAAAGTATAATTTAAATGTACCATGAAAAAATATGCAGCAAGCATTAGCTCCTTTCTAAAATAGATTAGACCTTTTGTCTTAGAAATATTGTACTTTCTAATTATTGGTTTAGAGGAAAAAAAGACAACTTCCAATTATGAGCTGCTTTACTCTTTTCTTTGGAAAAACTTCCAGGGGAGCTGGTCACACTGCAGTTAACCTCCTCCTCTGTCAGTAATCTATATGACATGTAACTTCAAAGCAATTTTAAAATTAAGCTATTTTAACAGGAAAGTTGCTGTATAGCATGGAAGTATTCTGCATTCTGTTTTTCTAAGTATGGTATTTGAAATTATTCAACTTGTATAATACCTTGCTATAGATTGAACCAATGAAGAGGAGAGCATTGATTTTCAGTTGTATATTTTTTTTTTTAATTAAAAAAACAAATAGCATTAAAATACCCTCTGCTAATTACACTCTTGCTTTCTTGGTTCGTATTTGTGAATGCTAATATTTAAATACTGATGCTCACAGACTGTCATATATCCATGAGCAAAGCTCACATTCAGTTTAAGGGGTTGTGTTCCCAATTCTGTGGTAGAGATTTGTCCACACTACTGACTCTCAGCGCTCTGTTCTTTCTGTAGGCCAGATCACCAAAATACAAAGAAACAACACTAGGCCACATAAATAACAACCCCAAAGCCAGCTCCCCGTTTTAAGGTGTGAGGGACAGTTTTATCTGTGGGTGAAATCTGCTAAGTGATAAATCGGTGAAGTTCAGCTTAAGACTAGTTTATGCTAACAGAAAAGTTGGTCCTGCACTTCTGTCTTATTCTATATACAGGAGAGCAACAGGGTAAAACAGACAATGTACTTGCATCTTGAGTGTCAGTTTAGGGTTATAAGTAGTGGATTTATTCACCTCAGCACAGATGTGCCTTTGGTCCCCAGTTCTATGGTGTCCAGTTCTTTTGAGATCATCTTTCTCCAGCCTCCCATATTTTACCTTGGTAGAGTCTGCAAATGACATAATTTCAAGTAATGTCATTGTGGGGAAAATTACTAGAACAAAATCCTTAGTTTGCTAAAGGAGCTTTTATATAAAAGTGTGTCTGCACTGATGACTGATCTGTTTTGTTGTTATTCACTCTGTGGTATTTAATTTATCATTTTTTCGCTACACTCTCAGTCAGCTTTATCAGATACAATATTACACAACTGCTGTGACAGCATCTCTCACAGTGTGCCCCAGTCTTCTTGCCACTCACTAATCAAGTATCCTTCTGCTTAGTGAAGCTTTGGCTTCTTGCCTCAGTTAAAATTGGATTTTCACTAACAGCTGAGTTACTTCAGTCCCCTTTGAATCCTTTGGAAGGGATGAACTTACAGGATTTTTTTGTCACTTAATTCTTCAGAAAAAAAAGTCATTGAATAAGCTAGGACAAGGCTGTAGGGCCATGATTTAAGAAAGCACTTGGGAATTTATTTTTAAAGCAGCTTTAAGTCTCTCTTATGTTAACCTGACTCTTGTGAACTCCAGTATGCTGGTAAATTCCCGTTACTTCATGATGTGCTGAATATGGATGAATTAAAACATATGTTCAACTATGTGTTTTCTGTACAGAAGTATTAATTTTTCAGTTCAGCTTATGGTTCATTTCTGAGTACTGTTGTCAAATGAATTATTTAATTTTAATCACAGAACATTCTTTAGCCTTTGTGTAGGGCTGTTGTCTACCATCTAGTTACTACAATACTCTTTCTTACAAAAGGAAACAGTTTTTTTGTTTCTCCCAAACAGTTTTAAAATGAGCCTTGGAGAATTCAGTGGGAAAAACACAGATTGATTTCAATAGACCCCAAATCACTTTGTTTCCTTTTTTTACAGATTCATGGAATTGTTATGTAACTTTTTTTTTTTTTTTTTCTCTTTCACGTACACAGCAACTGGTTCTATTGCAGCTTGCTACAAAAAAATCCAAACTCAAACCATCCTCTTTGACAATGCCTGAAGATGAAACATATTAAATAAAATCAGAATTCCAAGATATGTTTTTCTTTACTGAGAAACATAATCTGTGGGAACAAAATTAAAGAAGTTGCAACATTTTTACCGTGACCTGGCAGTCTCATTGAACAATTGATATGAACATATCTTGCAAACTTCAACCCAGTCCTCGCTGACATGAGTAGTCTTGTTTAAGTTTTTGTATTTGTTTATATAAAGAAGAGGGCAAAAGATCAAGCCAACAGTGGAAATTTTTGATTTTTAGGTTCATGTTATGGTCAAGTTAAAGCAACATTTAATACTGATGTGAAATGAACTTTTTTTTTTCCAGAAGCAAAGGCCTTAATGAATTAATGTATAGAAAGATGCCCTGCAGCTTCTTAAGATTCATACCCCCATTTATGTCATTATTGTTTAAAGAAACATAAAGTTTGAAAATAAATATTAAAATGGTATTTCTGTAAATGGCCAATAAAACCCTCTAAACCTCTAGTTACAGACTATAGAAAAAGTTAGTAAAAAGTTGTGTTTAAGCTGGAGAGAAATAAAGGATTTGATTTATAACCAGAAGGATCTATTTTCATTTGTTTTATGCTATCCATCTGCAAGGAACAAAAATATATTGAATCCTATTCTTACTCATCTACTCTTTGCACTTGCACAGATCACTGAAATGGGAATTCATTCTATGACCCCTAAAAACTGTAAGGTTACATTAAGCTGTAACATCAAACTGAGAAAATGTGCATCTTTGCAAAACAAAGTTAATTCTTCATGACCCAATAAAGTCACTATGTAAAAAAATTAAATTAAATGCATGTGAATGCGCATTTACTGTTCCTTTTTATGTATTATTTAGTGAATATCAATGGTATGTGTTTAATAGTTCAGTTTTTGCTACCTACACATTAGTCAAAAGAGATGTAAATATTTTTGACTAGATAAGGAGGTACAGTGTAAAGTACTGTTATCTAGAGGTACTCCATTTCAGTGTGTTCAGCAAAATATTAAAATGCAAGATTTTGCCTCACAGGTGATAAGGTGGTTTATTTGCTATATCAGTGTCTGAGTTGTGCGCTTACTCTTTAAACGCATTCCTCACTGGGTAGTAAATAATTCCACTTCTGTATTTATCACTTCAATTCAGATGGGAACTAGAAAACTGGAGAGAAAGTGTAATGAAACTGCTGCTGTAAATTATTTCTTTTAGCATGTATTCAGTTGTTAAATAAACATTTCTTCCAAATATTTGAAGTTCAGTGTCTTGACTGTTTACACGGAAATGTGCCCTGTAACCTTCATGAGCATATGGAGTGCATTGTTGCCAATATAATGCTATCAATGTGTATGAGGCCTGTTTATTAGGTCAGAAGGATTGCTGTTCGTATTAATGGCATTTTTTGTTTCTTTTTTTGGAGGCTACAAACTAATAAGCCTGAAATGAAAGTCATGAACTTATCTGTAGCCTATCTTTTGGCACAGCTGCTGAGTTTATGCAGATAAAGGCACACATATACACACAAACACCCCACTCTCCACTCTGCCCATGAACCAAACTGTAAATCAGGCTGGAAGCCATGTGAGCAAGTTGCTGTAGTTGATGAAATTTCATTCTGTGCAATGCTAATGGCTTAGGACAGTTATGCTGCTTCCTTTTGGAAGCTGGCTTGCACAGAAAGCAAGTGGAATAAATCAGGCTCTGTCTGTTACCAACATACCCATCTATCCTTAGGTAAACTTAGCAGCTGTTTGGAAGTGCTTAGAGGCTCTATCTAAAAGTAATATGCTGTGGCACTAAGCACTGTGCAAACAGCTAATAAGACAAATTGCTGTTCTGGAAAGCATGAAGTTTAAATACACCAGACAAGAAGTGGAGGAAGGAAAGTATTGTTATTTCCATTTGGCACATACAGAATTGAAGAATCAACCAGTAGTACTGAGCCATCGCAAATCCATTCAGCCTCACCCATGCTCCTTCTTGTAGAGCAAGCATAGACAAGTCTGGTTCAAAAGGAGGATCCTGTAAAAATATTTTATAATTACTACTGTTTTCGGAAAATGGAAATAAGCCCTCAGCAGCAGCCAAGCAACTCAATGAGTTGCAAAAGATGCTCCAAATACAAAAAGGACAAAATGAGAATGGCAAGCCATGAATCCACTAATAGAAAAAGCAGTAATTTTGTATTCTGTGACCAGTACATGGCTTACAAATACAGAGGAAGACCCTTGTTTCTGGATGCAGTCACACTGTGTTCCTTGCTAGAATTCCCTGCAGAACACAGCTAAAATGAGTGTCCTCTGTTACTGCTCTATTCCTTGCCAGGAATGTACAATGCTTAGGGGCCACCTTTAATGACAATGAGTGGGAAGAAAGAAGAAACGTTTCAGATTTTATGCTTATTTGTTCTTATATACAAATGCACAGATAGATAGATATCCATTTAAACAGCCAGCTTTCACTGAGATGAAATCCCCTTTTCTTCAAAGGATTTGAGGCTCTAGATGTAATTCTAGTACATCTTTGAATATGCTTGGCGGCTTCAACTATAAATTGTTATAAATGTTTCCTCTGTGAAGACTGAAACACACTATTTTGTTTCCTTGCAGGTCACCTTCACTGAGCTCCCCATCAAACATCCATTTAATGGCAAGCAAAGTTATGATGTTTTTTCTGAAGCAGAAAACAAAGGGAGCCCTAGAATGCTCAGTTACAGGATGCAAGCAGATCAGAGTGTTAGTGACTCAGCCAGCTTCTTTGCTCCCCATAAATATTTTCCTGAAAGGCTGGAGGAACTTCATAGAAAAACTAGAAATTGTGGAGAAGAGGCCTTACTTGGGACCTTTTCTTTTCCTGGAATTTATTAAAGGTTGACATTCTAGAGAACTTCAGGATGATCCGAGCTAAATCCCAAAGCTCTAGTGAAGCAGTATCCAAACTGAAAAAGTTTCACTTAGTTTAAGAAAACAAACTCCCATTTCTCTCTTAACAATTTTTCACCCCTCAGGAAATGTTTTCTGCTTGCCTCAATATTAACCCAAAGAAGTCATTACATGATTTCTATAGTCCTTGTTGAAGGTTATGCTCTTCTTCAACACACCTGGGAAACCCCATTTCTGATGACCAGCCCTCCTGGATCTGCTTTTTTGTGCAGGCACTCCAGTCAAACTGCCATGCCTTCTACTTGTGACATCTGTTAATACTAGGCCAAAAAACATCCTCATGCACAAGTATAAAATCAGGCCTTGGTGGACAGCAAAAAACATGTTTACATTGAGCTATGAGGTAACATGCAAGAAGATTCCTGTCAGGAAATTTTAAGGGATCGAAAGTTTCAGATGTGGGGGCAGGAAGGGGTCTCTGAGGAGCTGCCAGCCAGAGCCTGACCCCAACATCCAGGACAGGACAGGCAACGTGACAACTGGAGCAGCTGCAGCCCCTGGCTTCAGGCACATCCCCTGAGCATCAGCCCACAGGTGGATCTGGCTTGGCATGGCCCATGGGTAGGGACTGTGTGTGATTGTGTGGGATTGGAGATGGAATCCTGCAACCTCTCTGGGGCGGGCACTGAGTGCCAGGGGCTCTGGTTGGGTCTGGGGCTGTGGGCAGAGTGGGATGAGCCCTGGAGTGGGCTGGGTTATTAGGGCTCCTGAATGCAGTCAGGTGAGCCTGGTGTTTGCTTGCAGCCAAGGAGGCTCAAACACCCTTCCTGAATTGCTTTTAATCAGGTCTTCCACATTCAGAGTCAGTTCTCTGCCTTCTGAAAGCCTATGATAAACCAGCCATACTGTAACAGCACAATTTTCTTCCAATTTGATTGGCTTAGTTAAGTTGATGTTGAAATAAAATAGTAAATGTACACCAAACAGTTACTAAGAATTAATATACACAGGATTATAACACTTTAATCAGAGACGACCTCATGAAAATAAAGATCTAGCCTTCTCCCCACATATGAGCCTTCCAGGTCTGCCTGTGCATGACCACATTCCACAGACCTGCATCTGAGACAGCTGGGACAGGTTTTGGAGGATGACTCTGATTTCGTGAACAGGCCCAATAGTTTTACAAGCCATTCCACCTTACAGCCTGGTGTAAATTAGATCTGATTTAATCTGCTGGGAACAAAACTCTTTTCATCTCTCGACATGGGGTACCTCTGCAGTCTGCATTACTTTTATGCTTTATTCAAATATATTGTATTCATTTCTCTGTGAGTTTCATGGTCATCTTTTCTTGTAAGCATGTTAACATGACTTATGATTGTTTATGCAGAAGGCAAATGGAGATGCATGTTTCTGCATGGAAAACGGATAAAAAGACTATGGTAATTCTGTTAGGTCTACTACTTCAAGTAAATATCGAATATGATTTGAAATTCTCATTTCTTGCTATAGCTTCAGGCAGGAGAGGAAAAGAGCAGACAAAAGAAATACAGACATTTCAGCTATGTTTTGCAATCATTTCCTTAAGCCCTTAAGTTTCATATGTCACTTTTTTCTGGGCTTGTAGCACTACATAGAAAGCATGCATTCCTACAAACTGCTTTTGCTGAACAATACCACACTGAATAGCTCCATAAATCAGAACAAACAAACTGTGCCAGTTCCTCTGAAGAAGGCTTAATTTACCTCTTCTCTTTGTTATTTTCATTTTTACAGCAGGACTACTGCTTCTCTTTTTGTAAGGGTTTTGTCAGCACTTTTATTCCAAATGTCTATTTTTAGGGCTTTATAATTTTGTCTACAAGTTAAAGATTTTAAGTATGAGCTTTTAATCAACAAGAAATTTTACAGTACCTTAAAATGAATTGCAAGACTGTGATCAAAATTTCATTTTGAAAACAAACTAAAAAAGATTATAACTTTAGGTATGTCAGGTAGTTGTTTTAGTGATTGCACTGCAAAAGATTATGAGTGGGGTGAATCTCAGTGAGCATAATGAAATGCTGCTCACCTCACTGGACTTCATGTTTGTTTTTGAAACATCTGTGTATTTATCAGGGGTCCTGAATGAGACAGCAGCTTAAGTACATTCTTCTCTAATAATTTGTGACTCAATCACATGTTGCTGTTCCTAAGGTATGTCCTGGACTAGAATGTTTTCTTGCTTCCTGCCTGTCTCTTCATTTAAGCTGATTTTTTGTTGCTGTTGTATGTGAAGATAATGTAGGCTCAATTCTTTCCCCAGTTTAACAGATGTCTGATGTCCAATAGAAATGAAAAAGACTGATTGTGCTGTTATGCAGTCCAGATAGTTAAGGAGAAGTGATGTTTTTTGTTCTGTAGCATTTGAAATTTAAAGAATGGAACCGATCTGGATCTGTTAGAGCACTGTGGAATTTGTCACTGTAGTTTTAGTAATGAAAGACATGTAGACATCACTCTTATAAACATGCCAATGCTTCTAGAAACTGGCAAGCTGTATTTTTTGTCTTTAATGCTAACCAGTATACTTAGCTAGATCCTCACCCAAATAAATAAAGCTGTGTGCTCCACCACCATTTCTGTTGACTGGAATCGATCAGTCAGGGTACTGAAAGGTATGAATTCAATCCTTGTGCTATTCACTATGGCTCAAAATGTTTCTTTGAAAGCTAAACAGTTCAATGCCAGTGTAAAGCAACTGAATATAACAGGGCTGTAAGCTATGATAAATGTTTCACATATGTATCTGTGATCTTCACAAGCTGGAGGGGGAGAAATGGCTGAACATAGGAAAATTAAACTACTTGTAGTTAAGTTCAGGGTTGCATGACAAAACAGCAGACATAATGCAGCTGAAAAAATCTTTGGACAGAGTGGATCACAGGCACACTTGGCATATAATGTTTGTCTCCTAGAAATTCTCCTGTTTGGCATCCACTGTGCTTTGACAATATTCTGGCAGTTGTACATACTGTTGCCTGACAGAAAAGTATTTCAACAAATATTTGGATCTATTCTTAACACTAAATCCTTTTTGTTAGCTCTTGGATTTGGAAGAAGCTGAAATCTTAAGTAAAGCTCCAGGGATACTTCCAGGTATGGTGCCATCACAAATTATAGTTTGCTTATAATCTCTGTGTAAATCATGACAAATCTTTCTAGGATCATTAAAGGGTTAGATGTGGTCTGTGGATGGAAATGAAAAATACCACAACATAAAATCAGGATGCTTTTTATTGAGAAAAAATCTCATCATTTTAGTATAAATAAGAAACAAGAACACAAAATGCAGTTTCCCCTTCAAGTGTCACTGTCTTCTATATTTTATTTTATTTTATTTTTAAAGTTAGAAACATTTATATTTTGTCACTAATATGAATGTTGCTTCTATTACAAGCATCGAACATATTTGTGTTCCTTTCAAGCCAGTTAAAAATGAATGCCACTAAGAAAAGAAATGCTTACCAAGTCCATAAAATGGACTGTGTAACTGTTAAACCTTGACTCTTACACTAGTTGGGTCAGTTAGATTTATATAGTAGAACCAGCACATATATCACAGAGGTAATGTGATCTGTTGAGGAGTACTCACTCTCATTTTCTCAAGGCAAGGCAGTGTACTGCTATTTCCTCCCTTCAACTGACTTCCCAAAGTGGAACTTAATTTGTTAGTGCCAAGGAATTGCATCCCTAATTTATTCCAATGACTCCTACCAGACAGTCGAACCTGAATGAAGCCTGCAATATTTTCCCCCTGTCACTCCTTCAAGTCAGGATTTTACCCCAACACCAGAGATCTCCATAAGGGTTTATCCAAAATCGTCAAAAATAGTATTAGAACTACAATGCTAAAAGAATTAAAAATACGAAATATTTCCATAATAAATATGAGAAGCTGTTACAATAACTGGCAACATCTAAAGACCCAGATTTCTATTAGGAGAAAGGGGTACATGCATGTGCTCTTCCAGTTCATTTGAGTATTACAGGAATAATGAACTGCTAAAACCCAGGAAAAGATCTTGGAAATGAGTGAAATCTGCTTCCACCATAGCTCTTGGAAATTCCACCTTTGTCTTTAATGGAACAGGATCAAGGCAGGATTTGCATTTCCTGCCATGAGTCACTAAAAGCAATGGCTTGAGGCATTCAGAGTTGGGCTCTGCGTGGAAACCTGTTTTGGTGGTGAATTAACAGAAGGAGGTGAAGAAACAGCGTTGTATTTCTAATAACATGAAGCTGCTATAGATAAGACATGTTTTAGTCCTGATTTTGCATTTGAATTTTAGGTACAATAGCCAGAAATGTTAATTTGAGTTCCTTATCTGATTCACATAAAAGTTTACATTTCTTTTCTCATTCTGGAATTGTATGTCAGTCTGTGGTAACTCAGAAAGGTGACTCACAACACTTTCAACACCATGCAAT